>CM052143.1:7320998-7663058 GCA_028454255.1 Halictus ligatus
GGTTTCCTCGCGGAAAGCGGCAGCCGTCGGAATAATTAACGAGATTAAGAAAGTTAAACCGATGGAATTCCCCTAGACAATTCTCTCTCTCTCCCTCTCTCTCTCTCTTAGTGGTTGTAGAGAAGGACAGAGGGGATCGTGTGCCGATTGTCCGTGGGATCTGTTGCGGAAAACGCGCGGTCGATATGATAAATTTATGCGATACGCGCGAACAGCGTCCGATTAATTGCCGGCCCCGGCCGAGATAGATCAATTAACCGGGGATCGCAGCGGCTGTGTTCCGATTTATCGGCCGGATCGATCGACGCCGAGACGATTCCGCTGGTTTAACGGCGAGCCAGAGCTTGCGTAACCAGGCCTCGCAGAGATCTACGTCGAACGGGAATTGCCACCGGAAGAAAGCGAGCCCGTTGTTCGATGCAAATAAGCTCGGACCGAACCATACTTGGCGATCGAACTCGATTTATCGGGCGACGCGAGAGATCGGAAAAATCATTTTACCTGGAATTAAATGCTTCAGGAAGCTTCCTGGATCTTTCGGTAAATTTTCCTTCGCGTTTCAAAATGTTACAAGAATTTCTCACCCGAATCATTTCTCCGATCTGTCCACGGATTTTTGGTTTCCCACTGCAGCAGGAAAGCTGCACATAACAGCGTTGATTTATGCAAGAAAGAAATCGGTACTCCGGCTTTCAGCCTCGTAAGCGTTGAAAAATAATTCAGGAGTATGAAGACTTCTTTTTAATTAGCTCGGGTGTTCCGGAGAAGCTATTGGAATCACCTGCGCTCTCTCCGGGGTAAACTGAAGAGGCGGCAGGTTTATGGAGATCGCGTCGAATTTTGCGCGTGTTTACGCGCGATGATCGAGATACCGGATCGCCGGAAGAGAAAAGAAGTCTCGCCTGAACACGCGTTTCGCAATCGACTCCCATTAACGCAACGGACGGGCTCGAATGGAAAATCGCGGCGGGAGAACGCGGCTGCGAAACGTCGACGACGAACACTGTTAGAAATTCCGCGAGCCACCCTTCTCGAGTATGTTGTCCCATAGAGTAACCTCGGGAGCTCCAGTTCTTGCTGAATATTACTGTTTCCTCTGTGGTTCTAGTTTTTGCTAGACGTTGCCTCCATCGCGCCTGGACTCTTGCTACACCGATCGTGAACGATTGCGAATTATTTGTTCTGCGACACTAATACGGAGTTATCTCGTTAGTATACTGCCCGGTTAGATCGATCTCCGCTCTAGACGAAGTTACATAGGCTGGAAAAGCTAGATGTGGTGGATAAAAATAAGTTATACAATGTTCTAGCCATTTCTGATGCGACACAGAGAGAACACGGATCTGAACTTCCATACGCCACGTTTAATCGCCATTTAATTTACGCTCGATCCGAATCTCGGCGCGCAAACGAAGGCCTAAGATGCTTGCACTCCGGCATGTGTCCCAGTCCGATAGAGATCTAATTCACATCGCCTTCCCAAGATTCGCCTGAGAAATCTCTGATCGGAAGGTCATCAAGATCCCGCGGCAGATAGCCCGACTATAAAACGTCTAATGTCTAGGACAAAGAGGAGTTTCAGATGATCGCGAGATTACAGGGTACGTTGTAGAAGAGGGCGAGACCGGGTCATTAGGTCAAACGCGTCGACCATAAATACATCGTCCTGCAAAATTGTGTTATAAATATTAAACTGTGTCACTGTGTCACTCATTGAGATCATTAAGGGGAGAAACTGACGTAGCTTGCTATTTTACAGAAGTACAGTGATTCCTCTGTATATGTCTTCAAATCCTGGATGATACACGTCGTGGAGTTATCCAGTGTACCCTGTGAGGGGCCGCGAAGCTCGAGAGGCCTCGGACGCCGTAGAGTGTTGACATAACGCGGCTCGGGTATGTTGTTGACATATATCGAGAATTCACCTCTTCCTTTATAAAATATTGAAACAGTTAAAGGGGATAAAATTAATTGGGGGTAAAATGAATATGTCATTCACATTAATTCACGTATACTCTTGCGGGACAGCCTGTAGGTGATCCAGTCGGAGCAGGGGAACGCTCGACCGACAATGAGGTGCCATTTCTGTGAGAAAGAGACGCGGCCAGGTGCACACAGGTGGTAGCGTCGAACTCTCGGTCGTGTATCGCGTGTGTTGGCCAAGTCTCTCACGGCCGGGAGCGAGCTTAATATTTATTGCGTAGGAACATCACGCCGCGTAATGCGGAGCAAACGGTTTTGCGCAACGATCGCGCTGCGCTGAGGCGAGCTGCGCGGAAAAGGACTTTCGAACGCGGCGCGGTGGCGATCCGCGCGGGAATTTTCCTCGCGGTGAAAAATTCGTAAAGGGGGTTCCGCTCGGCTCGGGCGGATTTCGACACACGTTGCAACAAACCGCCCCGCGTATCGATCACTCTGAACGCGCGCCTCCGCTTCGGAGCCGCGTTGCGCACGAGCAGGATGCGACTGATAATGTAATAACTGCATTCGCGACCGAGGATCGACGGCCAACCGACGGCCGATGTCGGTCATCGATCGCTAAACGAACCGGCAGAACGATTGGCAGAACCACTGTTGCAATAGTCCTTGGCTCGAGCATGTTTGAGGCGGTTCGAAAACGATTTTCCTAGAAGATTATGCCCGCTGCGTCTCCGTAAGCATTGGTACAGGATTCGGTAACAGAAAATGACACCTGTTTGCTGAGATTCAATTGGTTTGAGAATGTTTGAGGTTGTTTGGAACCAAGTTTTCTATAAGACTATGTCAACTTCGTATGTGAGCGTTGGCACAGGCTTTGGAAACAGAAAATGGCACGTGTGTGCTGAGATTCAATTGGTTTGAGAGTGTTTGAGGCTGTTTGGAACTAATTTTCCTATTAGATTATGCCCACTGTGTCTCCGTAAGCATTTGTACAGGCTTTGGTAATAGAAAATGACATGTATTTCTCGAATGTAAAAGGGTATGAGGATGTTTGAGGTTGTTTGGAGCCATTCCTTACGAATATTTTGGCCAGTGATCTTGTTTGAAGAGTGTACGATTCATTTCGACCAGTGCATACCTACAATTCTGTAACATTGAAAAACAATGCAATTCTATAATCCTGAACGTTTGCAGAATTGCAAATGATATCTGGCTTGACCCAGTTGGTGGCTAGAACTGTGAAAGGCCACCACCAATGTCTGTAATTAAAAATGTATATATGTATGTATGAGAAAGTTTGAAACTGGTATTCCTATAAAATTGTGTCAATCTATGCTTCTCGACTTTTTCGGAACTAGTATACTTGTTGCTACAAAGAAAATCGAGGAAGTTTGAACCGGTTTGGAGCCAGTTCTTCTGTAATCTGACAGCCAGCAGATCTGTAATCCATAAGGGAGCAATAGCTCGTCCCCACTGGTTACAAACAGCTCATTAGAGAGCACTATCGTAAATGTCAGTGAGAATTCGGTATGTTAATTTATCGAGAGAATGATTAGTCACAGTATCGATTTCTAATGCGGTAATTTTATCGTCCATAACCATCTCATAACTCAAATGCCAGTCGATTCCTGGATCAAACTCCCATGACGCAGCATTAATAACAGATTAGATCCAACTTAAGATTCTTTTGCACCGTTCATTAGTTTTGCCATTGGACAACACCTTTTACTTCCGCGTTGTCGTAGTTTAAATAAAACTAGTTAATAAATTGCGAACGTGTTTATAGTCGATTGTTAAGCTGTGTGGGAAACGGAAGCCTAGTTCGATAAAAATCGCCGAATCTCGTCGATTACGTTTGCCCGAATTGTTACGCTGTTTGTATAATAATGCGCCGTGATGGCAAAAACGGTATCGACGATAGAGTACAACAATGGGTGCATTAGCGAGACAATGGTACGGACCTTGAACGCATTACGAGGCGGAGTTATGATTGCTCGACACTTGTAAATGGCACCGCGAGGTCCTACGCGGGAAAACGCGGCGGGAGCTGCTGGAATTTTTCGAAAGTGCCCGGGATTCCATGGAAAATGGAACGATCCACGTCCCTGGCGCATGGCGTGAAAACGCGACGTAAGAGAGGAGCAAAATGGCGCCCCTCGTTCGACATCTCGAGGTCGGCACGATGTTTTCTACGATAGAAAACCCCGGAATTGCACAACTTTTAGGCGGTTACGTGTTCGCGAAGCAATCGATACCCCGAACCGACTATAGTGCCGGCTTTACGAGCACCGTAGAAAGATAGTTAAGGGGCAATTATGCGATCGGCCACCGAAAAACGAGACAGGTGTTGCGCAAATCGTTGCCGTTCCCGTTGTCGCTACGGCCGAGTAACTATGGTCATGATCGCTCTGTCGTCGTTCATAATCATAGTGATTCCGTGCTTTAATTGATCCCCGACACGAACGGAACTCGACCAACGTGTTACAAAATCCTACCACGGTATAATTAATGAAAGAGCATCGGCTGAATTATAAGGAGCGGGTTTCGTCAGATCAAGATCGGCTTAATCGGATTTTCAATAAATATTTACGAGATTCCTCGGTATTAAATCTTCGCTCGCGGAAACTCCTCGGCCAGCTTTCGCTTCACATAACTTTTAGACCCACCGGTTGGAGTTCTGCGAAAAATTCCTGGAAAGTGCAAGCGGTTTTCAAGATATTCCGGAGCAAGGTCCAAACGCGATTATTCATTAAGGAACATAGTTGCACGCGGAAGGCGAGCGGCCACCCGGTTTCTCCTGGAACAGGTAAACTGCGGGACCAAATCGTCGATTTATCATCGGGGAAATTCAAGTTTTCGATTATCATCGAGAGTTCTCGAAATTGGTCTTCCTCGAGTCTTCTTTTCATTTCGGTCTCGTTTTGTCATTCCTTTAACTGCGTAAAAAATTATTAATATTCCTTGAAAAAATATTAGAGTACTCATTACGACGGTTGGTTAACAAGCCTGGCAAGTTTGGAATTATTATCTCTAACTTCTCTCCCTCAAGAAATTCCCAACGATCGCCTTACGGAGAGGAGTTACGTTTAATTTATTCACGAGTCGAGGGGATCGGAAGACTCGAATTTTGCGAGTGGATTTACCTTGCCGGAAATGCTTGGAAAAATTTTGGTAGATTCTTCAAATGTTGGTTAAAAAGTCTGCCAAGTTTGCATTTATTATCCCGAACACGCTTCGCTTGAAAAATTCCCAAAGGTCGCCTTAGAAAGAGAAGTTATCTGTAACTTATTAATGGGGATCGGAAAAATGTAGTTCCGCGAGTAAATTTAGCAAGAAATAATTGGACGTGTATATTCCTAAAATGTCGCTGAAGAAGCCTGCCAAGTTTGGAATTGCAATCCCCAACGCCTTTCTTTAAGGAAATTCCCAAAGATTGCTTCAAGCTAGTAGCATCAGGCTACTTAATGTCTCTATTCGCGACCTCGCGGAAACGGCTGTGGAAAAATGTTTCCCTCCAATTAGCGGTGAGTTTCTCTTCGTATAAATTGGGAACGCGACCAGACAGGGAAACCCGATCCCGAACACGCCGCGGATCGGAGGAAACGGTCGAGAAAGACGGAAACAGGTGGTGCGGGGATTACGTCGATCGGCTACGTGACCGAATGATCTACGAGCGGGAATATTTCGCGTTTCCAGGGCATAGATTAAATCGGCTTCCATTCTGTATCGTTACGGCGGAATGCTTGGCTCGAGAAATAGAGCTGGCTCGATGTCGAAAGCTCCGGGTATGATATCGTTAATTGACGCGCGGGGTGATGGTTCGCCCCCGTTCCGTGCGTGGATTTTCGCGGAATTTTTCTCGCGCCGCCCGTTGACAGAGAGTGAAAGGAACAATTTTCGGAGCGATAAAGAGTTCGCGTTAATGATTTATACTGGAGCACGGCTGCTCCAGTTGGCCGCGTCGCGTCGGTAGCTGATGCGATTAATCCGCGAGCCCGTTTGCTTGCGCAACGAGCTCCTCCGTCGCTGCACCAGGAAATACTCGTTGCAACATTGTGCTGGGGACGATATCGACTGCGTTGATCCACTTCATAGGCTTCACAGATCTCCGTAGATTGCCGACAATCTTTGTACGTTGGCCTCTTTCGCGGAACCGACGGGAAAAGTGGCTCTTTTGCTTTTCCTCTGGAGACAATTTCGAGTGCGTTGGCCTACTTCCTCTGCTTCTGACATCTGCGCGTTCCTGACAATATTTTGTGCGTCGATCTTTCTCCAGAAGTGACGCGAAGAAGTGATTATTGCTTGTGCTATATCGAGTATAGTCTCTTCGCGAGATATGTCGCAAACACCTGGCCGATAAAAGTCGCAGAACTATCCTCACTGCCGTGGGGTATACCCATTGAGGGGCCACGAAGCTCGAGAGTCAAGGAGTGTGAACATAATACGGATAGGGAGTGGCCTCCTCAACGATATATGTCGCTGGCAAGACCCGTGTTGTTGATATATATCGAGAAAACACTTGTCAAGCTGCAGAGATCTGTGAAAAGCTGGCAATTTTTGTACGTTGCTCCCCCTTTCCGGAAGCAACGTAAAACCATGTCCACACTGAAGCAACGTCAGAGGCTGCCAAAAAAGTAGCTCGACGTTGCTCCAGTGTGGACGTGGCTTAATGAAATGGCAAATTTCCTTATCCAGAATCCGCAGATCGACGATCGTGGTTGGCGCAGTAAATTTGCATTCGTTCGATCGGAGCCCGTTCTACGTTTATCCGGTTTTAGACAGTGTCCCCTGAATTATTACCTCGTTCGAGGCGCCATAAGCAGGATTATGGTACCTTGATTCGGGTACGTGATCCTGAACTTGCGTGTACAGTATCTCCACCGTGAACGTGTTTGCTGTGTTGATCGATTGATCGGCTACTCAAGCTTGCGAACTAACTTGCTAACAGTTTCGCTCGGTTTAGGGCTTTGGTTTATGTATAAAGAGCTCCGGTCGTGTAATATACTAGACGGCTACTTAACGCGCCCCTGGAAACAGTCCTTCACCTCATTACTCCAGATTTAGTGTCGTCTTGGATCTTATCTACGGATTTGCTGATATCGCAAATGATTAGAGCGCCGTGGAATTGAGGGGATTTCCTCCGGGATCGCACATCGCGTTCTGAATTATGTCATTTCCATTTTAGACCGATATCTTTGACGCAACTCGTGTTGTTTGCATAGCGCGCACTGTAAAACACAAACAATTTTTAGCAAACGGGGAATAAACGAGCACTAGTTTCCTAGCTTTCTTTAAATCCATTTCTATTAATTTTCAAGATTTAGCACGAACGGCCTGCAAAAATGTGGATGTATTCTACAAATGTTGCTTAACAAACCCACCAACTTTGGAATTTTAATATCCAACACTCTTCTCTGAAAAAAATCCTGAAGATCGCCTCGCGAAAAAGAATTGTCTTTCATTTTTTGAGGAGCCGGGGGCATCGAAAAAATTCAATTTCGCAAATAGATCTATCAGAATCTGCTTGGAAAAATGTGGGTATATTGTTCAAACATTGCTTAACAAACCCACCAACTTTGGAACTCTAATCTCCAACACCTTTCTCTGGAAAAACTCCCAGAAACGCCTCGGGATCGAGAAGTTAGAGTTAATTTAATCAGCTGACGATGGGATCGAAGAGATCCAGTTTGGCGAGTGGATTTCGCGTGCAGGAACGCGATCGAAGATTAGGTGCGAGAAAAAGGAGGCGCAATCGTTCCGCTCAGACTCGCGTGTAAAACGATCGAGGCAGAATCGGAGCGGCTGCGATCTACGGAGGAAGTGAGAGCGCGGATGGAAGGAGTGGGCGGGTTGGTTTATGGACGCGGACTTAGCTTTTCTCGCGCGTATCCACTTACGACGGATTACGAACGGAACGGTTACACGTTTGCACGTGCCTCCACTCGCTTTCGTTTCGCGAGGGCGCGCTCCCATTCCCGTTCCCGTTCCCGTTTGACGATCCGTTTCGTCCGAGGAAAGTGGGATCCGGTCCAAACGGTCCTCGGCAGCTCGTCTCTGCCAAAACCAACGCGGTCCGTACGGCCTACTTTTTCTCCCCTAATCATTTCCTTAACTACCGGCTCGTTTGGACGCCCAACGACGACCCGCTGGTTTATCGAATTCGAGTTTCGCGACTCCATTTGGATCGAGCGGACAGTCCTGCCGCGATTTAACACCCTGCGGCCGGCTAGATCGCTGAAACGGTGTCCTTATCGTTGATGAACCACTTGGAATAGACTCCGCTCTTCGAACAAACTGATCATCCTTTTTCGACTCGGATATTTCCACGAAAAGTACAGTGATTTATCCGGGAATCGGATGAGTTCTAAAGGACGTTTCGAAATCGGTAAAGTTTGAGAATTTTTTTTAAAGGAACACTTTGAGCGGGGATCTCTAAATTTTTAGGGGACGTAGACGCAACATTCAGCTGCATGTTGCAATTTTTTGAAAGCGAAAATGTTAGAAAATGGCGGAGTTATTTACCTTGTAAGCGAATCGGAATTTTTACCTTCTTGATTTCGTTTTGAAGAGTCTTTTGAAGGATCACGCTCTTTTTGCAGACAGAGACCAGGACGAGGACCGTGAACGAGTGCTGCGAGGGTTACAAAATTATGTCATCGGACGACCAGGCCGAGATCAAGTGCGAACCGTTTTGCGAGAACTGTTTCTCCGGTGTCTGCGTCTCGCCGAGCCGTTGTCAGTGCAATCCTGGCTTCGGTGGAGAGGACTGTGCGACCGGTGAGTCTCTGTTCCCATTCATTTCATTTGATGGCCTCCGGTGAATCCGTTCGATCCTTTGGAGGGATCTCAAAGAAATTTTCGCATAGTTGAGCTCTTTCACGGGTCGCTGGCCGAAGATCCACGGTCTCGCTGTACGAAATCGAAAGATAAGCGACCGATCGGTCTCGTTTCCGGAAGCTTCACGGACTTTGAAGCGCGCGGGGCGCGAAACGCTCCGTCGGGCCGGATACATTTCACGCTCGATGAAACAGACCGACCTTCCACGATCGCGAGAACGCGTGCGGCCGGCAATTTTCACGCGAGCGATCGTCGTGATTCTGAAATCAGCGTTCTCCGCCATAAAACAGAACCCGGATCCTCGTGCGGAAGCTCTGCTGCTTTCGCTTTAGGTGCCGCTTGCAAAATGTCGCCTCGAAAAGCTGCTTCCGTAGGAATTTTCAAACTCATAAAGACACAAATTCAAGGTGCAAGATGGCACTTTACGATAGAGGCAGCGTGCCAAAAAATTGATGAAAACCCGATTATATTGGCCCGGACAAAATTCGCTCGCCTTAAAAGGGATTTTACAATGTAGTCCCGTGGGAATTTTTTCACGTTCGAGGGCTTAAATTAAAGGTGGATGATCGCCCTTTATGATAGGATCATTTAGGCTCGAAGGAAAATTCAGAAACAAAATCGACAAGTCCCGATCAGTATTTCAGAGAAAAACGATTGGTTTGTGAGGGGTCGCTTCAAATCAATTTGAGAATATATTCCCACGGGCATTTTCAAACTCTTAAGGGCTCTAATTAGTTAGGAAAAGGCACGATATTGTTTAAAAAAATTGTTCCCAGTTCTCGCGTTCCAGAGAGGAAATAAAGTTTCCTCAAAGTTTGCGCTGCGGTCTCGAAATTCCACGTGTTTCTTCTGTTGACAGTGTGCGAGGAGGGCACGTGGGGCCCGGAGTGCAAAGAGAAATGCAACTGCGCCGTGGAGGTGCACTGCGATCCCGTGAACGGACAGTGTGGATGCCCGGCAGGATTACGCGGACGAACGTAAGATCGCATCTCTAATGCATAGATTTCCCCGTAGCGAAAAAAGATGCCGACCGGCGTTTAACCGGCGCGGCATTGCTCAACGGCAACGCGCAGCTGTTTGCGATCATCGGTCCCGTTAGCGAGGAACAGATCCATAAAACCTGAGCCAACAAACCGCTCCGAGAGAATTGTGCAACAGAAGGATTCCGGCTATTTATAGAAACCGAGGAAAAACGGCGCTTCCTGTCCGCGTTGCCAGAAGACGACTTCCTCGGATTGCGTAAACGCGCCTGTCGATTGAACCCGGCTCTCGCCTAATAGGCGCGCCTCGATCATCTCGATCGGACCTGTTCGCACGCGTAACCGCGCGTTTACCTTCCAGGTGCAACGAGTCCTGTGCGGAAGGCCGCTGGGGACCGAAGTGTGCATTTCCGTGCGACTGCGGCGACAACAGGTGCGATGCCGAGACAGGCGCGTGCATCGAGTCCAGGCCGTATCCCGAAGAAACCGCGAAGGCTGCCAACATCACGCTCCCGGGTGATCGAGAGGAATCCACGTCGCCTACCGACACCGCCGAGACGACGGGAACGGTGACGGAAGGTAAAAAGACCGAAGTCAAATATTGACTCGTGTGGTGCAACTGTTGATCCTGTTCAATATTATCTCTGTCGGAAAGTTGTGTTTTAAACTCTCGTTTCCGCACGCCGAATCCGCGAGCGCGCCATCCTTCCCGCTAGAGTAATTATTTCATGGTGGATCTCTATACGAAATAAAAATTGCCACTTATAAAAAAACATATAAAATTGGAAAAAATCGATTGGAGGGATTGAAGTTAATCAACTGTGCAGTAACGGTTACAGAAATTGCAGTATAAAATCCTGGGCACGTCTAACTATACTGAATGTCTCTCTTTCAACGATGTAACGATCGCGGGATCGTTTCGGAACCGAGTCGAACCAAATCCGTTTCGCCGATGGAAATGGGATATTACCCAGTTTTTCTCTATTTCGGAATCTAGCCATGGACGAGGCGTTCGTCGCGACGGATAATCTCCCGAAAACAACGAGCCCGGAAACGACCCGGGATCAGCCGAAAACTAGGACGCAGACGGCCGAAGATGGTAATTCGAGCACCGCCAGGCCCGTGATCGTCCTAGTCTCTGTCCCGGAAGGACGGAGGAACCTCGAGAAGGACAAGTTCGCGATGAAGAACCCGTTCCTCGGACACCGGGACGACGGAGAGGATCATTTGCACGAGATCCCGTCTCTGAAATCGGATTACGTGAAGAATATTCACAAAGGTAACCATGGAAACCGGGTTCGGCGCGAGGAAAATGGAAAGAACAGCGGGTTCGGTGTATCATTGTCCACCTTTGATCTTCTGCGAGAAACGAACACAGACCTCGGGTTCATAGACCTCGTAACTTCTTATGTGATCTGCACACTGTTTTAACTAACAATCTCTATTATAGTTTCCCAATCTTGTGTGTTTCACAGTCTCTTTAATAAGATTTGGCACGATCCCTTCTAGCAAACTACTTATCGAAGATCTAGATCATAGTTTCGCAAGCTTTCCTGGTTCACGAACCGCGTGACAAGATTTATGAGACTTGCACCCTTTTCTAGCTAACTATTATATCGAAGGTTTA
Source organism: Halictus ligatus (assembly GCA_028454255.1). Classification (NCBI taxonomy): domain Eukaryota; kingdom Metazoa; phylum Arthropoda; class Insecta; order Hymenoptera; family Halictidae; genus Halictus; species Halictus ligatus. The sequence continues at coordinate 7,332,363 of CM052143.1, forward strand.
GGTCTCTGACTATCAATCAATCTTTTATCTCTCGTGGTCAGTTTAATAAGATTTTGTTTGCTGATCACCTTTTCTAGCAAATTACCTCTATTATCGAGGGTTTAAGTCTAATATATACTTTCTAAATATTTTCTGTCTGACAGTGTAGATCCTAGTAGGATAGGTCTCGCATTCTCTCCAAACTCTGTTCAAATTAATCAATTTTTCCTCAGACTTGATGCACCTGCCTTCAATCCCCTTGGACATCGCCCTAATCGCGGTGGCTTCGATCATCTCACTGGGCCTGACCTCGGTGGCAGTGGTGATGGTGCTGCACATGCGTTCGAAGCTGCTCGAGTCAGCCAGAGTCTCGATCTACGAGGTAGAGAAGACGAAGGGCCAAGAAAACACCGGCACCATAGACAAGAGGAGCCCCTCCCTGGCGAACACCTTGCCCCGTGAGTATCGGCACGTTCGAATCCAGCTTTTCCACGGGTCTCGGTGAAATCCGGCCGGCCTTGACCCCGATCTCATCCTCGTAATCCTATCGCGGCCATCTTGAACCGTTCCGAGGCGTGGATTACTCGCCGTCGGATTAGATCGCTTCTCTCGTGCCGTTTCCCCCTCCCCGGAGCTTTTTCGCCTGCAATCCTATTTAAAATATTGCTCGCGGATATTTCCTCCCCCCGAGATTCTTCGAAATCCTTCCGTTTCGAATTTCAGAGTCCCCTGTTAGAGAGATCCCGGCGTTCTTCACGTCCACCCCCGAGGCTGGCGCTATACTCACGATCCCCGGCATCGATCCCGCCAGCAATTATGCGAACGGCGCTGCCACCATCGGCCTTCGAATATCCGGCACTCTGCGCGGTAAGTCGCCCGTTTGATCGCCGATCTTGTTGCGAGTGTTCGCATGCATTTTCTTGGAGCCTCTGCAGAATGGTCGAGAGTAACGGTTTAACAAAGTGTACCGAGACTTTTGTCGTTTTTAAATTGCAAATCGACCTATGGTAGAATACAGAACGCTATATCGTTGTCTTCGGTCTCCATAAAGTACTCTGTGGAAATCCATATTTCCATAAACAGCCACAATCTATCCATCAGCGTCCTCGTTTCGCAAGGCTGCCTCAGGTAGCCTGTATCAACCACAAAAATCACTGAAAGCACTATTAAAAGATTTTCTTATATTCTACATTTACTGTATCTTACAGTTTCGTTTGAGAACAATTCCCCCTATCGCTTTAGGCGGTGACAAAATATCGCTTCGAACATTCTGTTTCCGTGGGGATTTAAAAATATTTGAGGGCTCGAATTAAAGTTGAAAAAACGCTGTTTGCGGTGGCTCTGTTATGCTTCTAGGAAAAGTTCAGATCGGGCGCCGAGCCGAATTCGTAAAAACGTCAATAACGTCGATTCGAGCTTAGGAAAAATTAGAAAAAAAATTCTTTTGTCCAGATTTCCTGCAGGACGACCACTACGACCGTCCTCCGTCGACTCGGATCCGCTTGCAAACGTTCGGCTGCGAGACGACCCCGGAGCACATCTACGACGAGATTCCTCTGCAATCGAGCCCGATGTGTCCGCGCAAGAGCGCGTGACCAGGATGCCGATCGATCGAGGATCGACACGGGCCGGCCGAGCCGCGCGATCCAGCGATCTAGCTCAATTAATCCGTTAAGAAAGCAGCCGCCGGCGGCTTCGCGTTTTTCCAGGGCCGGTCGGTTTCACGGAAGAGAGGTCGCCGAGAAAACTGTCGCGCCAGAGGCGTTCGCGTGCCATTGTTCCAGTCACGATCTCACGTGCGATTCCGGAGGCGGATGTAAGAGAGCCGACTCCGCTCCGCTCCGCTCTGCTCGACTCCGTTCGGCTCGTCTACGGACCGAGAAAAATCCGGCCGGACTGGTTTACGACCTTACGCGGGACTCGTCCAGCGTGCAAGGCTGAACGTGACTGCGATCGATCCTTCTGTCGCCTGTCCACGTGACCGTAGATCCTGCCGGGGCGCCTCGCTGCTCGCGATTGCCCCCCGGGGCAATGTTTCGGGGCAAGTGATCCCGGAGAAAGTTGTTAAGTAGATCCGACTGTTTTAGCGTTCGCGTGGTAGTGCAGAATGGTTCGAGTGGGCGTGGTTTTGTCGGTCTCCTGTGAGCCAGCCGTGTGCCCCGTGGGGCAATCTGGCTTCACGCGCAATTCCGAATTCTTGACTTCGAGGTCAATGAACAGATGATACTTACTGAGTTTGCCCCCTGGGGCAAGTGAGATTCATTGATGAGAAAGAAACGTTCCATCTTGAAAATTTGATAGGAAGAAGACTGTTTGCTTTTATTGGAACCAGGGCAGTGTCTCAGTTAGATCAATATAGAACAGTCTGAACTTATTTAAATCTTAATTGAGTGTTCTCCTTTAGATACACCATTCAGCTAAGTAGGCGTGGCTTTGTTGCCCCAAACGGTGCCCCACGGGCCAACCGTTGCCGCAGTGGGAAATAAATCTTCTACAATATTTCATCCTGCGAATTAAAAACGGGATAAATATATTCGCATCGCATTTTCACGACAAGATCTTCAATTCTTGGCAACGTCATCGCTCCCAACGGAGCCAGAGCGATGCCCCACGGAGCAATCTCTGCTCCCATCGATCCCAGACGGTCGAATCGGCTTCCAATGCTCCGGAAAGTTTCACTGCTCAATAACCATGTCGTCGAGTGGACACGAGGCTGCAGCCTGGCAGAAAAACATCGCCGATTAGATTATCCGTTGGGGCGTGTACCGCGACAAGACAACTTTTCTCCGGGCCCCGTTGACGTCAACGTGGCCATCGAGCCCCCCCGGGTGCATTTACGTCAGCCGTGGACACGCGAGCCTGTTAGTCAATGTAATATAAGTTCAGTACCTCGGTATAACAACGATTAGGATTCGGAAGGGCTGGTACAACCAGGTCAGAGTTCGATGACGGAGAACGGAGCTCGCGGATGAGACAGAGCGGCCTGACTAAGTGTCAGCGTTGGCCGAGTCAATAGCGGAGTCATTGCGAAATACTTCTGCGCGTCCGAGCCGGGAACAGCAAATTATGATAGCGTTCAACGGAACTTAGACCGATAGCGGTCCGGCAGTTGGGCGCTGATCAGCGTTACATCGCGTTAATTGCGACCGAATCGGACTATTTTAACGACGGGCCAGGTTCTAGCGTTCTATTTTTACGGCCGACAACAACCGACGTTGTCTGAAATTATCTTCGGACTGAACCGAAGTTCCAGCGGAAGTTATCCGGGAGGTCGTGTCGTGAACTTTATGAATGGACAGCTCGCGATATCAACGGCCAGGAAAGTGGAGCGCGCGGATTAGCCAACAACGGGCCGAGATTAGGCTGCTCCGGAACACTCTGAAAGATCGGGCCGGATAAACACCGTCGATCCGAGAGGCCGCTCGAGATTCATTGCGATCGAGCGCAACAATCCGTGGAGGCTTCTGGCTAACAGAGAGCCTCGTCAACCTACCAAAGACGCGAACGACACCAAAGAAGAATTGTTAGCTAGTCGATGATTCAACGCGCATCGGAATCATCAGTCTGCTCCTCGTTGCCGCTCGGAAATTGCACTTAGCTTATCAACGAGCGCAGATAGCCGGGCCCCGCGGCTCCCCAGGCTGCACTTACCCGCTGACATCATCGATAATAATAAATTCTTAATGAATCGGCCGGGTGCATCGAGAAACTGCGTCGAATAAGAACGAGAAAGAGCCGGGACGACCCGCAATTGCGATTGGAATAATGCGTCGCATGCCTCGCAAACGTAACGTGCCGCGTGCATCGTATCCACGCATTGCACCGCTCGCGCGCGCGCGCGCTCGCACGCATGCACGCACGCACGCACCCGTTTCACTTCGCAGTATCGGGCTGTTACGCGATGCTATCTCGATCGCGATTCGCAATAGGGAATCGCAACCCGACCGGTTTCTCGCTCACGAAATCGGGCTCTCGAAACGATTCTTCGTTTTTATTACGTTCCCGCAGCTCCGAGCGTTCGTTCGCGAACGCAAATAGAAAATGGCACACTAGGTGGCCATCGCGCTTCGCGGACTACCGATTCGTCTGTCGGCCGTACACGAACCGCGTCCTTTGTCGAACGGTATCGGACGATTACATAAACGCAACGCGCCAGATGCTGCAGGTTTTTCAGCCGGCCGCCTTTGTACCAATTAAAGGGGATGCATCGACATTGTTTAACGGGGCCTAGATGTTTCGTAGACCGAGGTCTGATCGGTGTGCAGCGGTCGAATGCAGTTTGCTGGGTCGTGGACGGTTCATCGATATTCTAATTTATTTGGAGCAATTGTTACGACTGAGACTTGTTAGCGGCAGGTTCGAAGACTCCCCGCGGAAGAAACAAGTCCCGAGGAATACCGATAGAGATGACGCGAGACTTTATTTTAGATCGCCGATGCTAATTGCGAACGCCTAACGAGACAACTGAAGCGTTTCCGCGACTTGCAATCAATTTTAAACGTAGCTGCGGAATTTTGTGCGAAATACAAATTTTCTACCCGAAATAGAGAATTGTGATGTTTTCTCGCGCGTTGAATAGGATGAAATCATTTTTAAATGCTTCCAATGTCTACGCTGTTACACCCATTTTTGTCATAAATGCGTAGAGTGTAATCATAATGTCTGGGTACAGTCGGCATGGTCCATTCAGTTCCACCAAGCAACCGAAAATTAAACGCTTTTATACGAGAAATCCTGAAGAATAGTGCAAGAAAAAAAGAATGACACGGTCGAGACAGCTGATTTATTCCACCTGTACGAGATCCAAGGTCTCGGTTGCTAACCGACACCTAACAAGACAAACTGCATATTTCTATCCTTCGAAACGAAAATAGTTCTGACGGGAGCCTACTCGATGTAAATCGTAAGGCAGACGCAGGAAACATAAGCGCACAATGGAAACTGCTGTCTCCATGAGCAATCCAAGGTCACCAGCAGTAAACATCTATTAAACATTTCCCTATTTAATATCTAACTGTAATGCAATGCGGTTCCGACGGGAGGGATTCTGAGAAGCAGAAGATGATGTCAGGGTCCAAAGAGTCTGTGTACGGTGTCATTGCAAATTTGCGGACTATCGAGAACGGTGTGCTTCTGCGTGGTTCGAGAAAAGCGAGGAGAGAAAAATCTGGCCGGTCGGTGGTCCCTGCGGGCGTTCGGAAGCGGATTTCTATGAACTCGGTCAGTTTCGCCACTGGCGGATCCATAAACATTTCTGCGAACAACTACGCAGTCGGGATCGCTGGAAGATGGTAAAGGCGGTGTGACCCCGGCTCGGCACGGTGTTATCAGGATCGATGTGATCGCGCTCCGCACGAAAATAAGAAACCAGTCTTCGAACCGCGCTCAGATGATCAACATGCGGACGACGGTAATCGTATGCGCGTCGTTGCTCACCCTTTTCGCCGCCGACGCGATGGCGGTCGAGGGCGTGAAAGGTGGGCATCGGACCCGCACAGGTGTCAAAGGGAGTAGACCGGGCCAGGGAGGCGCCAACAATGCCACCACCATCGCTGGACTTTGCTACAAGACCATGCCGTGAGTTACATTTGCTTTTGCGCACGTGCTTTCTTCCCCAAATCGATCCTTCAAACCCTCGAGATCTTCCACGGTCGGGGCTTGAAACGTTTCCGGAAACGACTGCTCAAAATTGTACACGAGGCTCTGGTCCAAATTAGAAAGACCTTGAGTTTCGAGACTCGGCATCATTTTGTTAAGAACATAAAAAGGTCCGTAGAAATGTCCACATGATCTGTTACACTTTTTGTCGTAGGTGCCACTAAAAATTGTTACAGCATTATTCAAAAGAGTATTATTAAACTCGTCTGTAATCAATCGATTAGACAGAATACGTTCTAGGTTCAAAGAAATGTCTTGATTTTGGATTTAAAATAGCTTCGACTGCAAAGGGGTAAAAGATCTTACTAACGCTCCTCGTAACGTTCTGAAGAAAATATAATTTTTCGAAATTTTTTCTGAAATAATTGGTGGACTTATTTTTTTAAACAAAGACCTCGTTTGAGCGAGCATATGTTGCAGAAGTTTTGGGAAATTTTGAAGAATGCCGAGCGGGCCTGTTCTGAGTTCGTTGCTCAAATTACTTATAACAGATTGAAACGCAGCGTCCGATGTTCGCGTAAGAACGCGTAACCTTTGGCCCCCTCGTTATCACGGCAACGTGAGCTCGTTGATCCGTTTATGTTTTCATACTACGTATGTATGTATGTATGTGTTTCCAGCTACGCAGATGCGGTGGCTTTGAACGTCACGAGACAGTTTCCACATAACACTCTTCCCTCAACATCAACACCTGACGACGGAACGGTAAAGTCATACCTCTTCGATCGAAACTTACTCGAGACAACTTACAAATTTCTTCAGAGAATGCGAACTATTCATGTCCATTATAGATGACAAGTTAATTCGTTGTTGGAATTCACTATCGCCTTCCAGAAACTTTTCAGTTCTTTCTCAATGCAACGAATAACTATTACATTTAATTGTGTCGTTGTATCTAGTATTATAATATGTAGCATAAACTATATCTACATTGGCAGTGATAACATTTTGGTTATCTCAATTTTACTTATATAGTAATCATATACGACGTTTGCTACCACACAATTTACTTAAAAATACTCAAATTTACACTTTAATATTTTTAATCTACGATTCTTGAGATTATAACGTTGCATCCACGAGGAATTATTCAAAAAATTTATTTCCTTGGATATATCTATTATAGAAAAAGGCTGAAAATTTGGATAGATAAATTCTTGTTATTTGTATAGTGCAATGTAAAATAGTTATACTTTTAGTGCTCCGTAAACCCAGCGTTAAAATCGTAGTATACAATAAAGCATTGAAGAACTGTTTTACATTTTTCCATCACATGAAACTTTGAAGAAGGTAAGCCACGAAATAAGTGGTAGCGAAAGTGTTAAAAAAAGCTACACATTCAATTCCCGCTTAACCAGTAAAAAAATATGCGAGTCGAAAATGTGCATGCCAATTAAAATTTCTGCAACTGTTTCGAGCAATGGTCGCAGAAATTCCATTGAAAAATCCATTTCAGACGAACGGATTGATCACTATCCTGGACTGCTGCGATGGCTACCAGAAAAATGCAACGTCCGACTCCTGCGAGCCACGCTGCTCTCAGGGTTGTTTCGGCGGCAAGTGCATCGCGCCGGACCAGTGCAGCTGCCCTAAGAACTGGTTCCCTCAAGATGGCGTATGCATGCCTTTCTGCCACATGCCCTGCAAGAAGGACGCATACTGTTTCTCCCCTGACGTGTGTGCCTGCAAGTTGGGCTACGACGAGGTGAACGGCGAGTGCAAGCCGATTTGCCCCGGTGGTTGCAACAACGGCGACTGCGTGGCTCCTCGGGTCTGCAGGTGCAAATCCGGCTACGTGCTGCAACCCTCTCCGGACCCTGAATACCTGATCGAAGCGAAGACGTGCGTGCCTGCCTGCGAGAACTGTCGCAACGGAGAGTGCACTGCGCCTGGTGTGTGCACCTGTCGCGAAGGGTATGTTAGAGACTTTAACATTGAGAAAACACAACCTTTTTCATAAATATATTCTGTCAACGAACTACAAGATTCTGGATTCTTGATGTACGAATTGTTTGTCATTACTAAATATTCCACGGTCTTCAGGTACGCGAACCCGCCGGGAGACAGAGAGACCTGCGCTCCCACCTGTCCCAATGGCTGCGTGGGAGGAGAATGCGTTTCCCCAGGCGAGTGCAGGTGCAATCCAGGTTTCACCTTGAACCCCTCCGGCAGCTGCGTGCCAGACTGTCCTCGGGGGTGTCCGAACGGCGAGTGCGTGGCTCCAGGAGTGTGCAACTGCAAGCAAGGCTTCGGTCTGGACCAGGCTAGCAATTGCGTGCCGCAGTGTCCTCAAGGATGCAACAACGGCGAATGCGTTGCGCCAGGTGTGTGCAGCTGCAGTCCGGGTTTCACGAACGATGCTTCCGGCCGTTGCGTCCCGGAATGTTCTCGATGCCAGAACGGCGAGTGCGTTGCACCGGGTGTGTGCAACTGCAAGATCGGCTTCTCTCGCGATTCGAAAGGCGATTGCGTGCCGCAGTGTCCCGGAGAATGCCTGAACGGCATTTGCACCAGCCCGGGAGTCTGCAACTGCCTGCCGGGCTACAGACCCGATGGTTCCGGCAGCTGTTTCCTGGAATGTCGGCAAGGATGCCCGAACGGCGAGTGCGTACCACCAGGTGTGTGCAAATGCAAGATCGGGTTCGCTCGCGATTCGCGCGGCGATTGCGTGCCCCTGACCGGCGAGTCGAGTACCGGGCCCCTGTGCAGGTACGGTTGCGGTGCGAACGGGACCTGCGTGGGCCCGAACATGTGCGTGTGCGACGTGGGCTCTCGAGTGGACCCGGACACCGGCAGGTGCGTGCCGGCTGTGAGCTCGTTCCAGTGCAGGAACGGCTGCGGGTCGTACGGGGTCTGCGTCGGACCCGACATCTGCATATGCGATTACGGACTCGTCGTGGACCCGGAGACTGGCAGGTGCCCCGAGCCAAGACCCACGGAGTCCCCCACCATGTGTCAGAACGGCTGTGGCCAGTACGGTAGGTGCGTCGGCCCGAACCTTTGCATGTGCGAGGCCGGGTACACGCACGACCCGCAGTCCGGTCGCTGCGTCCCGCCCAGATTCCCGCAATCCAACGAACCTATCTGCGAGTCTCCCTGTCTGAACGGCGAGTGTGTCGGCCTGAATCAGTGCCGCTGCAAACGCGGGTACATCATGGACCCGCACGACCAGTTCAGGTGCCTGCCGGTTTGCGTCGGCGGATGCCCTAACGGAGTCTGCACCATGCCCAACTACTGCATCTGTAATCAGGGCTACAGGAAGGAGACTGGCGTCAAGGGCAGACAGCGATGCGTCCCCGCTCAGTAGTCGACGATCGCCTCATGGCGGGTACCCGACCCGTGCGTCGGGATAGTGCGCATGAGAAAGAACGATTGTGTGCTAGAGTGATTATTACGATGTTGCGCGCACGTCCGGTGCAAAGTAAAAACCGTGAGCGGACTGCTAGGCGCCAGTAAACGGCGACGACCATGTCGAGTACCCGCTTCAAACCGCGCGTGGAGATAGGGCGTGTGTGTATGTGTGAGAGAGACGAAAGAGAGAGAGAGAGAGAGAGAGAGAGAGAGCTTGTGTATTGGAGCGATTATTCCGATGTTGCGCGCGCGCGTCCGACGCAAAGTAGCAACCGTGAACGGGATGCTAGGCGCCGGTAGACGTCGATAGAATTTTTGTAAAGTTGATGGACGAATAAAGGAATGAAAAGAACGTATGGAAACAAGTGATAAGGAGTTTATATCGGGACGTTCGGAGGTTCCCAACTGTCCGGAAAAGCGTATCTCTCGACTTCCTGTTTAGCGTCTGAAGGAGACACGGACAGGAAGACAAGAGCGGTTCGCTGCAGCTCGTTGTGCAATTAGTTGTCATCCCGGCGTTCGATTAACAACACGTCCCTCGAGATGAGGTTCCTTTCGGTCGCCGTTGTTCTTGCTCTACTCGAGATCGCCGTTAAATCGAAGTTGCTCGTGCTCAGTTACTCGAACGGCAACTGCGACAAACTGGTCAGGTGAGTCCGAATCGTATCCCGCGCGTCACCATCCGATCCCCAAAAAACAAAAAAAAAAAACGAGTTCAATACCGAGATACCGAACTACGTTCGCAGTTACACAAGGTCGCATTTAGTCCCGTATCGCGAGACGTACCGCGAGAGGAAGTGGGGCATTTTTTACAACACCAAGGTACGATGGAACTACAGGACAGAGGTAAGCGACACGACACCAAACTGGAATTCTTTCGCTGGTCCGTTCTTTGGGTCGAATTCTAGACTGTATGTAACTCAAACTATCACTAATTAGCATCGGTTTAACAGTGGTTTCATAGAACATTTTTGTGAAACCCAGCTAGAGATTATAGAGGAGGTACATTGTATTTAACGAAACATTTCAATGACTAAGACCGAGAACGGAGCGAACGGTGCAACGGTGCAAACACGGAACAAAGTGTAAAGCGTGCGAACTGGAACACGAATCGATCGATCGTTGACGCGATTTTCCAACGTTTTAGTATCACACCGCCTATAACACGGTGAAGCAATGCTGCCCTGGCTACGAAAGGAACCAGTACGACGTTTGCATACCGATCTGCGATCCGCCCTGCGAGAACGGGGAGTGTGTCATGCCGAACGACTGCTCCTGCCATATATTTCATTACAAAGCTCGGGACAGCAAGCACATCTGCGAGCCCGCTTGCACCACGTGCGAACACGGCAAATGCAACAAGCCGTACGTCTGCGAGTGCGATCCTGGATACAGGCTGGACGCGTCGGAGTCCGATTGCGTGCCGATCTGCAACAGCGACTGCGAGGAGCTAAACGCACACTGCACCGAGCCCAACGTGTGCACCTGCAACGATGGCTACTACCATCACGAGGGATTGCAGGTTTTCCACACCAAATGCACTCTTACACCCGACCAGACTTGCGTCTTTACAAATCAAATTCGCTGTTTTACCGAACACATTCACCCTTTCGCGAATAGAATGCGTCCCGTAGGTCCCTCGAGAGTGAAGCAACACAATTTCATTTTGATTCTAACCAATTTACCAACAGAACCAATTTTCAATCAATTTACCAGCAATAGAAACAAATGCTCTTCCAGCGCATACACTTTGTCCTTTGCATTATCGCCATTACAGCTCGGAATAAATTGACTCGCGTGAACGGTCTGTTGCTAGCAGTAAATATTTGGAGTCGAAACAAAGCTTAAACGAATGTCTCGTAAAAGAACGTAATTGCATTTTGTAAAAGAAGAAAGCGTGGAACATTTGCAACATTTGTGCAACATTTTGAGTAACGTGGAAATTGCATCTTAAATTCCATTTCAGAAAACGTGTAACACACGCCTTTCTGTCAGACATTCGTTCCATTGTTCCTCAAATTTTATTGCTTCGTTGCTCTATCTGTTCGTTTGAAATACCTTGGCAATGAATTCTCCGCAGACTTGCAATCCGATTTGCAATTCCACCTGCGTGAACGCCGTGTGCACGTCGCCGAACGTGTGCACCTGCGAGCCGGGATACGAGAGACACCCGGAGAACCCGTTCGCGTGCGAGCCCAAGTGCGATCAGGATTGTTGGAACGGCGCGTGCGTGGGACCGAACACCTGCGCCTGCGACCCAGGCTACCAGCCGGGCTCTCCGTACGCCTGCGAGCCGATGTGCTCCGAGCCGTGTGTGATGGGCACCTGCATCGCACCGGAGACCTGCAGGTGCGACGACGGCTACGGGAAAGAAGAGGGCTCGGAGTTTCGTTGCGAGCCCGTCTGCGAGTACGCCTGCATCAACGGGAACTGCACTTCTCCCAGCGAATGCACCTGCCACGACGGATACTACTTCAACGGCGACGAGACCATGAAGCACGTCTGCATACCCATGTGCGACAACTGCGGACCCTACCAGCAATGCACCGGGCCCAATGAGTGCACATGCATCGGCGGGTACGAACTGGTAATCCGCGAAACAATTAATTATTTACATTTTACTTGCACAGTTTCTTCTGGATCAAACGAACGTAGAACACAATTCGAAGATCGGAGATTATTTTTTTCCAAATGAATTTACTACCAGGAAATGTAACTATGTCGCAGCACGCCTGGAGCGGGGACTGCGTTCCAGAATGTCCCGACGGATGCACAAACGGGAACTGCACGATGCCAGGTGTCTGCGAATGCCTTCGAGACTACACACCCGTGAACGACACGCACTGCGTGCCCGTCTGCGACCCGCCTTGCGAGAACGGCGAGTGCTCGCGTCCGTACAACTGCGAGTGCCACGCCGGACACGAGCCTTCGGTAATATCCCACGTATGCGCACCTGTTTGCCAAATTCCCTGCGGGAACGGCACCTGCGTCGCGCCGAACCACTGCATCTGCGACGAGGGCTACCGGCTCAGCCCGAACAGTACAGTGGCGTGCGCTCCGATCTGCGACGACCCCTGCAAGTTCGGTACCTGTGTCGCGCCCAACAAGTGCAGTTGCAACAAAGGCTACGAGCTGAAGGATGGATCAGGATGCGTGCCAAGATGCGTTAAGTCCTGCGGGGAGAACGGGGAGTGCGTGGCGCCTGACACCTGCAGGTGCAAGGACGGCCACAGGTACTTCGTTTCCGAGGAAATTTTTCCCTACGAATTTACTACAGGCCCTTAACCTGCGTTGATAATCATTTCTTACAATTACGTTGCGGGCTGAACGAATTAATTTGAGCACCCGATCGAGTGTTGTTAGTTCAATGATAAATTGTTGACAGATACGTCGAGAACCCGGCGAAGTTCACCTGCGAGCCGGTGTGCGCGTTCGACTGCGCGAACGGCATCTGCGAGGCGCCGAACCAGTGCACCTGCGACCCCGGGTTCGAGAAGGACGACGACGAGCGATGCACACCTGTCTGCGAGTCCTGCTCGAATGGCAGCTGCGTTGCGCCCGGCGTCTGCGAGTGCGCGGACGGGCACATGCTCGTCGTGCGCGACGCGAAACAGGTGTGCGTGCCCGACTGCGGCAACTGCGACAACGGCAGGTGCATCTCGCCTGGCGATTGCCGTTGCGACATCGGGTTCGTCAGGAAAGACAACGGCACCGGGTGCGTCAGCGCCTGCGAGGACAACTGCAACGATCGAGGACTATGCGTCACGGAAAACGCCACCTGCGAGTGCTTCTACGGATGGGACGGTCTCAGATGTCACTTGCCAGCGTTCTGTGTCGTTCATGTTCCACGGGACAACGAGAACCTGAATGCGTGAGTGTCATCTAGGTTAATTGACCACTTGCATCCTGAATTTCGAATGCTTCGCGTAACCCTTATATCAGTAACCAAATAATTTCCAGGCTAGAATTTTCTAAAGAATCTTTTTCTCGGTGGTCCGGATTGTGTGTGTTCGGTTTTAAATAATCGAGAAATATCCACTGTTCCGTTATTACGTGCGTGAAATTACACGGTTGCAAGTTCAGTAACGAGATTTATATTCCTGATGTCGTTAGTATATCGACGTTCGTCCCCAAAGGATTAAAAATGTCAAGTCGCACTCGACATAAGAGTTGCTGTGAATAAAATTTCCGTCGAGTCGCACTCGACACACGTCGGCGTGCAAAGGGATTAAACGACAACGTTTTGATACTTTCTCTCTGAGCGAAAGTAACAAGGAACGTTAGCGGAATTTTTAATAAACGCGAGTTATATATCAGTCTCCGGAAATATTTCGTAGAATCTAGAATCTGCAATCGATTGAGAGTGAAACAAGAATTCGTAATCTGCATCGAATCTTTTTTAATTTTTACGAACTCTGTCTGGATTTCGCAGAACGATCGTGGCCACCAGCGTGAACGATACCATTATCAGCGTTTTCTCCAGCAGTCCGTCATGCTACCATAATTGCTGGAACGAGATCAGCAACGAGACTCTGTGTTTCCACAGTTCGAATGGAACTGATAACGATACCATTGCGTGTCTCATGAGCACAGGTGAGAATATCTCATTTGCTTAGTTTGTAGTTGAACATTTCACTTCAAGCGTCGCGCCTTTTAGACTCGCCCTGCTACACGATCTCCGAGCAACATTCCAAATTGCCAAATTACGTCACCATGGTGGGAATTCTGGGAATCGTGGCGGTCGCCGTGGCGGCCATCGCTGTAACTGTTCTGTTGATACGAAAGCACAGATCGGGGAGCTTGTCTATCGGTGATTATTCTCGTTCTATTATCAATCGAAAAATAGTTGCCGTATTTCCGAAATAATTCGTTGATTTTCCGCAGGAGACATTCCACAAGCGTCGTTACGGAGCAGAACTTCTTTGCTGCCCGAGGAGGACAACAATCTCTAGGATTAACGTTAACTTATTGCATTGTTCCTTACATAGATTTTATCGTTACGATTCTTAATAAATGATTTAATATATTCTTCGACATCCCGAGTGGATTCGTATAGACTGATGGTAAAGAGGAACCCTCCTTGGTCGGCCATTTTGAATTTGCATGTTCCCATATACATTACGACACAGTTGGATCCATTCAAATTTTTATTTCACATATCGTTCAACCTAAACCTTTCGGATCAATTCTGGTCTTCTCATTTGTTCTAATAAAAATGGCGATACGGAATTGATTAGTTTACATGGACTCGTTGTAACTCTGGGTCGAAATAAGCTCGGTCATAATTAGTCTGCGAATCTTCGTGCAAGATAAAAATGTTCTGTACCAATTACAAGGTACTGGACACGGAGAAAACCGCGGCGCCATAATGCTCGCGATACTCTGAACTAAATTGAAAAGCGAGCGGCCAATCCGTTTCACTGTTCTCGCACGTTGAAAGATTCCTCTACGCGGCGCACCGGCTGCATTCAATCGCACACGTTCCTGCTCGAAATCGATACACAATCAAGAATCGCGGTGCATGTGCCCTACGTTGCAGCGCAGCGTCAACCGAAGCCAAACGACTACTTCGGTCGCGATGCACGAACCTCCATTACCCCTTCCATTCTGCGAAGTGCAACCGTCGAACGATCTTCACGCATGCACCCTTAAAACCTACCAAAAGAACCCTCCAGAACAGATCTATCGAGATCCTTCTAGCCTCTTCTCCGTTTCCTAGGACCAACATAGACGTTGCTAGTCGGTTGATCTAACCACCTGCAATCTGTAATATGCTCGGTTATCTCCAATATTATTTTCTCGTTTCTTAATCGACAAGGGTAGCAATCTTAGTTCTAGTCTTGATCAATTAGCCTAGTCTATGCCAAAGGTGCCTTCTAACAAAGATAGCAATCCTAGTATTAATCCTTGAAGAGGAAGAAGATAGAGTTGCCATGTCACTTCGTAGCTGACCCGAAATACTGAACCTTGACATCGAAGATGCACCTAACACACCATATACCCAGGTGGTCTATATGTCAAAGGTGCCTTTCAACAAAGGTGGCAATCCTAGTCCCAGTGTTAATTCTTCAAGAGAACGCAGATAGAGCTGCCATGTCACTTCGTAGCTGACCCGAAGTACTGAACCTTGACATCGAAGATGCACCTAACACACCATATACCCAGGTGGCCTATATGTCAAAGGTGCCTTTCAACAAAGGTGGCAATCCTAGTCCCAGTGTTAATTCTTCAAGAGAACGCAGATAGAGCTGCCATGTCACTTCGTAGCTGACCCGAAACACTGAACCTTGACATCGAAGATACACCTAACACACTATACCCAGCTGGTCTATATGTTAAAGGTGCCTTTCAACGAAGGTGGTAATCCTAGTCCCAGTGTGAATTCTTCAAGAGAACGCAGATAGAGTTGCCATGTCACTTCGTAGCTGACCCGAAATACTAAACCTTGACATCGAAGATGCACCTAACACACCATATACCCAGCTAGTCTATATGTCAAAGGTGACTTTCAAAAAAGGTAGCAATCCTAGTCCCAGTGTTAATCCTTGAAGAGGACAAAGATATAGCTGCCATGTCACGTCGTAGCTGACCCCAAAGATTCAACCTTGATCTACATCGAAGACACCTAACATGCCATACCGAGGTGTGTCTATGTCGAAGGTGTCTCTTGACAAAGATGGGAAACACTGTTCCAAGAGTATGCCCGCGACGAGAAGGCAAGCAGAGCCGCGATCTGGATCGACGGGCGGCTAGAACGAACGGGGGTAGGGTGTCGAAGCGAAGGGGGTGAACGGGGGTTAGCATATCGCGCAGCTGCGGCAACGGTGGTCGACCGGCTAACGGAAGGAAGGCGTCAGTGAACGGGGAGCATCGGGACAGAGAACGCTGTCTGCCGCGCGCGCTCACGATCGGGAAAGAGAGAGAGAGTTAGTCCTCGTTGACTAGTCATCTTGCGCGTGTGCAGGCGATACCCGCCTTGGACGGGTCGTGAGACGGGTCGGGACTCTGTTCTCGGGCGATTCCGGCTCAGGTCTTGAACGATTGCACCGTGAGTGGTTATAAGTCTACGGGCCAGTCGCTGGGAGCTCGGGAGTTGGCCTGACGAGGCGTCCGGAAAAGAGGAAAAACCGAGAAAAGAGACAACATGGAGGGCATCAATTTTCAAGAATTTTGAGAGCTGCACTCTATTGTCCACCGTTACTGATTTATTCAACTACATTACTAATTCGTTGCTCTTTATTAGCGGTATCGCGAGCGAGCGAAACTTTTCTGAGGCGTAGCTGCTAGAAATTCTGATGCGATATTACAGATTGCTAAGTAGTTCTTTTTCTCGTGGACTCTCCGGAATATTGACCCTTTGCGGACCACGGTAATTTCCTGTTACTCGAAGTTGACTCTCTCGTGATTCAGCCATGTACAAAGTATAGAATAATAACACTAGTGGAAACACTGCTGTAGTACAATCTCGAGTGCGGTACCGAGTATCATTCGATGTAGAACTTGTTGGAACGTAGAACAACATACAACGTCGAAGCTCCCTGGCCGCACAGGCCCGCAAAGGGTTAAGTAACGGCGTTCCCGCAAAGCCACGTAGCAAGCAGCCCTAACGATCACCCGCAACGACGATCGAGCATCAAAGGGTCCAAAGGAAATCGAAGTGATCAAAGCCGATCAGAGCTCCCATGTTTGCACCTGCCGAGTACCAACTCCCGAGCCACCAGCGTCGACAGTTTTGGTAGAAATTCCTGATCACACCCCGCTGTTGTAGTGCAAGGGGTTGAGAACGACCTGCGTGCAGAGTCGTCGTCTGACCGAAGGGGCCGGCGGGTCCGCGTCGATCATCGAGCGTCGAAGAAATCGGCGGCATGTCTCGGGACTGAGTGATTCGTCCGGTGATAAAAAAAAAGAAAAAAAAAAGAAATTCTGTCGCACGCTGAGTGCCCGGAAAGATTGCCAATCGGAGGAGAGTCGCTCGCGAAACGCCTAGAGGGCGAGAAGGCGTGCTGGAGGGCGGGAGGGGGGGAGTAGGGGGGCAGGTGACGGGGAAGGATGTCGATGCGCCGCCGGTGGTCGGTTTCGGGGGTTGACTCGCGCCGCGGGGGCGATGAGCGCACTTCCCTCCGCCCTGAGACTGACCTGCTGCCGTTCCTGGCTCCTGCTGATCTGCCTCGTCTTCCTGGTGTCCATCCGCGTCGGTTGCGCCGCGTTAGATCGGCCGGCAACCCGGCAACAGCTCGCAGGTGATAACCTGCGCGGCCCCAGCCTAGCCAGTAGCCACGGCGACGACGACGACGACGACGCCGATGTCTACGACGACGAGGACGACTACTTCGAGGAGAACATCACTGCTGGTGAGTCCCGTTCGGAATAGCTCGGCGCCGTTCAACGAGACCCGGAAGGTGTCTCGAGAGGACCATGGAATCCTGTGACTCCTGAGACTCCCAGTGCGCGGACGGGACGGAGAGCCAGCACCGTAGGCTCGGGGGGCCAGGTTTCGACGGGCTCGGGAATTGGGACGAGGAGCTTTCGAGGGTTGTTGACACGCTTGTCCGACAAGGAGTGCCGCGGAGTGTACCCGCGGACGTTCGCTAGGTCTAGAATCGGTTTGGTACGACGAGGAGACCACGATTTCTTTCTTTTCTTCTTGGGAGGTTGTTGTTATTGTTTGTCGCGGAGCTACCAAGGAGACGAATATCGAGAACAACCTCGGCTCGAGCTGCTCGCCTAACCCAGACCAGGTTGTGTGTCTATTCCGCAATCGATACGCACGCCCTATCGCGGCAGGAGGAACACCGTTGTCTTGTTTCCTCCTCGCGAAGGAAACAAGGACGATCGAAGGCGGACGCGTGTTCCTCTCGCTCGATACCGAGCGGGCAAACACCACCGTCTCCGGAACCTTCCGGAGGGTAAACTTGTCACTGTCATCGTCATTGAATAGGAGGCGGCCCGAGATCGTCGCCTGTCATCGATTCGCTCGTGTCGGAGGCTCGCCGATACGATAAGCTGCTACTACGATCGAAAGTTGTCGATCTTGACTTCGAGACTCGCGACTAGCACAACGTGAAAAGGTGTTCGAGGGTTGGAAGCCTGTGTGCTCGACGGATTTAAGATGGCCGGAGTGTGGAGGTTGGGACGATGAGATAGGTCAGTGCTTGGAGCAGCTCGATCTTCGCAGCGAGACCCGCGATTGAATAATTAGTCAATCGGGAAGGTGTCCGAGGCGTAGAAACTTGGATGATTGACGAAGCTTGGGATGGTTGTTTGGAACATGTTGATTTCGAGAGAAATGACTAAATGATTGGTACGCTAGGAGTTTGCTGGAAGGTTGGAAGCCTGCGAGCTCGATGGATTTACGCTCCCAATCGTATCAACCCTCCGACAACAGAGTCTGGGACTATTTTGATCCCGTGTAGCGAAATCGTTTATCAATTCCTCAATTTCTGGCGAATTAATTGAACGAACATTAGAAGCGCTAGAAACAGTAGAACAAATTAACGTGTCTACAAGATAAATGAACCAGTGAACGGTCCTAAACATCGCTAATCATGTAGTGATAAGAATAGTCAGCAGTCCGAGTCTAGGCGTTATCAGAGTGTCAATTTCAAATGGGTTGTTTGGAACAGGTAGCTTGGAACTTCAGCGGCCTTCAAATTGCAAGAGTGCAAAATTCTTGAAACGATTGCTCGAGGTCCGTCTTGACAGTTCGCAACCGGAAGTACGGATCTTCAGTTCGAGACTCTCGATTAGCAAATCAGAAAGGTGTGTCCGAGGGTTAGAACTCTCGAAGGTCGGCGGATTTGAGGTAGTAGGATCGCGAATTTCGAAAAATTTGCTTAGAACAGGTCGATCATTAAACCAGGAACGTGCTAAGGAGTTGGAAGCTGGTAGTTTTTGCGAATCCAGACCGGATGGAGTGCGAATTTCGAAATGGTGGCTCTCGGATCGGCTCGATCTTGGGTTCGCGATTGCAAAATTAGGAAATGTGTTCGGTGTGTTCGAGGTTGGATCCCGAATTTCGGAAAGGTTGCCGGGCACAGGTCGATTCCGGGTTCTCGCGCACCCTGAGCGCAATCATGCAAATTCCTCGAGGGAAACTGGGTCTGAGGGGGAAGAAAACAAATAGTACGTGTCACGGAACGCGGCTGCACTCGGTGCGCCTGCGTGCGCCGCGAGTCGGAGCCTCGTCCTTCTTGATTTTCGCGCCAACCACGCCGTCGGTATTGATTTTAATGGATGCTGCAAGCTCTCTTGCACGGCGTCCGCTTGTGGGAGGCTTGCACACCGCCTGCAGGCTGCGTGAGCTTCAAAGGAGCCTCTCTGTCTTCGGCCTGTTCCCTCAGCAGGGAGTAACAGAAAGAGAAAAGAAGAGAGAAAAACAGAGAGGGAGAGTAAGTCGAGGGAAAGGTTAGCGAAGGAAAAGCCGTGCGTCATTCACCTCTGCTTTTTTTCGTACCATTCAGTCGAGTCCCACTTGCAGCAGAGCTCGATAACCGGCTCGAGAAACGCCGGCAAATCAAGCCCCGTGGAACCTCCGAACGAGGTCACCATCGTAATCGCGAGCTACCCCCTTTAGAATGCTAAGGGGAGCCTCGGGGATTCTATTCTTCACGTGAGAAAGATCCCTAACGTCGGTTTAACGCTGTTACACCCGCGGGGCCAGAGTGAAAGAGTTGGTTCGGTTCTAATCGGGGGTAGGTTTCTTATTTTGTTTGGTAATTTAGGTTTCTGGTGGTTCAAAATTGGATACTGGTCAGAGGAATTTGTTGTGGGTTTTAGACAGATACTGCAGGGGTGGCAGTGGAAATTGGATCGAGTCTGGTGGGGTGGGTTTGAGTCTGACAGCGCAGATTCAATTCTGATGGGGTGGCTATAGTGACCAACTTTTTGGTTCGTGTTATATTTAAATATTGATTTAAAAAGCGTGCTGCGATAGTCGAGGGGATAATACAAGGGTTGAAATAGGGGTCGGTTCAAGCCTGATGGGGTAGGTTCGAACCTGATGGCATAGGTTCGATTCTGATGGGGTAGGTTTAGTGACCAACCCTTGGTTCGTGTTATATTTAAGTATTGATTCAAAAAGTCTACTGTGGTTGCCAAGAGAAAACTGTCAGGGTTGGAACAGGGTTTGTTGCAAATCTAATAGCACAGTATCCATTTTGATAGGGTAGTTTTAACCTTTCTTTCACGTTAGAATTTAACAATAATCCTTTCTTTCAAGTTAGAAAACTGTGAGGGTTGAACCAGGGGTGGTATGAGCCCCAGAATAGGAATAGGTCAGACCCTGATGAAGTGGATTCAATTCTATTACCTCAATTGTAGCACTCAATCTTCGACTGTTCCTAACTCTGAATATATAAACAAATCTATAGCTAATAAATAAATCCCATAGGGGTTGAAATAGAACGTAGTTCAATATTGTCAGGCCACGTTCAATTCCGTTCAGTTCTAGTTGCAAGAATCAATCTTCATGTCTTCATAAATTATACCAATAAAATCAAATATCGATCAATAATACGTGTCACGAACCTTGACCACAACGATAACACCTACTCTAATCAACAACGACTAAAATAGATGTCCTCAATCTTCGTAATCTTAAAAAAAAAACATCCCCTATAAAATCTATATTTTCCATCACACCTCTCAGAACACACACTTTTAACCGCTCTTCACTAAACCCTACAAAATCAAGCATTTGCGTGTGGAGCATGGGTCCATTTAGACCCATATTAGTATTTTAAAAGCATCACGTGGCCACACATTCCCTGTCGACGAATTCCAATCGAACGTTGTGCAGTTCGGTGCAATAAAAATACATTTAACAAAAATTAACGAACAATTAGATGGTACGTTAAAAAACCATCCACTGAATCTATCTTCCCAATGAAAGAGGCATAAAACACACCTAATCGCAGGATCTCGTCCCAGTTGCGCGATTCGGAAGAAGCTTAATGAAGGGTGTTAAGAGTAGTATCGCGGACACGGTTCTGAACGTCGGCCAACGAAGCTAATGGCAGGCGCCTCGGTGCACAGGCTGGTCCCAGAAACATTTAATAACGCTGTAATACCGTAATTAAGGTGGAATCGATAGGGAGTCGTCTGGCGAGTTGCCCGGGCCTGGTAGCTTCTCTCGCAAACGGCGTAATTAGCCCAGAGAAAAGTTAACGCGGTAGTTCCCTAAACAAGAATCGTCCCAGCAAAACGGGGATCATGGTTCCTCTGGGATCTAGGGTATACATGGAAAGAAATTATCCTCGATTGCAAAGAAGCACGCGGCACCTTTTGATCGAACGGATAGCGTACACGACAATGCCTTCTCTTTTTATTAGTCTGCCAGGAGACGGCACCGGGAAAGCTTGTTGCACGATAAGGGACAGATAATGGTTCTAAAGCGACTGCAGAATGAAATACTATATCCGCTTTCTTTTTGGAACGCTGGCATCAGATCTGTGGAAGTAAATGCGATTAATTAGCGGATAACGCTGTTCATTCCGTTGAATTATTTATTAACTGCTCCAGTTTACAGACTGCGGAATTTTTAGATTATCGGATTGCGGATTTCGTGAATTTACGACAAAAATGAGTTGAAATTTGAAACAGCGAAACATGTTATCATATTATTAGACTTATTCAACATATTGAGACAGAAAATGAACTTGCGTTTCGCTCTCTAGTTTGTTGCGATCGAGGTAGAAAATATTTATAATTAGAATTTTATTCTGAACAATTTTCGTTTCGCACGAAGCTCCGCAGTCTGCATCTCCGAGAAACGATTTAACCTGTCCGCGATAAAAACGCGATCGCAGCAGGCGAATCAAATTTTCTGCAAAGCCGCCCACTTTGGGCGGCTCGACACGGATTCGTCGTAGTCGGGATTGGAAGAATCGTGTCTATAAATTGCGCCGAGGCGAGGGTCCTGGATCGTCGGTCCCGAAAAGACGGTCGACCGGCGAGCTATTCGCGGATATCTGATAATTTATTTAGAACCGGGGTGCGCCGTGCAAAACTATCGATTGGCATCGTGTTTCCAGCGAAGGGACAGTACCTGGGCTCGCCGTGCGATGACTCGTGCAATCCGGAGCTGCTGCACGTGGTCTGCGACGCGGTCACCGGTCACTGCGAGTGCGAGAAGTTCTATCCGGTTCGTCTTGGGCCTAGCAAAGGATGTGCCAAACGTATGTAGCACGCGATCCACGTTCAAGTAGGTCGTTCCGATATCAAAAACTCCATGGTAACGCGGACAGAAAGAGAAACAGAGAGAGAGAGAGAGAGAGAGAGAGAGAGAGAGAAAGAGAACGAGAACGTGAGAGAAAGGGAGAGAATGTGAGGGTGCCGGAGTGAGAGAATAAGCGAGGGAACGGGGGAGGAGGGAAAATAAATGTCGAGGAAGCTACCCGTCGTCTTTAAACGATTGTTCGACGCGCCGTGAATAGAACGTTTTGTGTTCCGCTCCTCCTCTCGCGTGCCCGACCCGTTTTGACGCTTGGTTATTCAAACGCCTGTCACGGACTAACGCGCTGATCCTCCTATCTGTTTCAAACGAGCATTCATTGGCTCCCCCTCGAGTTTCCAATGATAATTGATCCGCGCGCGTTCCCGCTGCATTCTATTATACGGCGCCTCGCGTTTTTCTGGAACGCGAATTGTCGCCTGCGAAACTCGATTAAACCCAACAAAAGACCTGCCGGTGAATCAAGAAAAATTATTTGATACTTCCAATTTCTTGCTCAACTCAACCCATAGAATACTACGAACAGGATCCGCTAATGCTACATCAATTTTCCGAACCACCGATTCGCGTTGTTGCGTTAGAAAAATAATAAAATTGCATTTATGGTAATTTTACACTAGTTTCATTGTACGTCCGTGATATACCGCGAAATTGATTTTATCAGTAAAAGTAAATGTGGTATAAATTGTGTGTTCGCGTGGAAGTTTGCAGAAACGTGTGAGAATGTTGTCCGAGTTGCCAGTAGAGGAGTCCCCGACTGGGTCAGACGATCGAGAAGTAGCGTGGGTCAAGTAATCGAACGACGAACCGGTTTTGTTCCAGCCAAAAGACTCGGGGAGCAGTGCTTCTATCGGGCGACGTGCACTTTTTCGGATCAGCACTCGACCTGCACCCAAGTGCAGCACCATGCTGTGTGCGACTGCG
This sequence comes from Halictus ligatus, assembly GCA_028454255.1. Classification (NCBI taxonomy): domain Eukaryota; kingdom Metazoa; phylum Arthropoda; class Insecta; order Hymenoptera; family Halictidae; genus Halictus; species Halictus ligatus. The sequence goes on from CM052143.1 coordinate 7,355,506, forward strand.
AGAATGGCTACCATAAGGTCTCCCTGTCCAGGCCTAACAGGAAGGTGTTCTGCGCCGAAGGTATACCGTTGTTTCTCAGCTGATTGACAGCCTCGTTCAAACGTTATCGGGACCCGAAATAATCGCCTGGCGAGTTTCCGTTAGAACGCGAAACAAAAGCTATGCAAACGGCACTCTGGAAATCACTGAATCGTCCAGAAATCGCTGGATTATTCGACGTTTGCATTGTCTGCTTCGCACACCTGGTTAATTGACGTTAACGATCCGGGAAACGCTCGTTTATCCAGCAATAATTTTTTTGCGATTGTTGTAATCTGTTGAAAATAAACGTGGCTTTAATCGGAACGGTTAGTCCATAGAATCGAGAATAACGGTGACGATTGGCGCGTTCGGTTATGTTTCTTACTGGTCGCACTATGGCGGCGCGAACTTTTCCGATTCTTCGAGGAAGCGTTTGTGAATCAAAAGCGTCTGTTGGCAGATCTGGTGCTGATAACTACGGATGTTCCGACCCTGCTCTGCATAGCATCGGGAATCGCGATATTCACGGCGATGATATGCTTCGTGCTCAAGTTGTTCAGCCGCGCGAGATACTCAAGGCCGCGGCACTATGCCAACGCGAACCACGCGCCGCCCATGCTGTTCTCCAGCGACACGGGTGAGTAGCTCTCTCTCTCTCTCTCTCTTTTTCTCAAACAGCAGCCTAGGTATCGGCGTCTCGAGGATCAATGGATCAACGGGGACGTGTGCGACGACGATCGAAATTTAACGAAGCGATCGGGCGCGTTAACGATCGAGAGAACGACACGGTGGATCACGACGACACTCAGAGCGAACGGTACCGCGGCATATTCCATTACGACGCGCCGTCCTCGCCGAGGAATCAATAACTTTAAGTATCGGCGAGGAGCACTCCAATCTCCGCTTCGTTCTATTTCGAGGAAAACTCGACGGCGCTCTGCTATTACCGCAGGGTTAACAATCGCTGACAACCTGCAAATACGCGCTCGATGGTTTACTCGGGCTCGTTTGTTCGCGCTACTTTGATTCGGTTTCGTCGCTCGACTCGGCTCGCGATGCGCGATTTAGTTTAGCGATTTTTGTTCCAGCTTGATCCGTGAACGCCCAAAGAACGCGGTAGCATTGTTTAACCATCTGCACTCGAAGCTATTTTGTATTCGAGAACTCGTTTTCTCGAACGCTTTCTGGAACGTTGCATTTTCCACGCATAATTCTTTTAGGAATTTATTAAACGCTAATCTGGTATTGGTAAAAATGTTTCGAATAATTTTTATTGGCGCCTCAGAGTCGTCATTCGAGTCCAGATGGTTAAATCACTCTACTCACTTTACTGTGCATATAGGAATTAATTTCTCTCACTCCCCCACTTCACTGACTCTATTTCACTTACTCTTCTTCGATCACTTTACACGCTTAGTTTTCATGTCCAATTAACCCTTGAACAGCCGATTGAAAAGACTGATGCAGCAGACGATTGACATGGGTCATCCTTGACCTATGCCAGTCTTCTCATTCTCTTTTCAAATCGATGATATTATCTAACGATGTTTATAGTGGAAAGGAGGAAGCGATTTGTTTAGAAAATGCTTGTGATGAATAAGTGAAGAAGTTTGCTTAACCCTTTGCACTATAATTATTTTCCTACAGAAATATAAGATTGTCACGCCATAGGTGATTTGAGAGTTTCAAGGCAAAAAAAATAGTGTGGTCACGTCAGAGGCGACCTCACTGTGCAAAAGGTTGAAAACTGCCATCGGTTGTCCAGGATGGATTATCTAGTGACGCTTGTAATAAAAAGAGATGAGGAAATTGTTCGATCCTGGTGCACTGTTCACATCAAATTTCAATAAATCCAATCAAATTCTGCTGTTGTCCATATACAAGGGCCTCCGGATGGATGGCACAAGCATGAGTGATTCTATGTGCAAAAATAAGCGAAAAGAATCGAATAAAGTTTTTTCGTTTGACGCTTCGTTTCCGACAAAATTCAGATTGAAAACTCGGTGGTTACGCGTCCCATTGAATAGGCGTCTGACCGTGGTTGACCAATTCTACTGCGAGTAATAACCCAACCGATTCAGACTCATTTTTCTCTAAAACCAGACGTTAAACAAAAAAATTACATTCCTTCTTTTCGACTTGTTTCTTCATGTAGAATCATTATCATGAGTTTGGAAACGCCCTGTATAGATATAGAAGAGATACAAACATTCTTCTTTTTTAGGAAATTACAGTGGTGTGCAAAATCAAAGGATCGTGTTTTCATTAAAAAAATTCGCCATGTCCAAAGTGTTGTAACTTCATGAAAAAACGTCGTAGAATATTAGTTCTGGTCTCATATTAAAGCTTGAACCTTCTACTTTCGAAATCCGTTGTTGGAATTTCTGAACAAAATTTTCTACGCTATGTAACGGGCAAGAAAGCGAGCATACTTTCTTGTGTCTCCGTGTCGGCGGCACACTTTTCTAAAGGTGACACTTTAGTCTTCAAATGCAGATTGCTTTCATTCATTACAAAAATTTTTCAACTTCTGCACGAACGTTTGAATTTGCAAAATTTTCGAACCGAAAAAGTATGCTCACTTTCCCACCCGTTACGTAGTGTAAGAAATGTTGTCAAGGAAAACGAATAGCGAATTACGAAAGCAGAAGATTCAAGCTTTAAAACGAGACCAGAACGAATATGCTATGACGATTTTTCGTGAAGTTGTAACAATGTGAAGGCGGGAAATTTTCGTTTAAAAACCGAGAGATCCTTTAATTTTGCCCGACAGTATACGAACGACAAATAAGTTCTATACGTGAATAAAACGAATAAATTGTGCAGCGAGGGGTTAACAAAATAATTTGAAAATGATCTCAAGATCTAAATGTCCCAATTTTGTGAGCATTACGCGAGGGTTGAAAGGTGCGATAGATATTGAAAGTGTAAGGCGCACGAGCAAAACATGGATCGCAAACGATTCGAAATCGGCTGGGCGAGGGTTGATCCTCGCGCTACCGAGGTATTTAATTGAAATGGAAACTATGATACTCTATTCTCCACGAACAATGACACAAAGAACCGTTCTGTGCTTTGGTAGCGCGAGGGTTGACAGGCTTCTTCGAAGACGGTGAGAAGCAAGGACGATGCATCCTCGATCGGGCAATCGAACAAAGGGGAAAAATGACACTGAAACTCCAACAGGTATACCACTGACGCTTCACGGCGGCCGACCGTCCTCCCGATCCAGCGAAAGAAGCAGCACAGGTGGAGGGCCGTTGACCTACGCGTACACCAGGAGGCCTAGCAGCAGCTGTAGCCGTGGTCCCCTGGTACCAGCGTCGAGAGCAGGTGCGGCACGTGCCGCCGCCATCTTGCTTATGTCGTGTCACCTGCAGGCGACCAAAGGCGGGAACAAGCATCGACGTACCCTTAGCGACGTGGCTGAGGGATCGTCCGACGGCCTCGGTAGAGGATCAACGATCAATTTCTAACTCTTTCGTTGTCTGTCTTCTCTTCTATCTGCCCGCATCTCTCACCGTTGTGTACAGACATACACACACACATACATACACAGACACAGACACACAGACACACAAACGCCCACGCACCAAAACAATCAACAAAAACAGCTCTCTTTATATCTTCCTCCGTTTCTCCTACATTCTTCTGGCTCGAATCACACCGTTTATTCGGCCGTGTTCTTTCTCCTTCTCTCTTCTTCCATCGTTCATTTGCCTTCGAGCGGTCACTGGTTTCAAGTTCGATGCAACGGAGTCCTGAACACACGTAAATCATCATTCAGAAATTTTGGTTCGTGATTTGAGACTCTGAGGAATTTGACAAGAGTCGCGATTTCACTGCATTCATTGGAAACGTTTGTTAGACATTTTATAGCGTGTTTAGATCGAATGAACGAGTGCTGGGAGCACCTGTAGAGTCTTCTTAGTCCTCATTAAAACTAACGATGATTTGCCTGAATTCGTTACAATTACGTTTCATGAGACATTTTCGAACGAGAAGTTTTTTAAAAATTCCGAAACGTGTTTTGAAGAAAGGTTAAGAGAATAAATGAACGAGATCGTCCAGTTCGATTGGTGTTCTCCGATTAGTTTTGAAGTAATATCGATGGCGGCCCTCGAAATCGTAATTGCACGGCCTCGAGACATTTGGTTAACTGGTTAAGGAGGGCGCTCGTTACCTTCCTGTTGCGTCGAACCTCGAAAGGCCACTCGACTCCCATTATCCGTTCACCGGGATTAATTCTATCGATTGATTCCGTTTTTGCTGGTGTCCCTGGTTCTCTCGGTCGTACGCGAGTCGCATATCGTGAGGAGGCGAGACCGATGACGAAGAAGAAGAAGACGATGTTGGTGCTTTCGAGTCGTACCGTGCCGTTCTCGCTGTTGTGTCGTAGTTTGTTTGTGACTTTAGCGTTCCCTCCCCAAAAACTGCGTTTCCTCGTTCCCTGTCGAAACCCTTCTCGGCATCGTCTAATCAAACCAATCCCTTTGAACGTTCTGTAAATAAATATGAAACGAACGAGGAAACGCAGCTGCAATTTCGTCCCCGACACGGCGAAAACCCCTCTTTCTCTGTTTAGATTGTTGTTCTTCTCCTCCACTAAACTTCACACCGTCATCGATCGACAGAATAGCATCGCGAAACATCTGAAACGATTCTGTTACCTCAAACGGATCAAAACCAACAGAACACAGATACACGAACAAGAACCACACACACGCACGCACGATTCAGGAGAACCGAGAATCGCGACGAGACACGACACCACTACCGAAAACCGATATTCTAATTGTACTGTCCAAATAATAAAGCGCTGCACGAGTGTGTTACGAGATAGCAAGATGGCAGCGGCCGATTTCGTTGCTCGTTAACGAACGAACTGTTCTCTGGTAAGACGTAGAGAGACACGAAATCTTTACGCACTAGCTAGCTCGCCGCACACGCACGCATCAACGGTGCCACGGATCGCATGCGAGAGACCTTCCCCCCTTTTCAAACAGAAAAAAAGCTTCGCGATTCCCCCCCCCCCCCCGATTTTTCTCTTCCCTCCCTTTCGAACAAGAAACAGCTTCGCGATTTCCCCCGATTTTTCTCTTCCCTCCTTCCGCAGGAGGAAAAAAGCTTTGCAATATTCCCGATTTTTCTCTTCTCCCCACTTTTTGATGAAGACGCAAATCTTGGTAATTTTTCCTGTCCCTCCGTTTCAAAGAAGCAGCTTTGCGATTCCCCACCTCTCTTTCGAAGAAGACAGAAAATTCGCAATTTTGAATTGAAGATTTAATTTTCTTTGGGGAAGAAAAAACGAGCTTCGCCATTTTCGTAATATTTCTTTTCCCCCGCTTTCGAAGGACAGAAAAAGCCTCGCGATTTCCTCGATGATTCTCTTCGTCCCCTCCTCTGGTATTTTTAAGAAACACCGATGCGTTCCAGTTTTTCTCATTTCCCACTTTAAGTGAAAAATGAACGCTTCGCGATTTTCCCCGATTTTTCTTTACTCTCACTTTTGAAACGGAAAAAGAGTTGCAATTTTCCCAATTTTCTCTCCTATTGCGAAGAAGAAGAAGAAAAACCTTGCGATTTCCCTCGAATTTTCTCCCTCCCCCTTTCGAAGAAAAGCTTCGGGATTTCACCGACGTTGCTCTTCCTCCCCCAGATTTTTTCTCCCCACGCCACTGGTATTTTTAATGAACGATGCGTTCCAATTAACGGAGCCTCGCGGTTACCGACTGCTTATTCCGCGTGCTTTCCGAGAGCATAGAGGAAACGAGGAAAGGGAGGGGCGGACGAAGGAAATTCTAACGCTTATCCCCTAATTGGGGGTTGCGATTCGAGGCTCGCTCCCCCTCTCGCGGATAACAAGCGAGCAAGCCTGAACAATCGCCACCTCTCGCTTCCGACGAGCTGCGCTTTTGTGCTTCGCGAAAGTCCGCGAGATTAACGGGCTGCGGGACCATTGGTTGGCGAAAATGGTTACTGTCTCTCACACTGCGTTGCTTTGACACGGTTTGCCGAACTTAGGCTCTGTCACTGTGACCGCGAGATGAACGGAAATGGCGTGAACGATATACCTGACAACCCTGTTGCGATACGACATGTTGATAAGTAGACTGTGGATTTTATGCATTTGCGACAAACATCGGTACAGTGAATTCTCGAAATATGTCAACAGCACGCGTCTTGCCAGCGTCGTGTATCGTGCAGGAGGCGTTCGAGGCCTCTCGTGCTTCTCGGCCCCTCACGGGGTATACTCCGCAGTAGTGGTGATAATTCCGCGACGTTTATCATCCAGGCCTTGGTGACATATAAAGAGAATTCACTGGAGCCGCAATTTTAAACATGGAATATCCATGTATTACTTCTAACTTATTAACCCTCTGCAACCTTATCTTCATCGATGCTATCTGCATACTGGGTCGTTCATAACTATATTTTAACTGATCTGCGTTTTCGAAAAATCTAAAAAAATTCTGGAATATGTATTGAAGTCTATATTTTGGAAAAATAAATACTGGAAAGAAAAGAATTCAAGAGTGAAATGTTGGTCCGGTCATAAACGACCCAGGTCGCAGATGAAGAGTTAAAATTATTAAACAGAGAAATCAATTTCTATTTGGCTCTTGACGCAATAAATTTTTATTTAGAAGAAAGATCCACAGTCTAATGTGCAGTAATTTCAGAAGGATTGTATTTTGAGACTTCCAAAATTACCGGAACATTTCACCGAAAGTTCTTGCCGAGGCTTTGGCAATTAATTGTTACGTCGTCGCGCAGCCCGTTAGCACCCGCGAATTTTCGCGGCTTGGCTGCGGAAAAACGGCGGCTTTTCAGCTTCGCATCGCGCGGTCGCGACAGGAATAATTGAGCGTTCCGGGCTATTGTGATTCGTCGGTTTTTTCATATCTCGTTTCGAGGTTCGGGGGAACGAACAACGAAAAAGAGTTCCCGAGTAATTCATCCACCGGGCCGGCCCGTTGTGTCAGCCTTGGACGAGCAATTAAGGAACGCCACGACCTATAGATATGGCTGTATGCAACAGGATGCACAACACGCTGTTCTTTCTCTGTCCAGGCTTATTTTCTGTCGCCCTTCGGCGCCGTTAATCAATAAGGATCGGTGTAACGAGGTCCCTGAATCGGGGACGCTTCAGTCGCTCCCTTAGAACAGTCGGGGCTCGAAAAATTTTGAAAAATTCCTGGTTAACGCTCGAGATCCATCTATTCTTGTTCGTTAAAAAATCGTTAACAAAGAGAGTTGGATAAAAGAAATATTCGTACATAATTGTACCGTGCATTGCCGTCTCAGATAAAAGTTATTCGTATTATTCACAAGACACTGGTACCAGGAAAGGTTTATTTCGTTTTTTAACGATCTTATTATAAGCATCAACTTTCTTAAATTCTTTCAGTCTTCGTAGATATTATGCCCATTCATTTTGCCGTCTACTGATAACGACGAGGTTGGGCTAGTTACAAAAATAATCCTCTGCCAGTACTACGTGCATTACCTACATATTACGTGCATACCTACACTAGTATGAAATAATAAGTGACAAGTTTACACTCGGAGGAACTAAGCAAGTCGTGCCAAAAGTTCGCAAACACGGGAAATAAAAAATAAACATGAATTGGCCAAGACTTCGTGCATAAAGCTATTCCAGTGTAAATTCGAAGCAAAATTCTCGAGGTATACGTACATAGAAAATTTATTGACAGAAAGATTGAAAGAATTTAAAAGTAACAATTCTCAACTTTTTTACAGTTACTAACACTAGGTTTACGAGTTAGTAAGAGTGACCGTTTTACATTATTTTATAAACATAACAAGAATGTGTCTGTCCAAATGATTAGTCGTCTTTTAAATAATATACCCAAAGAAATAAATTTGTGGAATGTTTCCCCATGGATGCATCATTACAATCTCAATAATCGTAAATTAAAAATATCCACCATTTCGACGGGTCCCGTAAACCTAGTGTTAACACTTCGTGTGCTGAGTCTCCCAGGATTGAGAAACGGACTTATTTGTCAATCAAATGACGAAGACTCTGGTTAATTCTGTTAATCGTAACCCTCGTGTAAGGGTTCGGTATAGTTATTTTTGGAGTGTTTTCGAGCCCTGGCTGCAATCCACCGCATACACGTGACGTCGCTCGACGCCGAGCATTGCCGAGCGCCGACGCCTGGCTCTTGACATTAAAGAGTCTCGTTTGCAAATAATATCAAGGTCCGTTCGCGGAGGATTCGCATTGATTAACGGCCAAGGGGGGAAGGGGGAGGGTAGGGGGGAAGCTCTCGTCGACGAAGCCGCCCGATTCCAGCTGCTGCATCCGCTTGCTCTCGTCTGTTGCTTGACCATGGCGATAACTCATCGATCGCCGCGATCCCTCTTGTCACACCCTCACTCTCAAGAACATGTCTTCCCCCGCCTCCCTCACACAACAACAATCGCGAGGGATCCCACGGGGATCAACGGGATCAACAACGGAGATCGTTGCACCCCGGGTGTGCCCTCGTTCGCGTCACCGATCACCTTTCCGAGCCATCGAAATTTTTTAATTCGCTCGATTTGCCGATCTGGATACACTGGGAATTGGAAACTGTCTCTACGTCGAAGTGGATCTGGGTCAATACTTCATTTCACCGCGTTCCCCACAGTTCATAATACATCTGTTGAAAACCACTGAAATAGCTATTTCGATAATAATCACTGCTGACCTACAATTACTAATGATCCAGTCAGTGCAAGGAATAATTAAAGAAACTGCCTCGCAATCGAATTAACATTTACGGTCACGAACGGAAGCATTGACACAATAAAACAACTTACGTACAACGATTGAAAACTAGTTTCACAGCAGTGTCAATACGTTTGTTCGCAACTGTACATTGAACAGTGCAAAATTAATGAGAAACGAACTTTGCATTGCGAGGGAACGGGTACAACAAAATTAACTACAATCCGATTCGTCGTAATTTCGAACCGACCCAGATTCGCCTGATCCAATAACGAGACCAGCCGATTTTTCCGCGATCATCGAGCTTGCATATTCACCGATCTATACCGAAGTACTGCAATAGAATAATCAATCGCAGAAGCCCAAAGGGATCTATCAGATCCGATAGGAGCGCAGCTAGATTTCGTGCCCCTACCGATTTCGACTTAGCGATCGGCTCTCACGAGTTAGAGTAGCGAGAGAACGGGAGTATAGGGTGCCCACAGTCGACAAGCTCAAACTGAACTTCTCGTCCCTGTTTCTAACAGGTTCTCGTCGTCCTAGCTTAACCTCGGTTCACAGTTCAACGTCGTCGGCGCGTAGCTACAGCGCTCGACGTTTGGAAAAGGAGAGGAACGAGAAGGAGCAACGACAAGCGCTTCAGGAGCTTCGATTGGCCAAACAGAGGGAGCAAGAGAAACAGCAACAGCAACAACAGGTCGCACCGACACCTAGTCCGAGGACACCTCATTCGACGGACGAGCTGCTGCCCTCTGTCGAGGAAGGGAAAGAGGTCTTCTATAATGAGGTACCCAGCCCCGAAATCCTGATCGCTCTAAACCGCTCGTCGCCTCGGGAGAGTCAGATCCCGTGAACACTCTGCCGGCGTATGGCGTTATTGTAATTATGATCGTTACTTCAGCAGGTGCCGACGACGTCCGACATCACGGAAGAGACTCCGATGAAGACGATAACAACGGCGATCACGACGTCCTCCGTGAATTCGAGCAAGTTCAGCGAAATGGCGCCGGTGACCACGCCAACAACGTCCATCTTCGAAACGAACATCGCGCCGCGGGCCACGGGTGATATTTTCCAAGTGTAGTGAAGCCGGAGGATGTCACCGGAGCCGCCCGGAACAGTCAGGATCCCGAGAACGGTGAAAAAGTTCGAGAACTTGTCGATCGAACCGGAAGTCCTCCGCGATGGACGACGACGTCGATCGGGAACGCGTGAGACCAGGGGCCGATCGATTCGTTGAAGCTGCTGTTTGTTCTAGCCGCGCGCGAAGGCCTAGCATTGTTTATTAAAAGATATATTTTTCAATATCCAGCCGCCGGATGTATTATCTAGATCGGTCGCTACGATGGTGGGACGTGCGTTCGGCTGCGAGATCCGCGTCAGTTCGCCGAGTAAAACAAAGAAACAGCGGCCGAGGTACAGCACAGAACGAATCACGGGATTTTCGAGGGCTCCTTGCCTGGTAGAACCTTCGCTTCGAAGATCATCTAGCATCGTGTTCGACCGCGTTCGTTTTTTAGCGACAATAACCTCTGAACACGTGGCCGAGCCGATTTTCGGGCAAGGATCGACGCGAGGTTCAATTTAGCTTCAGTCTCGGTTCGAGGGAGTTCGAAGCTGTACCGACGTCGGACTGTGCCGATTTACACACTTCGTTTACTCACATATCAGGAAAGATATATCGATTTTTCCTTTCGGATGATTCACGATCGTTTACTGTAGATCCCGAGAAGATCGGGTTTTTTCGACTAATTTTACGCCACATATCGGATCGATACATATCAGACAAGATATATCGATTTTTCCTTTCGGATGATTCACGATCGTTTACTGTAGATCCCGAGAAGATCGGGTTTATTTGACTAATTTTCTGCCATATGTCAGATCGACACGGTCGAACCACGGAGCACAGATCGATCCGGCCGCTAAATGAACGATTGCTATCAACGAGCCGCCTAACAGAGGACGACTCGAAACGATTCCATAAATCGAAAAACAAAAAAAAAGAAGACGCGTGCGCACGCACGCGCGCGCGCATAGTGGCATTAAAAATAGTAACGAAGCCGCGGAGCGATTCCTAAATGGACGCGGTAAGTGTTCTGCGCCAAAATAAAAAAAAAAGTACAGATAAAAAATAAAATGAAGTTAATCTAAACGTCGCTGAGTCGCATACAGTTACAAGGAGACGAGGGGAGAAGAAGCACACATGTATATCAATGTACATTCCGTCTCACGCGAAGATATCGACGCGCTCGATCGTCTCGTTAGCTCGACACGGAATCCGCTGCGATAGAAAAGCAATTGGCAGGGCATTCTCGAGTGGGTCGAGGCTAAACATACCTCTAATCTTAGGTGATACTATGCAGACGGCGAGCAAACGTCGCGCGGCCGCGTCGACGCACTATGATCTAGATCGGAAAATTGAGTAGCGTTCAACTGAAAAATTGATCACCTCTTTCGTTCAATTTAAGCTACTTTCCGAATTTCCATCGGCCACGAAAATAAAAATCTTCATACAATTTAACGTAACATTTTCCACGCGATTTTCTATTTAACATGATTGATTGACTTATTTAACGCTTTTACTGTATTGACTTTTCAAACGTGGAACAATCCGTTGCAATGTAAATTAAAAATTGATGTTTGTAGTCTATTAAAAATGTAATGCTCGATGTAACAAAGGAAACAATCTAAACGTTTGACAAGATATACTTTTACAATTTCCAAAAAAGAAAGACACATAATGAATTGTACAATTTTCTACATATATTTTCCCAGGTAATTGAGCAATTTTTTAGTGCAAATTTCATGTTGATATTTTCTATGGTTCTGAAGTTACGTTAAAATGTTCCTAAATTTCTCGATCTGGAGCCCCGACGTGCCGCGCCGCCGACAAGATGGCGTCCCGAGGCCAAAAATTCCGTTCCCCATTGATTGAACCAGTTCTCCCATCGATTTGCCGCAGAGAAAATTCATGGAGAGAGCAACTGCCTGCCTGTTAATCTCCCCGATGATTTACAAAGTTCATTTTCCAAGTCTGCACACGTCACAGGAATTATTTATCAGAATTCAAGCAACCCCGAACGAGCAGTGGTCACGAAATTCTCCCCCCGAATTAACCTAATTACGTGCGCTTCGCGCGATTTTCTCGGGGCGTTGATAAAAATCGTAGTGCTAAAGCATCGTTAACAGATGAAATTATACATATACATTATACAATATATGCGTGTAAGATACGTAAGAAGCGATCGCGCGCGACACAGGCTGTGTCCGGATTAAAAAAATAAAAGAGATGAATCATTATTATTCCTGTCCCGGAGAGCAAGGAAACGCGTACCGACGTCCGGTGTTCGAATAATTATTGCTGCCTTTTCCCGATTTCAATAAACAAAACGCAAAAAGAAGCGCACGGACGAGCGTGATGACCGTAAGAAACGAGCCTAAAAGAGAGAGAGAGAGAGAGAAACATTCTTGTGAGAGGACACGGTCGTTTGTCGACGCGTCGAGCACGGTCCCTGTCGCTGCTGCACACGAGCGAGTTGTTAAAACAATGAATTCTATCGTCACAGCCCGCATGAAAATACTCTCTCCCCCATAAATCGAAAAACCGCAAAAACGAATAAAAAAGAAAAAAGTAAAAAAAAAGTAAATAAATAAAAAGATACACGACTCGACCCGCCACGCCGCGCCGCCTGATTTCTAAACGGAGAACGGAGACATGAGAGAACGGACGAACAACACACAACATGACAAACACGCAAGACGACACATAAAAGAGTTATAAGAGAATGGTCGATGTTCAGCGTTATCGTTTTATCCCAATTTTAAATGTTTACTGTATAATAACATTGTAATATAGTCGTTGGGCAAATAAAGCTCGTTTTTCGATAATACACACACGTGGAACATTCAAACTCCCAGAACTCTGAAATTCGTTTACAATTAACCAATCAATAATTCGGAACATTGAACTTTCTTCGCTTTGACCCCATACACCGATTTTATCTACCTCGATTTTCGGGGAGCGAATTTTTTGATATTTTACAGACTTACTAGACAGTGGACTTGCTTATCGAGTGCTGCAAGAAAATATTATCATTTGTCTACAATATAAATCCAACTTCGTCCACCAAGCACGTTCTTTTAACAATAATTTTTCTTTCTCAACTTTTTGAAATCCACTTTCGTTAAATTCTCGATGCTGACATCGCTTTCCGTGTCTATCGACGACACATCTAATCTCCCGAACCACCCAGACCCATAAACCATAAGGTTCCTTGAATTTTGTATGATCTCGCTTATCATAGTCATCTGGATCCACCAAAGGACATAGTGAACCACTAATTTCGTGGCAGATAGTCCCAAGCTGCTATGGAAGCAACATCAAGCTTACGGGAAGCTTGAAAAGAGTGAAACCAAGCTTTTAATTCTAATTTTCACTATCATGGAAGAAGAAATCACCGTCCAGGTGGATGAAAATCCACCGAGTCCGGAGCACGTCCTGCGACCCATAACTTATGTGTCTTGGTTCCTCGGCGTGGGCGTTGGAAGTCCCAAGAATTGTCCTAAACTGGTCACTATGATCCTCCGAGGGGTTCACATAGCAGTGTGCACGGTGATCGTCGCGTTCAGTGTAATGGATTTCGCAAATTTTGGCCGGGAGTTCACCAGCAAGCTTTTCGAGATCATGTACTGCATGAATGAGACTATCTGCCACGTCTCAGCGTATTATTACGTCTGTAACATAATTAAGTACTATGACGAGTGGCCAAAACTGATGAAGATGATGGAGTCCTTGGACTTGTTGATCAACAAGGAGCTGGCTATCGATGATGCAAGTGTCCGAAGCAGGCAAATTGTGGCCATTTTGACTGTGATCGTTCTGGGACCTGTGTCTTTGGCTGTTCACGTGCTGTATTATTATTATACTGATCCTAATCAGATCTATGCATCGGATTTGCTGCTTTACTACAGTATTTCGCAGACTCTGGTGAACAGTTTCGTGTTCGATGTTGTCGTTTATATGATTTGTTTGAGGTTCAGAACTATTAATCTGGCGATCAAGGGCTTGGATGAGAAGCTGGGGACCTTTTGGGTTGCTCTGAAGATTAGGAGGATCAGGAAGCTGCATAGTGGTGAGATGATTTGGTTCACATTGATTTGCGACCTTAACAATAATATTGACCACCGCTTCTTTAAAAATAAATAAATTTTCTCTTTAACTCCTTTGTCTATTTCCAAGTTAAAGAAGTTAATGAAAGGTTACTCTTCTTTTCGTTATATTTATTTTTATTGACGGAATCTCTGACAATTAATTTTCAAGCACAAGGATCTCGATCCTCTTTACAGTCCGAAGTATTATCTTTGTTTCTTGCAGATGCCTGCGCAGTAATAATGAAAGTGAACGAGATTTACGGCATAGATCTTCTGTTATGTTCCACAAACGCGTTCATAATGGTGGTCGCCAAATTGTTCAGGATCTACATGAGCGCCGCCGAGCAAAAGAACGGTTTCATATTCCTGAACAATCTCATCTGGTTGGTCTACTGTGGTCAGTTCATCGTAATGTGTTGGGTGTGCACTCTGACACACCGAGAAGTCAATAAAATTGGTCCATCGGTACAAGAGTTCGTCTTGAACGCTCAATACCTAACGAAGTTCAATAAATTCGCCTCCTTTCGCAACTTTTGCAACGAAGAACGAAGACGAGTCAGTATCTGCGAGGATCAATCGGCGATCTATCCAAACAATTTCGGAATGGATAGTCTTTTGCGTGCGAATTTCGAGCGTGACTGTGTTCGAAACGAAGCGAATGACTTCGCATTGCAGTTGCAGCAACACAGTGTTAAATTCACTGCCTGCGATTTCTTTGATATGGACAACTCTTTGCTGACTAGAGTGAGTGAACGTTTAATTGAATTGTTCTTTTGTTATCGAGGTTCGTTGATTGTTGGTTGAGATTTGTTTCAGTTCATCAGCGTGATCACCACCTACTTGATCATTCTCGTGCAGTTCTACAAACCTGAGAGTTTCTGACGGTGAATGCTCACAAATATGTTTTAATAATGCTGACAGCAGTCGGCGAATAATTTATCTTTTGTAATGCTTACACTGTGTGCTGAATATTTATTACAAAACATCTGTGTGTACAAATATATTTTCTATACACTTGTACTGGAAGCATCTATAGCGACGTTGTGAAATCCATGAAAATCGTGTGATTTTTTTCTATAATGTCTCAACTTTTATTAACCCTCTGCGATCCAAATTGTTCCCTCGCAAAGTGTTGTCCTCATAATTCAATTATATTTGTACGTTCCACTATACTAAATTATGTAGAACATAAACACAACTTTCCTCACGTATCATATAACTGTGTCATTATTAATGTATATAATATACACTATTAAAGTGTTGGTGTCAAAGTCAGTGTTGAGTCCAGTTCAACATTGAGAAGCCAGGAAACGAATATTTCTCAGCACGTTGGAAGAAGGGATACAAGAACACAGAGTGTTTATAACAAATTAATAAATTTTATTGCAATACTGACCCGCAGAACAACAAAGTCTCCGATTCTCACGAATAAATTACCGTTTAAATGAGCACGATGTAACGATCGTGTTACAGATGAGGTAAGTACAATGAAGAATGAAACGAGGAACAATCGATGCCGTGAACGGCAATGTTAATCATCTTCCACATTAATCGACTTCTTCGATGGTGGGTCCGCTGCCTCCGGCGGCACCTCCTGGAGCAGCTCCTCCAGGGAATCCTCCGGGAGCTCCGGGGAAACCTCCAGGTGCTCCTCCGGCTTGATAGAGCTTCGTCACGATGGGACTGCAAATGGATTCCAGCTCCTTTTGCTTGTCAACGAACTCTTCCTTCTCGGCCAGCTGGTTCGCGTCCAACCAAGCGATTACTTCGTTGCATTTTCCCATTACTTTTTGCTTGTCCGCTGCGTCGATCTTGTCCTTGAGTTTCTCGTCCTCCATCGTGCTCTTCATACTGAAGCAGTAGGACTCGAGCGCGTTCTTCGCTGCGATCCTTTCCCGCTGCACTTCATCTTCGTTTCTGTACCTCTCTGCTTCGTTCACCATCCTCTCGATGTCCTCCTTCGACAATCGACCCTTGTCGTTCGTGATAGTGATCTTGTTCTCCTTACCGGTCGACTTCTCCACTGCCGACACGTTCAGGATACCTGGAAATTAATTAGGGGGTGCATTAGCGTCATCGGTCTAGAGCTGATCGTCGGAGTAGTAGGGGAAGAACCCTAACTTCCTCAAAATTTAAGGGCATGAAAAATATATTCGTAAATGCACTAATTCGAAACTCATGCTTACCATTGGAGTCAATGTCGAAGGTAACTTCGATCTGAGGGATTCCTCTCGGCGCAGGTGGTA
Organism: Halictus ligatus; assembly: GCA_028454255.1. Classification (NCBI taxonomy): domain Eukaryota; kingdom Metazoa; phylum Arthropoda; class Insecta; order Hymenoptera; family Halictidae; genus Halictus; species Halictus ligatus. Next base: position 7,371,667 of record CM052143.1, read on the forward strand.
TGCCAGTGAGCTCGAACTTGCCCAGACTGTTGTTATCCCTGGTCATAGCTCGTTCTCCCTCATAAACCTGAATCAGGACTCCAGGCTGGTTGTCCGAGTAGGTGGTGAACGTCTGGGTCTGTTTCGTAGGTATCGTGGTGTTCCTCTTGATCAAGGTAGTCATCACGCCTCCAGCGGTCTCGATACCGAGCGATAGAGGCGTCACGTCCAAGAGCAACAGATCCTGTACCTGTTCGGATTTGTCTCCGTGCAAGATAGCAGCTTGCACGGCGGCGCCATAAGCGACAGCTTCGTCAGGGTTGATCGATTTGTTCAATTCTTTGCCGTTGAAGAAATCTTGCAGTAGCTTCTGGATCTTTGGTATCCTGGTGGATCCACCGACTAGAACGATGCTGTGAATCTGTGATTTGTCCATCTTCGCGTCCCTGAGAGCCTTCTCCACCGGTTCCAGAGTGCTCCTGAAGAGATCGGCGCACAGTTCTTCGAACCTAGCTCTAGTGACCGACGTGTAGAAGTCGATACCCTCGAACAGGGAATCGATTTCTATGCTGGCTTGAGTCGAAGAGCTGAGAGTCCTCTTGGCTCTCTCGCAGGCTGTTCTCAATCTTCTCAGGGCCCTCTTGTTCGAGCTGAGGTCCTTCTTGTACTTCCTCTGGAACTCCTGCACGAAGTGGTTCACCATCCTGTTGTCGAAGTCCTCGCCACCAAGATGAGTGTCTCCGGCTGTCGATTTCACCTCGAAGATGCCCTCCTCGATCGTCAGGATCGACACGTCGAACGTGCCACCTCCTAGATCGAAGATCAGCACATTTTTCTCGCCGGCTGATCTCTTGTCCAAACCATAAGCGATCGCGGCTGCAGTTGGTTCGTTGATGATTCTGAGGACGTTCAAGCCCGCGATCGCACCAGCGTCTTTCGTTGCTTGCCTCTGGGAATCGTTGAAGTATGCTGGTACTGTGATGACTGCGTCCGTCACGGAAACTCCGAGGTACGCTTCTGCCGTTTCCTTCATTTTCGTCAGCACCATCGAGGATACCTCTTCAGGGAAGAAGGCTTTATTTTCTCCTTTGTACGAGACCTTGATCTTCGGTCGGCCTCCCTCGTTCAGTACGGTGAACGGCCAGTGTTTCATGTCGCCTTGCACTGTTGTGTCGTCGAACCTTCGGCCGATCAGCCTCTTCGCGTCTGTGGAATATTAGGGAATCAGTATACCTACACGAGTATAAGGGATTTATGGGAATATCGTTTTCTTCTAGTGAGTCATTTTCTATCTGAGAGTCATTTTCTATGATGAAAATCTTGTGTGTTATATATTTCATCGTTGTATCTCGAGCTGCATTTCGACGCCGAGAATATCGTGCACGAAATAAACTTGAAAACATAGCGTCACCTGGCACGGACAAGGTAATTGCAGTTATGTAATTCTGTCTGTGCAACAGAAGGAGGGCAAGCGCATCCGTACCGCGAAGTCTCATGATTGAGCAAGATCAGTTACGCTTGTACAATAGCTACACACGAACAATGTCGAGTTAACTTGTTGAACCCGAGTCGGTCTTTAACGACTATAATATATTCATTGCTTTATTAAATTGTTAAATTGCAAATTGCTCGTTACTGCTCCTCTTCTGATTAATCCTCTATAGAACCGAACGTCATATTCTACCAAAATATGCTGCTATTGCAAAATTTCGACTTCAAAAATAAGGACAGAGAAAACTTTTCATTTGGTTTCTATTTTTCGCAATTTATGCAGAAAATTTTGATAATTTTGATTAATGACACCTGATTGAACTGATGCGAAAATGATCACTACTAGAACGATGAAAAATTAAGGTGTTATAGCTTACCGAAGATGGTGTTGTTAGGGTTCATCGCGACCTGGTTTTTGGCCGCATCGCCGATCAGCCTTTCAGTGTCTGTGAACGCGACATAGCTGGGTGTTGTCCTGTTCCCCTGATCATTGGCAATGATCTCGACTTTCCCATGCTGGAAGACACCCACGCAGGAGTACGTGGTGCCCAAATCGATTCCAACTGCTGGAGCTTTCGTTGGCATTTTTGTTATCTGGAATAAATCAAACTGAATCCGTTTAGTAATGAAATTTCATCGAGAAACAGAAACGTCGATTTAATTTGTTAAAGGAAAATCCCGTAATTGAACATGCTATTTTTAGCACACGTGACAGAGCTCGATGATTGCGACGCAATAAACGTTGGCCGACGATTTCGTTAATTTTATCAAGACCCCTTGCGAATATTCTTATCCCCCCAGCTCTTCGGCTCCGCAATAAAGTTGTAGACGCACTTTAAGATGCGTTCGAATTGATGATGCAATCAATTACGTCGTTGGGCAAGGTTCACGCGGCGCACACTCGTTACAATTTAACGTACCGCGAATCTCAAGGTCAATAGCGACGCGAAAACGCAGCGTCACAACTTCCTCTCTCTCCGTTTCACGGCACAAATGAAAACAGGATTCCAAAACTGCTATTTCGTTCCGCAAAAATGAATTCAAAGACTGACACCGAGTAAACTGAATTTCGAATCGCGTTTGAATGAGAATGAAAATATGTATTCCAGTCCGTGCGAAGCAGTGACCTTCCTCATTCGCGAACTATAATTAAACTCGTAGCACGAAATTGAAACCGGGTCTGGGTTGCGGCGGAACTGAATTTGCGTCGAAACGCAATCAGAGAAAATTTAAAATAATATTCCGGGGTAAAATCTGCGAGAGAAAAATTTAAATAATAATCCAGAGCCAGGAGATAAAATCAAATTCAAGAGAAAAAAATTAAATGAATGATTCAGGCCCCGCGAGTGTAAATTAAGATCCAAGAGTAAAATCAGAAAATAATTCAGGGTTAGAAATTTTGAAGTAGAGTCCAAGAAAAAATTCAAAGTAATGTTCCAGACCCAAAGAACGTGAAACAGAATTTAAAAAAACAGTTTCAGTACCAGCAAACGTAAAATAAAATTTAAGGGATAATTCAGAAAAATATTCCAGTACCAACAAACGTAAAAAAAATCTTAGAGGAAAATTCAACAAAATATTTCAGGACCAGAAAGCGCAGGATAAAATCTAGGAAGAAATATTTCGAATACCAACGTGAAATAAAGTCCAAGAATTCCAAAAATTATTTCAGAGCCAAGAGAGTGTAAAAATAAGATTCACCGAAGATTTTTGGATTGTCAAATGAAATCGCGAGATAAAAACGGACTGAAGCTAGCAGAAGTGTGAAGGAAGGTGCACTCACCTTTCGTTTCGTTCGGTTTTGTCGTATGTCTCGATGATATGCACTGTTAACACGAGTGTTGTGTTAGCTTCAGTGTTCGTGGTTCGCTTGTGAAATTGTAACTGAGCTGTGGCAGCGCGCCGGCTCCTTTATACTTCATATCTCGCGCTTCGAGAAGTTTCGGAGCGCCGACCAATCGGGAAGCTTTTGCAATTGGAGAGAACGTTCTCGTTGGTCGGACGCTTCTAGAGACGTCTAGAACAGGGTCGATTACGCAGAAACGAGGCGCAAGCGCATCATCGAACACGGTAGAGAGACCGAGAGCGTCGTGACGCTCGCGAATATGATGGAACACGTTGCGTTCGCGGTCTCGGCTATAATTAGCACGTTAAATCTTCTCGCGCTTGTCCGAGAACTGGCCGCTCGAATTATGCTTCGCAATAACGCACGCCATTTTGCGATTCTCCTCGATTTTCCATCAAAATTAATACCGGCGGCTGTTTTAACAAAATGGTTAAACAGCCTCCAAAAGAATTGCTCTCTTTAATGATTTTGATCAGGTTTCAATGCTAAAATACCCAGTCTTTCGGTTCAATTGTAATATGCTGAAGAAAATAAGTGCGCAGAAGGTTGTTGTTCTTTATTAAATTTTTTTAACCGCTTTAGTGAACTTTCATTTCAGACGTCATATATTCAGATCGATGATTTTGGAACTAGATCCACCATTTATAAAGTATATTTCCAGACGATTTTTATAATTACCATTGAACTGGAAGAAAAAATAGTTTATCAACAAAATGGGGATTGATCAATTCAAAGTAGCAGTTCTGTCGATAGCTTTACCGCTTGGACAACCATTGACCTTGAATTTCAAGCGAAAATTGATCGGACAAAATTGCTGATATTATTAGTAAATATACTGTTTTGCAAGGACAGCGTTTATAAAATAACGATGACGAACGTAATTGTTTACAACGGATCGGGGGGGAGTGTTTACAAAAGACACAAAGATCAACATAATCGCGCAAATATATGCATTACAGTAGTGGAAGATTATACGATTCTAGAAATATCATTGCGCTTCTAAAGATAGCCCGAGTGATGAAACTTTGGTCTTGTTCAACGCACTATCTTGTATCGATCTGTTTACGCGTCTGTATGAAGAATATTTCAGGCGATTCAAGATAGTTCGATAGTCGTTTAAAAATAGCGATCAAAACGGGCTCGATGATCGCGGCACTGAAAGACCATGCAAATATATTTTATTTTCTGTTCTAAAATTAAGGAGAGCGGATATTGCGTTGGTAAATCGTTGCTGTTGCTTGTAGAGCCTGGTGTTTCGCCATACTAGTACACCTTTAAAAAAAAAGGTGATAACGAACAAATGAAAATAATTTTAGTTAATTAGAAGAACAACGCTTCGACAGAGGTGGGAACTGCATATTAACCCAATATGTTCTCGAGTATTCTATCTACGCGTGAAATCTTCCTTTGACAAAAGCGGCAGCGATAGCCAAAACGTATGCGCTCCCATCTACGACGACGGAACATTCCGCCAATGTCATCGCATTCTGCAAGTCATTAATTAAAAGAGACGCAAAAAGCAGACAATTACGACTAGACTGCGGACTTTATGCATTTACGACAAAAATGACTTGGAGAAACATAAAGTAATGAAAATATTAAACGATTTTAAGAATACGATTGCATTGTTAGTGATTATTGATGGCTGTCAATTTTTCTTTTTAAATCTAAGCAGAGAGGAAATAAGAGTGCTTATGCCCGGGATATTAATGTTCCCGGTATAGTGCTGGACCCTAGTCTAATTGTTAGCCTGGACCAGAACGTGCATCATCTTATCTGCATCATTAGCAGCAAATAATAATGTCAGAGTGAATGCTACTTCTATGTTAAAAGAGGCTCTTATATGCAGACCTGATCACAGACGAGGTATACCTCGTCTGTGCCCCTATCAAAAACCTGAACCCTCTCGCCATCTACGGCAAAATGCTCAAGCTATTGATCAATTAGTGTCGGCTTCTTCACTCTAGATGGCGCGACAAGAGAGTTCGTCGAAACTCATTTGGCGCGTGGTGTTTAAAGAATTACTTGTTAGACTCGTTGTCACTTAAATTTGCGTGAAATTGCAGTAGGGGAAGATAAACAATTTCTTTCCGCCAACGAATAACTCTATCACCATCAATTCTGTTGTGAACAACTTCGCAGGTTTATTTTACTTATCGTTAACATTAAGAACGATTGACACGGCACTTGCGATTAATAATGTCACTTCTAAAGACTCGAATAAGACACTAGCCACTGCTACAATCAATTGTTAAGAACTTCAACTCTCGAAGGAACGGTTTGAAATGAATTTCATCGATCGATTAAACAGCACAAATTCAAATTTAAATCGCGCATGACCCCTCACTCAACCGGACCGTTTCACAACGGGTTTTCGCCTAGCGGAAAAGTGCATTACTAATTCTACGCACGACAGAAGGGCATCGTAAACACACATTGCCAGTTTCGACCAATGGCGACGCTTCGTCAATCGAGAAGGGACCCTCGTGTTTGTGTAAGTGGAATACTACACGAGTGCGTAGTACTCGCCGCTAATTCACAATTACGCTTTCGAAGCCATGTAAACAATAATTACAGTTTTCGTTTAAAGAACGATCGCAAAGTGTCAGAGCCTGTGGGAAACTCGAAGCAAGTGTCGAGAAGAGGAATGCTGATCGCAGGGACGATTTAGACCTTTAATCGCTTGCTTAGAGGTTTGTTACGCCAAACTGCGCTATGTCCGTTCAGGTAGCGTCGTAACCTCTTTCATGAACCGTGTCCATTTCGGATAAATCGCTATACCACTGCGTGGACAGACAATGTTGAGTTCGCGCAGCGTTCGCAACCGGTCCTGCTCGACGGAAACGAATCCCGGCGCGATATGACAGCGTCCGGGACCGTTTACGCGAGATGACCAGGTACTAGTAGCTGGTGATTATGGATTATGAGCCGTCTGAGAGTCGTCTGAGAGATTTTGATGCTTCAGAGGATCTGTCTCGACCGAGAGAGTCGCTTGCGAACGATAATCCTGTATGCAGCTCGGGTTCCGTGCCATGGCAGAGCCTGCGAGTGATGGCTTCGCAGCCGAAGCTGGGACTGGGCATGGTAAACAGAAGCCTCTCGACACAGGTAATGGAATACTATCAGAAATACTCTCAGACTGCCAATCTGGATCAGTATTTTTCATTGCCCGCGACCAGCAGCTCGCCAGAAGCAGTTAAATATCATTACAGCGTGCACAAACTAAACCCTACACTGGCTACTGGCCGGCAGGACTGCATCGGAGAGGAGTATAGTTTGCGCTCTTGCGTGCCCAGAGAGAGGAGACGATGGGCAAGACCTCCACTGATCGGACAGTCTTCCACCGCAGACTCTTCGGCTAGCTACGCTCGCCACATCTCAAACTCAGAATCTCCATCTCCGGATTTGAGGCGTGACACTTCTGAGACCATTCTAGAGGAAAAGCAGGAGAGTCAGGAGATTTTAACGGAATCTGTAGAGCGTAAAGTATCTTCCCCCACTTCTAGCATTGCTTCTCACAAACCGCTCGAATGGGACAGTGGTGCGGACGTTGGTTACTACAATACTCTGCCGCTGCATAAGCAAGGTGACAAAAAATTAAGTACTATAGAGCGCATGGCTTTAGCTAGAGGTTGCTCGGCCGCTTTACGATTAGATCCTGAGGGCACCACTGAGTCCGGAATCTCTGGCAAGCTTGCAGGGCCGCAGAGCAGCGTGAAATCGTCTGCGCCTGACGCCAACTCCACCCCCCTGCTAGGGAACATTTCAGGCTCTGAGAGCGAGGTTGAAATTACGCCTATAGTGAAGAATCATTTGCCAGGAATTATAGCCGGTGGTAACTTAAGCAGCAATGAGAAATCGTTGCCCAGAGATCTGAAGCAACTGGACTCTCTGAGGAGCAATGACACGACACCAAAGCTGCCGTTCTTCAAGGTCCCTGCTGTGAAGCAGACGGAGCCAAGAAGGACGTTCAGCAAGCCGAACAAGGAGAACGTGTGTCCGCTGTTGTCGCCGCTGAAGAAGAGCACCTCGATGAACACGTTGGCGGTGTCGGCCTCAAAATTGACGCTGAAGAGAAGCCAGAGCGAGCTGAACCTGTACGCGAGAGAGAGGAACCGTGGCGGGCTGCCGTTGATGTTCAATTCCTCATCGTCGATCGCTACGATAGTGAACAAGCCCTCGACCTGCGACAAGCTAATACAGACGAGTCTGAATGCCTGCAGCCAGGAGTCCGTCGGCGTCCAGGTCTCTGTCCTCGACGAAGAAAAGCCGCCGCTACCAAAGAGAGGAACTAGTTTGCAGAGGAGCATGACCGCGGCGACCAAGAGCTCCAGAGGCACATACAAGGTTCCCAGTCCTAGGAAACAGAGGGCCGAGGAACCTGGTAATGTTAACCGGGTGACCAAAGCGAGAAGAAGCTGCTCGGAACCTTCCCAGAACGGTTCTGGGACGCATACGCCTCGAGACGAGGCCGAGAATGTAACTGGAAGAGCGAACAGCTTCGAGTACTTCCCCGGTCATGTCTACGAGAATGTACCTAATGGCAGTGGGAGTCATGTGTCTTCGACTGACACGGGAAGGTCACAGTCCACCTTGCCAAACACTAGCTCCAGTATTAACGAGAAACTGTGGGGAGACTCGGACAGCTTGGTCAGAGACTTGGAGCGGAGCGTGAACATCCTGAAGAGCTTAGTAGATGCGAACAAGTGCGACAAGGACGTGAGGAAAAGACTGATTCACCATGTGGTCAAGAGACTCATCACTGCGAAGTATACTGATGATAAGATTGAGCATAATCTTGAGGACAATGTGCCTTGGAATCCAGACGACGCTAGGAATAAGGTTTACAGGACGGAAATCCTTCAGGCGCTGGCTAAGAAGCATACTACCAGCGATTCTTCAGGGGATTGGGATCATCAGAAGAACACTGCTTGTGGCTGCAAGGTAGCAGGGACTGGAAGAGTCTTGGGCAAGGAGGTTCTAGGTACTAGCAGCGACAAGACAGATAAGAATACTGATAGAACTGAGACTGATGGGAGGAAAGCGAGGATGGGCCTGAGATCGGACGACTGTCGACGAAGCAGCAACACTCCTACGGAGCCGGACAAGAGCGAAAGCTCAGAGTGCTTCTTCCCGCAGAGGGGTCGCAAGGGAACCAAGCCGCAGGACATCTTCTGCGTGAAGGACAGGTGCAAAATGACGAGAGAAGACTCCAGTCTATCGAACAGTACGCCGGCGGACCATAACAGGATGCTGCTAGACGCTGTGCTCAATAACAGGAGGTCCGGCAACGTCCGTTCGAGTAATACCGAGGAACAACTGGACTGGAGATTGCTGACGACTTTATCGGAAAGGCAGTTCGAGATGAAGAAATGTGGGAATTCAGAGTCCGGAGACTCGAAACTGGTCAGCTACGCGGAGATGGAGAAGAGGAACCAGCTGATCTGGATCACGAACGAGATCAGCCATTTGTCGAACCTGAAGAAGCTCCTCGAAGAGCCGCGCAGGGTCGAACGGCCTCGTATGTCGCCTAGAAAATCAAGATCCACGAATTTCAAGTCGAAACCGGTCCACGGTTGCGTCAGAGACGACGATTACCTGCGTAGGACGGAGTCTGACGTTCAGGCGAACTCCATGGATGAACCTTGGTCCTCGCATTGCAACCTGGCAGCGTTTCGACCGCATGGTAGAGCGAGCAGCATGGTGCAGCGCATCAGGAAGCGCAATAGCTGCGCTCAAACCGCGACCAACATCACCAGCGCACACTCGAAAACGGGCGGAGAGATTGTCTCCGCCACGAACATGTACTGCTCGACATTGAAGCTGGTGAACACCGGCGTCCAAACAGATCCTCAAGAGGCTTCCACGATCCCCACGCTGATTCAGTCGGAAATCGTGCATTATATCAAGTGTCCCGCGCACAACGCGATGCACTTTCAAAATAGCTATAAGAGCAACGTGGAGGCTGGACAGTGTCCGAAGCACTGCGCTATTCAGAACGTTGTGTCTGCTTGCGTGTACTGTTTGCAGGAGCAGAAGGACCAGTCCAACGTGCAGACGGTGCACGCGAACGCTGATGTACGCAGGGAGGAGAGTCCTGTCGATTCGCAGAAGTTGGATCATGGTAACGACGACAGTGTCAGCTCGGCTGAGGTGGTCAGGCAGAGGGAGGTCTGCCAGCTGAAGCAGAAGGAGACCAAGAACCAGATCAACGCCTCGAAGTCGAAGCATTCCTGCAACTGCAGGCGTCAAACCAAAAAGCCCATGTCCAAGGGTTGCCAGACCAGTTCCACGACTCAGACTTTGGAGGACAACAGCGTCTCGAAGTGCGAGGACTGTCGGAAGAAATATTGTGTTCAGGAGAGGGAGGATTTAAACGGTAAAGCTTGCAACTGCACGACAGTCTGCGACTGCGACAACAGTCAGTCGAAGAAGGGCCGAGTGCCCTTCAGACCTACCTCCAGGTACCATCAGGAGAGCAACGGGTGCGTCTCCAGTTTCGAGCAGAATGGTCACGCGGATCTCTGCGAATGCTCCGCCGATTGTTCTTGCGGGAATAGAGCCGGTAGCAAAGTCATGCTCAACGGGAATCATCATTGTGGATGCTGGCCGGAAGCCGATGACCGACTAGTTCGTGGACGGCCACAGTATAAAGTACAAAAGAACCTGATGTGCGAGTGCGAAGAGGAATCTTATGGTAGAGCACAACACCCTGCAGCGGGTGACTCCGATCGGAGTTGTAAATACTGTAGGAGATGCGTTGCCACGGCTACCCAGCCTGCGACGCAGAACAGTTATTGCCAGACCTACCCGAAAGCGGTCGCGTACGAGCTGTCGTTCGCGAAGGAGAAAGTGCCATTAAAGAACCGTGCTGTTAATGGGAGCAAAATCGAAGGCTGTGTCTGTAACGTGGTGAAGAGGACTGTGTCCAGCAAGAACTCGCCGAGGAAGGACACTCTACAGGTATATATGAATCGTTCCGTTTCAAATCGCACGAGATTTTGCCATTTAGGCATCGATTGTTTCCGAACGTTGCAGGGTTCAGAGAAATTGATGACTGCGTGGCAAATTCTGCGTGATTTAAAGTGGAACCGGATGCTACTGTATGTTATCACTTTACCAACTGGCAGACACTTAACAATCTTTAAATAATTTATCATTAGATCATTCCTCATAGCCGAGAACTTATCGAATCATTAATTTCATTTAGCAGTTATTAAGGGGACATTCTCATTTTCGAGACGGTTGAAGTATTACTATTTTGCGATCAATGATTGTGTCGAACTGTTCAAGGACTACCTGACAAGGAACAAGGCGGATTTCGTCAGCAACGCAGAAACTCGTCGACAGTACATGTCGGAGATATCTCATCTGCGACAGTTGCGAAAGGTGAAGCGGATTCAACTACTCGCCATGGCCACCACATCCAACGTAGTGAAGTCGCCGAAGACCTCTTCGAAGCCGACGGGTAAGAACTGATCCCAAAATTAGTAGGAGATCACTTGGACTTGAAGTACGACGTGTTAAGAGAACTTTTCTGTTTAGTTTGCACGCAGAAGAGGGTGACCGACGAGGAGATCCGTGAGAGGCACCGCAAGCGTTATCTCCGTTTGAACGAGGTTCGCCAGAAGAAGCGGCAGCAAGAGAAGGAAGAGGAGACCCGTCGCAACAAGCTGATGGCCAAGATCTTCTGCAAGAAACTGCAGCAGAAGGTGCTGCGGGGCCAGGTGGACCTGTCCCAAAGTGTCAGCGTGATATCCATTATGTAACATTGGAGAACAATCGGCGCTCGTTCCGAGTCTGCCGTTAATTAGCGAATTGCAGTCCTCCGACTCAACCAAGGATAGAGAAACGTACAAAGTAGTTCGCCTTTCGCCACAGCAAAGGCTAGATTAAATCTTGTTTTTAGGAGACACTTCTTTTTTTTCGCGTCAGTGCATACTAAGTACTAGCATTTGCATACTGACCGTGGATCTTCATGCATTTTATCTTTTTATGTTGCAGATTATTTTATTTTAACGAGTCGATTTTACTTTTGACGAAATTGATTTTTCTTTCGTTTCAGGTGTTGTAATCAGTTCACATTAAGATCTACAGTCTGTTAATGTTCTTTTCTTTTTTTTTTTTAATTTAAGCTGCGCCTCGGATCGTAAGAGTTGATCGAAGCTGGACCTCGTGGTCCGGAAGTACCCGTTTAGCATAGCTAAGAGTTGAAGTATTATATCGCGTTGTTCGACACGGTTTTGTGCCTAGATTCTGCCGATATTTATATATCAAATATAAAGAAATTTGTCTTGCCAAGTTATTTTCGTATTAAGAATATTGTATATTTAGCAGAAGTTGCACGCGCGTTAGATACGATACGATTGCGAGAAGCTATTCGAGTGAGAACGGGAGCTTCTTCGAGGCGTTTTACTGGTAAAACAAGCCGCAAAGAAAGAAGAACGCTCGACAGAATCGACTGCCGGTTCAATGGAAACTGAGATGCTTTAAAAACAACGAAAGTAGTTGTTAGCACCTGAATCACAGTACACTTCATTAATCGTAAGACTTAGACGATGTATATATAGTCCCTCTTGAATTTTTCTAATATTTTACCCTTTTTGTATGACGATTATACTCGTCCGGTTACTCAGAATAAAGTGAACCCGTACAACAATATCCGTTCACCAGCGTTTTGCTCGACCTGTTCCGCTGCGATTGTGCAAAAAGGTCGGAAACTGCATCTTTTTGCGCAACTGATTTCTCTTCTGACATTCCGTTTTGTTGGCTTGCTTCGTTTAGCCTCTTTCAACGTTTTAAAACTTCTTAGAGGATACTCCCCTTTTCACTTCCAACTCTTTGCATTCTGATATTCTTTCTTGCGATTCTGGGCTTTTTCCGTTTTCCATTTTCACTTGCAGCACACAAATTTCCCTTAGAATTGCTTTAGAACAACGAGCTAAATATTGTACTCTTCTGTGAAAACGAAATTCAATTTTTAATCTCTGATGTTTCTTCTCTAAATATTTGATCGTACAGAATTTTACAGTACTTGCTCTGCCTTCGTCGAGTACACTCGTCATCACCTAAAATTAATTGAGCTCACAGGAACTCACTATAAAAATTAAAGGGTTAAAATTGAAGAGATTAAGGAGTTCGTTTATGCAGGGAGCGGATAGTTTAAAGAAAAAAGCTACTAAACACCGGCCTCGCTCCACTAAAGCAGAAAGAAAAACCGCTTAACAATATTAGCTCGTTTCGTTTTAATCGCCGCACGTTGTATATAAGAACAACTGAGAATTTCCAGCCAGTCCGAACGAAGCAGAGAACGGGCGATGTTCGAACGAACAATGCAACAATCAGTGCTTTGAATGCCACGGCTCATTTTTGCGAAATCGGTTCTCGCGGCTCTGATCAACGATCATTACAAGTAAAAATCGATTTTTGATTCGTTTGGGGCCCAAGGCACGGAAGAATGGCTACCCAGGTTGAAGCTGACGTTGATCTGGATCGGATTTTGCAAGAGAAGTTCACTAATGAGTTCAGAAAAGGCTACGTCACCGTGGATGGTGTCTGTTTGCCAAAGAGATACGAGGAGTTTGCAAAAGCGATCGAGGAATTCAATGTCAGAGACGATGATGTGTGGGTCTGCAGTTTTCCCAAGACTGGTACTCACTGTCTACATGTCACTCTAACACTTTAACTACCGGTGAATACCGGTTGATTTGTGGATAAACTGTGCAATAGTGAAAGGACTAATAGGTTTCCGGTAGCTAAAGTGTTAATTACCGACAACTAGACTGCGGACTTTATGCATTTATAATAAAACTGACTGGGTAGATAAAATGTTAAACAGTAGCCATTAACACTAGGTTCACACATTCTTATTATCTTTGTAAAATAATGTAAAATACTCTTAACTCTCCGTAAATCTATTGTCAAAGAAAGGAAGAAATTTCCATCTCTCGCAATTGACGAAACTTCGTATTTTGCATAAAGTTCCATAGTCTGTTAATTATAAACGTGACGCTAGAACCTGCTAAACATTAACTGTGCAACCAGGAACGACCTGGACACAGGAAATGATCTGGTGCATCGCGAACAACATGGACTTCGACAGAGCCAAGGTCCCCTTGCCGGAAAGGTTTCCGTTTCTAGAGTAAGTCTAGACCCCGAAGAGCTTTATGGACAAAATGGTAACGCGCATTCACGACCAGGCACTCGATCCTGTTCGACTACACGACGATCATACCTCAGCATCCGGAAGTGCATCTCCATCAGCTGGTTTCCGACAGCGTCAGTTACGCTGGCAGCAAACCCAGTCCGAGATTCATCAAGACCCATCTCCCTTTCCGGTTGCTTCCTCGTCAGCTTCGGACAGGTGAGAAGCAGCCGAAGATCCTGTACGTCGCTAGGAACCCAAAGGACACCTGTGTCTCCTATTATCATCACTGCAGGCTGCTAGAGGGCTACCGAGGGGATTTCAACAGCTTCTGTCGCCTCTTTTTGGGCGGGAAAGGTACGAAGCGAAGATGGCGTTGATGAACAGGTTTAATCCTCTGTTTTCTTTCCAATAGCGTGCTTTGCGCCCTTCTGGGACCACGTTCTGGGATTCTGGAACAGAAGGAGCTACCCCAATGTGTTATTCTTGAAGTACGAAGACATGAAAGCCGTAAGTAATCGAGCACACCTTACCCCCCGACTTCTCACGTGATTTACATCTGTCACTGTTTACACAGTTCTCCATACAAAAAGCCATTATTTTCCGTGTAAATCTGGGGTTCTATTAGCAATTTTGGTGGATGTCGAAATGTTTGAAATTTAGAACCTGCCCTCGGTGATTCGACGATCAGCCACGTTTCTGGGAAACAATATGTCCGACGATCATGTGAAGACGCTGATGGAGCATCTCAGTTTTGAGAATATGAAGTCGAACCCGTCGGTGAACTATGAAGAGGCGGTGGAGATGCATAGGAAGCTAAAGCTGATCGACGTCGATGGCGACTTCATTCGGAGTGGCAAAGTGAACCAATGGCAGAGAGAGATGGCTAAAGATGTTATCGATCGGTTCGATCGGGAAACGAAGGAACAGTTGTCTTCACAGGGCCTCCTCTTTTAGAGCTACCGATTGTCTTCCATTTGTGCGAGTTCGACGTTGAGCTGAATTTTGCATAAATAGCTAGTAGTGCACACTGGCTAGGGAATTATTATAGAATTTAGATGAGTTGTAAAATTAAAAGTGTGGAATAGTTTTTGCTCTTAGAAATGCTGTAGTTGCACTACAGTGTTCTAGATTTTGGTTCGATGCATCGAAGAATTTTGGGCATGCTGGTCTTACACAGTTCACCGATCGAAGCTTTGGTTTTGGGAGTGAGCACTCCTCTATCGCTTCCTTTTTCCATTAAAATGACAGCTGCGTCTCTTTTTCGTGACAGAATGGCTAGCTGAAGAGCAGTGAGGCCATTGTTGTCAGTAGTGTTCATTTCTGCACCATGGTCCAACAGCAGCATCAGCATGTTCAAGTTTGAAAGGTACACTGAACAAATAAAATGAGATTGGTTCCCTAAAAGGGCTGCGAATTTTTACAGAGGCTAAAATCCTTTGAAATTTTGTCGTTTATATATTTTACTATATTTCATTTGTTATGTACTTTATTTGATAAAATCTGTAAAAATCCTTGTAAGAGTTTTTCCGATTTTATTTACCGGATGTCATCAGAGGCGTTCGTCCTTGCAAATCTCGCTGATTTATGGCAGCGCCAGAGTCCAGGAGAAGGGTCACGTTTTTTAAACGTTCGCCAACTATGGCGTATTGAAGACAGGTCCAGCCTCTACTACACCATAAAATTACCGTAAGTAATTGAAGGGGGCGAAAAAATCGAGCAAGTTCATTTTTAATGCACTTGTTGCAGCTTTATAAATTTTTATATCGTGCTGAGAGAGGATCGCTAAGATCTTCGATTGTTAGATAAATCTATAGCCTCTCTGATTTTCTAAAGTCAGTCAGCCTGATAAATAATTCAATAATTATTATTTTAATACTACGTTCTCACATGTCCGTCTTCTGGAGATCCGCGCCCTTTTTCAAAAGCACCTGCAGCACCTCGGGGTCCCTCGAAACATAAGCAGCGTACATCAAAGCAGTTCTTCCGCAAGGCTGCGTGACGGTCTCATCCAAATCCGCAGAATTTTTCTCCAGCAAGAGAGATAAGATCTGTGGATCATTGCGATCGATAGTCGCAGTTAGAGGCGTTTTCAAATCCTCTGTGGGGTACCGCAAATCGATCGGTCGACTGCAATCACAATTAAAAATACAATTCCTCGAAAATTCTCAGAATTTTCGGTTACACTAACTCACTTTTTCAAGAGGAAGTCTCTGATCTTTTTGAACCTGGCGAACTTGAGCAGCCACATGAATTGCTCCTCCACCGAATCTGCGGAAACAAAATAACAGAAGAGCTCAACCAACACGAATCACAACTTTAAAATATTCTAAAACCAGGACGGGATTATTTCTCGAAGCTTGCTGTGCGCTACAGATTCAAATAGAATTGATCAACCGGTTTAGCAACAGAGAAATATAAAAAGATCATGGTTAATCGCCGCGCGATCGGCGCGGACGTTAAAAACCGTAAGAAAAAATTAGTCAATAAGAATAAGCTCACCGTGTCGGTCCTCATCAACTCCGAAACCCGACATCGCAACAATCCCTCTGTCGAAAGCTCGGTTGCTTTACACCGGAGCTTAATCGATCAAACATTCCGCGCATGCTATTTTCCACATCGTGGCTCGCGTCCTCGAAAAATCCTTGCTTTTTAATCGTTCGAGGACACGCCGCACTCGCGCTATCAAAAAGATCAAACAGTCTCGAGACCGATCCCAGTTCATTCTTTACAAACGATTGAGCCGTTTCGTTTGAGTCATCGACGATCGCGATGCAATTTGCCGACGTTCGATCATCTACTCGGAAACGAACGGAACGCGCGCGCGTCCGGGCCCTTAGTCACTCGTCGACTTCCTTCCCTGGCACGCATTCCAAGTTAGTGATCACGGGAAGGACGGCAGTCCAGTGACACCGGCAACGGCTGGTTCGTGGATCACGATCGAGAACCGCCTATATCCGAGCACGCACACTTTCTCCTCGACGTCGATGGGAACACGTGCCAAGGCAGCCGGAGAACGGTATACTAACCGGGGAACAGTATACTAACCGTTCAAGACCCTGCCAAGGCGACTTTCTAGAAGACCGAAGCCGCTCAGAGCCAGTCGGGCCCGCGTCCATTGCAGTCGCAACGTTGCATTCTTGACGTTGCATCCTCTCTAGCGACTTTCTAATCGGAATTCGGGGGCCTGCACGCGGGGGCTGCATCTGGACAAACGGGGAACGTGCACGAGACGCGACGAAGATACTTCTCGAAAAGGTCGAGGTGACACGAGGAAGATGAAGCGATGGCAGATGTTACGAGGCGATGGATAACAACCGTTCTCGCCACTGTGCTGGCATGCCTGCTGTTCTCTGACTGCGGTACGTTCGTTCTGCTTGATTTCAACGATCCACCTATTGGAGGACAGTTCATAGATCTTTCTGCGACCGTGCTGTGTCGGGAAGTACCGCGATCATTTTCTTTTTTGCTCGCATCTGCGAGAAAATTGTGTTGGCGAAGCTCGAAACGCTGGGAAGATTAAAATAGTTGAACATCGATGTGCTGTTTCCAACTTGGAATCATTCAAGGGAAAATTAATTGTTTCTATGGCTCCTGGCTCTCGTAATCGATGCGGGATTTTTTTTATTTTTGACAATATTAAATAGTAAAGAGATGTAAAGTATTTAAGAACAGTATTACAATAATTATAGATAGAACGAACTTTCGATAGAACTTGCTTGCGATAGAATTTTGGTGAAAGGATTACACGATTACCAGATAATTGCAGGTATAATAGAGTAGCAAATGTCGAATATAGAATATGATCCTCAAATCGATAATGATCCAACGTCGAACGACAGTGTCGAACGATCTCTCTTAACCCAGCATTGAAGTCTCCACGCGTGAGCAGTGGCCGTGACGGTTTTCCGAAATTTACGAGCCAAAGATCGCTTGTGTTGGACCAGGATTTGTGTCATACAGTGATTCATACATTCCTTTATATACTCTTGAAGTAACAGTGAACAGTAAATATTAATAATTGGCTCTAGTTTAATCATTTCCTCCAACTTTTATAGCGAGAGGAATATAATAACTATTTTGTGAACTTTATGAAGCACTGTGTACTCCCAATTAGTGTGCTCTAATTTTTTTACGGTGACATTGTTCGAGCAATGACCATAGCAGTCACGGCCTAGTTTACTTCTACGGCGTTCTGTTTAACACGAGTCTGTTTAATACATTCACAATTTTTCTTTCCGTGGATAGTACATTTTTTGATCTAGTCGAGTCCTCGGTTTGGCAACTATTGCAATAGCCATTCGATTACAATTAATATTTAGTACATTCTAACATTACATTCTAGAGCATTGTATGTTTCGAATGCACAGCTCGAGCGATTCATGGAAATCAGTTTGCGTCTTTATTGGCGTGAAAATCGCATTCAGAGTGTAGCAATCCAGTTCTCACGATCGCCGTGCGAGTTTCTTTTTCATCTTTCTCTCTCGACCCTGGAGCGAGACAAAGAACTCGCGTGATTTCACGGTCGTCGCTCGATCCCTGATAATTCTGAACGATATCTTTACAAGCTCGGGAGTTGACATAATTTTTCAATTTGTTCGCGAATATTGGGAGTCTCGTTAGCCAACGCGAAGACAGCCGAGTGGCTAAAAGAACGATTGAAAAAGAAATTTCTTGAGAGGAACTGAGTTTCTACTGATTATTGAGGCAATTTGGGACGTGGATCTAGCTTTCATATTTTTGTACCATCTCTGTGCCAACTTTCGAGTTTCCAACGTTTAATGATTGTCGTCACGGGATCCATGAGTCACGATCGATCGATCAGCAGGTTCCGCGGACGATGACGAGGTGTACAGGGGCAAGTACCTCGGTAAGCTGAACGCGTACCATCACCAGGTGTCCGGTGATGTCTACGTTGTCGACGAGTACACGCTGCTCTTGACGTCCTTCAGCTACGATGGGAATGGGGCCGACACGTTTTTCTGGGCCGGGGCATCGAACCGACCCGGCCCGCAGGGATTCATCGTACCCGACGAGTGGGGGAAGTTAGTTCAACCTCCGAATTATCTTCATCGCACCTTTGCTTCTTGGAATGTTAAACGAGTCTTTGTTTCAGGACGAACATCCTGGATCGATACTTTAACAAGGACTTCACTCTCACCTTGCCGGACAATAAAAAAGTGACGGACATAAAATGGTTCGCTATCTACGATCTGGGAAGTCAGGTAAATCCTCTTCAGTGTTCAACGCGGGATCTTTCGTAAAAATGACGATTGGAATATTTAAATCATGCGACATCAGACATCATGACGTAAAATTTTTAATTTGTGTGTCTGTCTCGATTAGAACACGTTCGGCGACGTCTACATCCCCGAAGAGTTCGATCCCCCAGCACCGCAAAAGATCTCGCAGCTGACAAAACGCTCTCACGGAGTGTCCTCAGAATCCATAGTGATCGTGGATTCGAAAACCATACAAATTCCCGAATTCGCCTACGACGGGCAAGGAACAGACACCTACTTCTGGGTAGGACTCGGTCCTCAGCCTTCCAGCAAGGGAACGAAAGTTCCTGACGAATATGGCTAGTGAGTGTGCACTTCGTGATCATTAGATTGCGGTTTGTGGCGTTTGTTCAAACATTCTTCTTATCAGTCTAGATCCCATACGCGCGTACAACGGCGAGGACGTAGTGATCCAGCTACCGGGAGACATGACGGTCTTCAACATCGACTGGTTGAGCGTGTTCGACGTGAAGAGCAAGTCGAACTATGGCTCCGTGATCATTCCGGATGGCCTGAACGTGCCGCCTTCGCTTGTCAAAGTAACATACCCTTTTGATTCCTTATTGTCTCCGCGATTAAAGCGAACGGTAGCATTGAATGTAACACGAAGTACAGGTGGTCAAGCACACGCAGACCCTTCCGAACTGTATTCAGCTTCACAAGCGGTTTCAAGTCGGCTGGGAGATCTTCGGACCACAAATTACCGTTCAACTGGCTGGACAAGTTGGTGAGAACTATTTCACTGGCATTTTCTATCAACCCTTCAGTAAACGACTCTTCACATTTCTGCTGGCAATTATATTGCGGATTTAAAATTATAAAAGGAAGAATGAACCATTTATTTTGTATAAAGATCCGCGGCCTACTGATAATTATTTAACGGGTAGCAACGTGGCTGTTTAAAGATTAAATGATATACTAATTCATCTGCAGCTGAGGATGAGTACATGGCCTTCGGACTCTCCGGTTCAGACACCTCGAGCCAAATGGAAGGCGCAGACGTTGTTGTCGCTTATATGGACGGGACCAGAGGATACGTGGTTGATTACAACATCACTGCGAAAGCTCCGGTACGGTTTACCAAGAAACCAACAAAATATTCCCAACTAAAATGATTCTTTTTGAAATAGTGTGGCAAGGTTCTTGGACAGTACAGAGGAGTCTGCAAAGATGAACTCGTCGGTGGTTTGGACAGCAATCAACTGTACACTGCTGTCAGAGAAGATGGGATCAACATCATCACTTACAGACGTACTCTAAATTCCTGTAAGTTGAGCACTGTCTATCAAAATATTAGAAAGCAAGGATTGCACGAGGATCTTTTTCATTTTAGCTGATTCAGGAGATAAAGAGTACCCTACAGATCGTCCTGTGTACGTTATTTGGGCTCTGGGCAGGTTGGATGAGAATAAGGAGCCTACTTTCCATTCTCAGTACCCTAAAGGCGACCTCAAGCTGGAGCTCGTTCGTCAGGAACCTGACAACACCTGTATGGACTTCACTGAAACTGACGAGGCCTTAATGTATGTGATTAATTATCTTTTTGCCTAAATGTAAACCTTAATGTAATTAGTTTATGCCCCTAAAGACTAACTAGTTTATTGATTGATATTTTGATAATTGATTGATCATTTTTTAGAGAGGTCTGGGAGAAGGCAGAAATATTCGACAGCGGTATCAGGACGTTCAAGGCCACCATTGGTCCATCCGGAGGGAAGAAGGGCTACCAAGGGATGACAGGACAAACGTCTACAGGCCTAGCTTGGTACATCGAAGGTCAACTGGTCCCTGAATTATACCTTCGTCGAGGGCTGACCTACAGCTTCCTCGTCCACGGTGGAAATAATCCCCATAGTCCCAACTTGTATCATCCATTTATCATCACTGACGAACCTCACGGTGGCTACGATAGATTGAGCGAAGCCGCACAAAGCAGAATTAGAGTACTCGCCGGTGTTGAGTTCACCAGACGTGGTCAACCGAGGCCAACTGCGGGTCAGTGACGTTTTCGTTTCTGAAAATTAACAGAAACAATTTTTATATTGGGTAACGTTCCGCCGTCCACTGATAATGAATTTTTCTTTTAGTTGGTCCACTGTGTTTGGGCAAGCACGACAAGCGAGACAGAAGACTGGACGATGATTTTCCAACGTTTAAGCACTTCAATAGGACATTGTTGCACAAATGTGAACCAGGTAAAAAGCAATCGGTTTGTTTTAACCCTTTAAATGTTTTAACACTGAAGGTAAAAATGATTTTTTCGACAGGCGAGGGTGGAGTCTTGAAAGTGATGCCGAACTCCACATGGCCGGACACCGTTTACTATAATTCCTTCACTCACGCCAATATGGGCTGGAAAATCCACGTGGTGGACGCGTTCTCGAGAAGCAACGGTGTCACGTTAAAACTGTCGTTGCTCGCAGGATTGGCGGCTGTGTTTTTTCGTTTGTTTTAGAATTAGGTATAAGCTGTTGAGATTAATCGCTCTTCCTCGCTATGCGAAGGCATGCTGACTGAGAAGATAGGATTTCGATCGCGTAATCGTTTAGTTCCTACACGAGAAACGCGGGAGGAATGTCATCTAGTAGAACAGAAAAAAGAAAAAAAAAATCAGAATGGCTAGCGTCATCGATCGTGCGTTTTGTTTCATCATCGAATATTTAATGCTAGTTTATTTATCGTAGCTGCATTCATTAGCTCGTACATCACGAGTTATCAACATGCACACACACCCACACACACACACAAGTCACGATTACTATAATACTTTCTTAAAAATACGACGTACCTATAGTGCGACGTGTTTAGTTTTAATGTAACTGTTTTAATGGAAATAAATGATTTTTTACTTGTAATGGTAATGGATTATTTACCTCTGTGGACTCTCCTGGTTAAACCGACTGCTTTAACGAGCTGGAAATTAGATACCAATCCCAGCATCTTTTTTTTAATTTTTCTTCAATTTCTATCTTTCTGGATCCTTCTCAACCTCCCTAGGGCCTTCTTCTTTTATTCTCATCTTTCTATCATTTTGAACCCTTAGAAAATATTTAAATTAAGTGTAAATTAAGATTTAAGTGACGGTTTTAGCAATATTCCACTCCTCCATGTTCTAACTAAAATGATAATAAAAATCTCCTGCAAAAATCAGATCAACATAATTTATAGAACTTTATCTCTACCATATCTCTTCAATAACCAACTGATAAATTATGCGATTAGAAACCGGATTGTCCACTTCTATAATTTAAAATTCCAGGCGGGTTTACCCAATTACCGATTTCGAAAATCCTTTTACTTCCGCACGGACTAACAACCATTCTACTAGTTTTCAAACCTAAGTGTTCCACGTGATCCCCGACGGAGATATGAGTATTCGTATTGGTTAATTTCTTAGAACGCAACGACTTTCTCCAAAAGTGAAATCTCTCACCGAGCGAGAAAGTAAATAAGATCAGGATGCAAAGCATTTGGATCGAACGAACGATTCTGCTCGCTTTATTGTTCTTTGAATAGCGCGTACGGATCGAGAATCGCACGTTGCAATGCGACGAACGCGAGCAAGTTCCCTATCTCGCGTGCATAATTCCGGCCGATGGAATCCTCCGCGGGATTCTGGAGCCGTTCAAGAGCGGGTGCGTAGTACCTATAGTTCTCGAATCGAAAGTTGTTTCAACCGACGGGGAAAAAGAAAGAAAGAAAGAAGGAGCTCGGGCGACACCATTGCCGAGAGAAAATGCTGCTGATCATTGCTACGGAAACTACAGCCGCGTGAACATCTCCTCCGCATTCGGAAAAGATCCTGAACAGTCGGTCGTATCAATCTTTCCAAGTGCGTAATCGTTTGCTCGACGAACGACCCTGTTTTTTCGATTCTAATCCCGAATTATTCCAGTGGAGAAGCAGCAGATCACACTTTCCACGATCGACGGAGACGTAGGAGCAAAATTGGATAAAATCTTTGGAGCGAAGCCCAGCTTCTTCAGGGTGCAACCTGGCAATTGTATTCTGCCTCCCCATTTCGCCTTCTATGGTAGCAGGATCAGGGACATGGAGGTCTACGAGGATGACGTTTGGATGTTGTCCTATCCACGAACTGGTAAACCGGAAACTGTACATCTGCTTACGTTTCGGAAGCGCAACTGGACCGCAAATATTTTTTATCATTAATAACAAACCATTGAAGTACTTACTAATCTTTTGTACGTTTTCTTCTATGTATCGCAGGCAGCCACTGGGCGCAGGAAATGGTCTGGTGCATCGGGAATAATTTTGACTATGAGAAAGCACAAACCACGATCATCCTGAGAAATCCTCTGCTCGAGTAAGTATTCGACTTCCCGATAATCGCGCAGTTTAGCTGTCGAAAATAAATGTTCTGAAACGTTTCAAACTCGAACGATAGCGACGGCTACAGCGAACTTATGACAGAAGCTGAGTAGATCGGAGAACTATTAAAAAAGAATGCTCTCGTTTAGGGGCTCGAGCCTAATGGTCTCCGGGAACTACGTCGAGTTGTTCGCGAAGTTAGGCGACTCGGTGAAGAACGTGGAGAACATGCCTCGAACGAGATACATCAAGTCCCATCTTCCCGCCGATCTTTTGCCGCGACAGATCCATGAGAAAAAGCCGAAGGTCTGTGCGATCAATAGGACAACAAAAAAGTGCGATTGCATACTCACATGGATCGTTCTTTTCAGATCATCTACGTCTCAAGGAACCCGAAAGACACCTGCGTCAGCTTTTATTACTATTGTAAGATGTTTCACAACATGACTTGTAGCTTCGACGACTTCGCAGAACTGTTCCTGTCAGACAATAGTGAGTGCAAGCCTCGTGGTTGACGATCTGCGGATTTTATGCATTTATCAGAAAAATGAGTGGATGCGACTTCAAACAGTAGAAAGATTAAAAGAGTTTAAGAACTTCGACGCTTAAACGCTTCTAATATTTACATTGTTTTGTGTTTCTCTTATTATAGCCTAATCATCAGATTTCAGAAAGAAAAGCTACGAATTAATTTGCCTCTGCATCTCCTCAACCTATCGATTTGATCTATCGATGTATTGTCTCTGTTAAAGCACCGATGGGCTCGTATTGGGAGCACGTGTTGAAGTTTTGGTCGATGAGGAACAACGACAACCTGTTGTTCCTAACTTACGAGGAGATGAAAAAGGTAAGAATTCTTCGCGGAAAGATCGATGACACATTGCAACAGGTGTCCTTCAAGCCGGTGATCTGTTCTTAGAACCAAGCGGAAGCGATCAGAAGGACTGCGAAATTCCTGGGAAAGACAGTTTCAGAGGAGCAGATCAAGGGCCTCTGCGAGC
This sequence comes from Halictus ligatus, assembly GCA_028454255.1. Classification (NCBI taxonomy): domain Eukaryota; kingdom Metazoa; phylum Arthropoda; class Insecta; order Hymenoptera; family Halictidae; genus Halictus; species Halictus ligatus. Next base: position 7,395,739 of record CM052143.1, read on the forward strand.
ACCTGGAATTCTCCAAGATGGCAGCGAACCCGGCGACCAATCTGGAGAACATTATACCGCAGAAGGACGTTCCCGAGAACAACAGGTTCATCAGAAAGGGCAAGGTCGGCGATTGGAAGAACCACATGTCCCAGGAGCTGTCCCAGAAATTCGACGAATGGACGGAGAGAAAATTAAGTGGCAGCGGACTAGATTACAGCAAGTACACCGTCTCCCGCGACGAGGAGTGAACGGCAGCGACATCGAAAACTGCCATACTTTACGCGAGGAGACCTTGTGCCGCGTGCGTGCGAGATAATTATTATTTCTCGACGCGATGCGATTAATGTATAACAAATGTATTACATAACGAGCGCGTGTCTCTCGATGCAAACGCAACCTGCATAAATCGTGTACGCGTTCCGAGCTCAGAAAAGTGTATTAGACGATTAAGGGGAAGCTGGCTCGTCACGTGTCCGCGAGGCAATTAATTAATTGACGCCTCATTGTTTCTAATTACGATGACGGAAACGTTTCGTTTATAATGTAAGGCCGATTTTCTACGAATGGTCATTGGTTTCCGTCATTTCTTGACACTCCAGCTATATCGGATCTCTACTCTTTATTGTTAAGCGCGCAAAGTAAGAATAAAATTCTAATTTTGTTTACCAAGACAATAAGATTAGTCTATCCAGATCGGAGACCATGGTGTTGACGCTGGATCAAGGTAATTGACGCTTGAGGTAGAAGATATGTATAGAGAAGAGCAGAAAAAGATGCTGGAGGCGTGGTTTATAAGGTATCACCTAGTAATCTTTGCTAATTAGCAGTACAGATTTACATTGCAGTGATTTACAACGGAGTTTTATAGGCAATTAACTGTTTTTCATTTACTCGGGATATTTTATCGAATTCGAACTTTTTGGATATATTTATCAGTGTCTAAGGAATATAAGCGAATCGTTTATTTATGAACATAATCATTTTATCCACGATCATAGTGGTCCGGAAAAGGAACCGTCTTCTCCATTTTTGTCAATTTTTTAAAACAAAACTAATGGACACATCAATTTGTAACTTCACCGATGGATTCATGAAATTTCCAAGATTCTAACAAAATTTATTCCACTGAAAAATATTAACTTTCATCGAAGTTACAATTGTTCGAAGTAAACGATTCGATTTACCGCAGGAATTAGAGTAGCGGAGCCGTTCGACTTAATTAAAAAAGAAGATAATTAACGGAGAAAGACGGGGAACGGTAAATGTTTAAAATAAAAAAACGACGATTGATAAAGATAATGATTTTGAATTGGATTAAAATAATAATTGTATCCATGAATACAGCGATTTTTTAAACAATGTGGTATTTCATTATTCACCAACGTTTTAAAGCAAAACCACTGAACGTATGAAATTGAAACTTTGTCGGTACATTCATCAAAGTTTCAAGATTTTAACAAAAATTATTCCAGCGAAAAATATTAGTTTTCCGGAAAGTTAAAATTATTCGAAGTAAACGATTCGATCTACCGCAGGCGTCAGAGTAGCGAGGCCCCCCGATTTAATTAGAAGCGGAAGGAGATAATTAATAGAGGGAGGAAGGACACAATGAATGCTTAAAAGGAGGGGGCAAAGATTGTTTTGATCGATTAGTTATCCCTCGCGGTCCGAGAAACTACTCGCAGTCTCAAGTAATATTTCAAGAGTGGCGCCGAGCCTCATTCAACGTGCCCGACACGCGCGACGTTGGATGTCAAAGCAAAGATGGCGTTGATTCGTGTTGTGTCAGGTGTTTAAAGTTCCTTTGAAATCCCTCCGGAGTCTGACATTGCACGCAGCATTGACACTTCAGCCTGTAATTTACGGCAACCGTAATCCTATCGCGTACCACCAGCTCTGGGAAAAGCATAAACGCGTCTGTCAATAGTCACGTGTAACAGTGGCCGCAACTCGCATCCCAGCGCTTAACCTCAGCAGTCGCAAAGTGTTACAGGATCATCTGAAATACCCGGATCGTTTCCTATAAACGCGCACCGATGTGATCTCTTCTCTGTCCGAAAGAAATCACTGTTTCCAGTCCGTCGTGGAATTCGTTCTGACCAAACGCGACGTCAACGACGACAGTTCCTTAGTAGTTTGTGATCACCCAAGACCACAGAGATCTCACTTCTCAGTTTTAAATCACCGAGTATTCTATCTTTTCCAAGCTGCTGATTATATTCGATTGAATGCTGGTTAACTTCACACCTGGGTGAAATGCCTAAGATAAGAACCAGGCAGCCGAATAGCCTATGGTTAAGGCAGCGTGAGCTTGGCATCAAGTTTCCCCTGGGACATGCAGATCGTTTTCACAAGACTCTGTACTCTTCGATACAGCCTGTTACCTCCTGGGACCATGCGCTGGCCTCCCCAACTCATGGGGGTGTCTTCAATTTGGAATATTCCCCGGACGGGTCAGTATACACTTTGTTCTTTAATGTAGCCGTGCTGGAACTTCAGAGCCATTTCTGAAATATTTTTATATGTCCTAAGGATTAAACGAGTAATCCTTTTTTGTTGAGATCTTGGATCAACGATGCTTTCATTATGTTTCAGTTCGCTTCTTCTGGCAGCATGTGAGAGGAAAGCAATTTTAATGTTCGACCCCCTGAGGAGGAGGCTGATCCACGCGATAGAAAATGCTCACGATGACTGTGTCAATTGTGTTAGGTACGTACGATAGCCTTGAGAATGATATTCGAGTCGATATATAATTAATGTAATCGTTTTTTAAATAGGTTTTTAGATCAACGTATGTTCGCAACATGCTCAGATGACAGTACCGTAGCTCTATGGGATGCTAGGAATCTGAAGCAGCGGATTAGGACTCTGTACGGGCACTCGAATTGGGTGAAGAATATAGAGTATAGTCCCAAGGACAGTCTGTTGCTGACCAGCGGTTTCGATGGCAGCATATACACATGGGACATTAACACGTTTACCGAAAATAGTATTCTTTACACTCGTGTCTTCCACACGAATGGACTGATGCGAACGAGACTTAGTCCGGATGCGAGTAAGATGTTGATTAGTACTACTTCTGGATACCTGATTATCATTCACAATCTCAAATTGAGGACATTGTCACAGGACCTGGCAGGATTCCGAGTGAGTTAAATTTCCCTGCCAATTATTTTAATATGCTAAAAGTAATGCAACAGTATCTTTAAATTTTTGGAATGTTTGTATTGTTTTGCATGTGATCTATTCATTTTTGTCATAAACGCATAAAATCTACTCTTGCTATTTCAGCCAAACATATACCGGTTAATGCAGTCCTCACAAACCACCATACCGTATGTCTCGGACTTCGGGCATCTGTTCTCCCGTTCCCGACCACACAATAGAGTAGAATTTCTGACGGATTTCCCGTCGGGCGACGACGCGGAGATAATATCCAGCTTGCAGGTGCATCCTCAGGGATGGTGCGCCCTGTCGAGGAATGTCAGCAGCGGAGAGAAATCAGAGGTTAGTCTACAAAAATATTTATTGCTGTAATGTGCTATTGTAATGTTTAATTCTTTGCCGGGAAATGGTATTCAACTACACATATACATTCCAATCTTTATTTTCCATAAAAGTCATCAAACATATGTTAGGCGAATATTAAACAGAACTAGTATAATCCACAGGACACTATTGTGGAAGTTCGAGCTGTACAACTATTACTGTATAAACGATAAGTGATTATTTACACAGGAGTGCCATATGAAACAAACGAGTAGTGCAAAACGTAGCCTATTTGACCCTATAGCTCTCAATTAATTTGATTGATCCTGGGCACCGTCTTTTATCATGAATTCTAGTTGATCCTCAAGATTTGTATCATTAAAACGATTTCGATTCGTTCTCTTGTCCAACAGGCGACGTTTCTATTCGATCGTCGAATTTCTTAACACATCATCTACCGACGATTGTTTCGTAATCTTTCAAAGTCTATGGTTCACGGCCAAAGATTTTTAAGCTTCCCTTTGCTCCCCGTGCTCCACTTAACGCTGTGCATTTTGGATCACAGTGGACATGTATCCACGACATCCAAGAACGCGACTCTTCTCCTCGCTCGGAGGGGAAAGATAGCGAAGAGACAGGAGGAGGAGCGCAGTTCAACGACGTAACAGTCGAGGAGTTTGACGACATCCAGCAGCCGTCGTCCTTCTTCATCGAAAGGCCCCAGCGGGTAAGTGAGATGTTACTCTCTCATACGACTAACTCTGATGACTGATCTGAAAACGTTCAACAGCTTCCCAGAGGGACTAGAATGGACTGGATATTAGCTACGCATCGAGCGTCCCGGTATCAGGCTAGAAACTCGCTCGCCGACAGGATTAACGCTGCTAGATCGAACCTTGGGATCGTGATGAGCTCGAGTTCAGGTTCCTCGGAGTCCAGGCCGGCCGGCGAGAGGGATAGGGATAGAGAGAGGGATAGGGAGAGAGATAGGGACAGGGATAGGGACAGGGAGAGGGATCGAGAGAGGGATAGAGAGAGGGACAGGGACAGAGAGAGGGACGAGGGGAGGCAGGAGGACAGGGATGTGTACGACACAAGCGAGACCGAGAGCCTGCACGAGGAGGCTTCGATCGACACAGACAGGGACTTCGCGCTGGACTTCAGCACGTCCAGGCCGAACTCGCACGTGAACTACATCCGGCCGAATATGATCGACAACTTCTCCACCGGGAACATAGAGCTCCACGTGAGCACGACGGACGTGTGGGAGGCGCATGTGGCCATCAGAGAAGCCAGGCTAAGACAGGAAAGGGAATGGCTCTCTCGGTCCAGTAACAACACCGTCGTGATTATCGGAGATAGGACCCGGGTCCAGAATCAGAACCGGCAGGGCCAGCAGACCATGTTCGCCATACCCAGAAACCGTCTAATCCATCAGAACAGACCCAGGCTAACTCACTACATCGAAGAGCCGAATGTAGGCTCTGGCTACATCAAAGAGCTCTGCTTCTCCGCCGACGGACGACTGATCTGCTCGCCCTTCGGCTACGGCGTGCGACTCCTAGCGTTCTCCAGTGACTGCTCAGAGCTGTCCAATTGTGTTCCTCCGTTCGAGTCCGTGCAGTTGCACGAGCTGGCCACGAACGTCAGCCATTCGGGCATCGTCGTCAGCACTAAGTTCTCCCCGAGGCACTGCCTGCTTGTTTCCGGCTGTCTCAGCGGGAAGATCGTATGGCACGAGCCGGTCGTTCAGTAAGGTTCGTTAGAGGTCCTTTTTCCTTGGAATGTTGAGCTCTAGGGAACAAGTCCTCGTACTGGATCGTCGAAGAGATTTGATAAGCTCTGGGGAGAGTGAGACATCAGTTGGTTTGATGGTCGTAAACTTCGAATCCTTTTCGACGATCCAGTGGACAGTGGGCACGGAGACGGGTAGGGAAAAGTCTAAGGGATGGTTCGAGGTATGAGAATCGCGGAGGAAATATTGTGGTTTCAGATCAGTTTTCGCATTTTAATCGGTTCGCCAATAGCCTGAGTAACTCTTTCATGTATTATTTGACTGTGGATTTTATGCACTCGGGAAATGGAAAATTGTGTTGAATACTATACGAGATAGTAGAAATATTGGTAATTTATTAAAATTGTTAAGAGATGGAATAAATGCAGTTCCTGTCTCTTGCAGTCGTCGCACGATATTTTTATTCTGCGTAGAGGTCCGCAGTCTAGGTATTATACTACTGCCAGTACTCGCTGTTGCTGTTGGTGGATTTTTAACCCTCGGACGGGGTCCATTTTGACCCGGGGTTAAGAAGGTCCCAACGATATTCCAGTTTTCTAGCAGCCAAACTGAATACCCAGTAATCTTAGATCCAATGAGAGGATCAACGTGAACATTGATCTCAAAGAAGTAGGTTCGAAAAAAGATCTATATTTATGGATTTACATGTGGCTGCCATGAAATAGTCAAGAGTATTCGCGTCGTTAATAGCGGAAAACCGAAACCGCAAAATTTCTTCTCGTACCATCATCAATGACACTAGATCTTCTCCCATCAGTCTCCATCCACTTTGCAATCAGGATGTCCAGTTCAGCACAAATCACATGAGGGTAACTTCACGAGAAGACTAAGTCGAAAGCATAGAGGAAAATCTTTTCGTACATAAGTTCGAAAAACAAGTCCAACTTGGACGCTAGAAGAATAAATTTTCCGAAAGAGTTGACTTCTATATTTTCAGCTTACTTTTCTCGTAGAATTGTCCTCTGTGTGTCACTGAACATTGGGACACTCTGCGCATGTATAGAAACGTGTACATGATTTGTCGTTTCTTCTTCTCCCTTCTGTTTTCGTTTTCTTCTTTCCGGAACAAAGTCGCTATAGCATGCTGTCCGAATTCCTCCCTTGAATAGACGTTTTTCGAAATCCTGGTCACGAAAGCATAGTGTTTTCCACGGATGATTCAAGTACACAACGCAGACACACGTATATCTCGATGACAATTTTTTCACGGCCGAGTACTTGTCTTTTGTATCGCCGCGGAGCAAGCAATGAAAATTACTTGAAACTTGTATCTCAGAAACATTCCTCCCGCAGAACTGTACATACTTCTGGTGGAATACCATGGGGATCGCGTGGATCCCTTAGATCCGGATTGAGACTGACCCGTTCTCGTTTCTCCTCGAGAGATTTCGGCCGATTTCTGTGCTTCTCGATCTTGGCTCTCGATCCTGGGGCTTGCGAACTGTCGTAATATCGATTTCGGTTTTTCAAGAACTTCCGTTCCGAAGAATTGTTATGAAAAAGTACAATGTTCAAGCACTATCTGCTTTTGACTGCGATTTCCATATCTAAATGGATTCTTGTGTCGATTTTTCTGTAATTGGTACTACTAATTACGGCTGCTGCAGATTACTGTGCATATATATATATACATTTTAAATCAGCAGGTACAATGCTATTGAGGACAGGGAAATTTTACTTTGTCTTCTTGTTTTCAATTTTTATTTTATATTGTACTTAACATAGAAAACGTGAAAATATAATATACATAGTGAACTTAACGATATACATGCTAAAATTCGTCAAATATTTCCCTGTGCTTTTTTATTTAAATGAATCGGTAGAATATCACTTATGATTTCTGACTTTTCATTTAGCAATGTGAGCTGAGAATGAATTTTAATCTAGAAAACAGACAAGAATCGATTCTAGAACAGATAGTGGTTGGAAACATAGTGGTTGTCTGTAACAGTTCTTCGCAGTAAAGGTTCCTCGCAACTATTTTAATCAGGACCTTCATAGAAGAGTTTTAAATAGTCACTTTTGGAACCGTTTCAAGCCCTGCTTCGACCGCTCGTGCCGCTCGCGACGATTGCCGTGTTGACGCCGTGTATCCACCTTGAAAACGGTGGCTCGAACTCAACCTCGCTGGAGAACGCATTGGCGTAATCTTAAGTATTAAATGTCTTAGCTACCGCAAGGCTGTAAGCGCGCCGAAACGACAAATAACCGTGCGATGACAATTCGCCGAGGATTTTCCAGCGAAAATTGTTGAAACGAGAGAGCAAGAGGGAAAGCGAGTGTGAGAGAGTGTTGTGGATCGATGTAAGCTGTGAGCTTGTCGAGTGAAAAATAGCGTAAACCAAGCGGCAACGACGCTTCCGGTGGCGTCGAAGATGAGATCGAGGCGAATAGAGAAGTCGAATAGTAACGGGGAGGGCGAGAATATGCGTTTCTATCGTTGTAGTAATCGTCGGACCGATCGTGAACGCTAATTGTACTTGATTCGGAGCAGGGTCGGGACACAATCCTTCTCTCAAGACTCGTGACGCGTCGATGGTTTCAACGAGTTTGTATCGTTAAGGCTGGGAAGAAGTGTCGTGTAACATATGTAAATACATCGTCGACTTAGATACATACGTGTAATAATATTATGTGTAATAAGAAACGGCGTTCGTAAGTGGGACTCTACTTTTAAAATGTGCGATGGTTAAAGAGAGAAAGAGAGATAGCGAGCATGTGGTTTGTGTGCATGTGAGATGAAGAGAGAAAGAGAGAAAGAGAGAAAGAGAGAAAGAGAGAAAGAGAGAAAGAGAGAGAGAGAGAGAGAGAGAGAGAGAGAGAGAGAGAGAGAGAGAGAAAAGAGAGGAGTTTGTCAATTTCGAGGAATATCGTGCAAGCGTCGGAGTCTCGTGCAGTTGTTCACTGGAACGGTTTAACGTTATTTTTATCGACGAAGAACCAGCGAGAGCACACCGGAGACCAGTCGATCAACGGACTCTTATCAATGGCACGTGGATTCGTCGACGACTTCCTGCCAGACAGGAAATAGAGCCGGATTCTCGCCCATCGCCAGTTCCAGTCGACAATTGCTTCCGGAGTAATTGACGAGGCTAGCTGATCGTCGTCGCCCCCGCGCCATCTTACATGACATCTTACATGACAACGTACGATCGTGTACAGTAGTTAGTGTGCTGATTGTTTTGTAAGATTTGTTTGTTTTTTCTTTTTTTTTCTATACAATAAAACATTGCTTAACGTCACGGAACTCCTGCAACGAACCTTTCATTCTTGTTTTTTTACTTTTGCAAACCCTCCACAATGTTAACCCACGTATAATATTTCAACTATTCTTGATTAACACGTTAAATCAACAAACTTTGTCACATTTACATAGTTACATAGTAAAGAAATATGTCTCACGATTGTTTCATCGTGAGGATCGTACGAGGGTTGAAGAAAAATTCTACGAAATCAACGAGCGTTATTAAACATTGGCAAGGGGTTGACGATTCTTGTTCTTGAACGTCGTGAAGTTTAGAGAGAGTGTCGCACGACATCGAAGAAGCTTACCTTGTCCCTGCACGATCGAAAGGTTTTTCTGTGCTGGTCCTGTTTCTCGTGTTTTACAATCTTTATTAACAATGAACTTATCTACAAGTGTGTATACGCTAAAACGTCAACAAACTCTTGTCGTAGCACGTAGATCGATGGAATCCCCTCCGTGGTTGCACCTCGAGACTTAGAACCTATCAATCCTTAACTTACGCGTTACTTTTAGCTCTGTTTCGTTCTGCGGTCGGGCTCATTTTCTACCGGCCGTTTCTCAACGACTATCCGGCTAACTTTTCTCGGAATCCAATTCCCTATGGAAGAACAAGAACGTTCAAATTATCAAATTTCGTGCACGACTACCCGTCCGCGCGCAGAAACAATGGACGGTGTGGATCACTTAATAAATAGCTGAATAAATAAGTAAAAAAAAAGGAAAATAATAAAAAAAAATATATAAAATAGAAAGAAACGGAGAAACCAAGTATCTAATATGGTTAGTTAATATTTCCTCCCCCGTGTGTGTTATCGCGCCCGAATTACATTGTCCGTTTATCTACGAGTGTGTCTCACTCCGCGATGATAAAGATCGAGCCGCTAAAGAAACCTGATCGTTCCGCGCCCCGAGCGATCCTAGATCCCCGCGCGAACTTCCGGTCCGCGATCCTAAATCGCCCTTTTGTTAAACTTCGAGTTCTCTGACGAACTACCCTTGGAAATCCTGTTCCCCTAGATCAAAAACCACCCCCTCAGATGACACGGTGAAGGACAACGGCCAGGAGAATGCACCCAAAGTTAGCCAAGACCGTTCCACCAGCGTCGGCAAGCAAAAAATCGTTGGAATGATGATGATGACCGTGATGATCGTGGTGATCTAGCCCCGTAACGTTCCCGTGAACGTGACCCTCGTGCGGGGACCTCTTCTCGCGGGACACAAGTGTCAGCTTCGTGTTGATCCTGGTCCTGGCGTTGGGCAACGATAAATCCGTCGAAATCCGACGTTTGTTAAACTCGGAGCGACCGTCTCCAGGGACAGGCACTGGAAGTTCACCCTTGAATCGTCCAAACTGTGGTGTTCTGCTCAGAACATCCGAAGACAGTCTGCCACGGTAGTCGTCGATCGTGGAAATGGACCTAGCCAGGCTGGAGTCCTTCAATCTTTTGCCATCGAAGGTGATCAGGACACCTGACCCTGGTGATCCCGGAGGGTCCTTAGGTCCTGTGCTAGCTACAGGAGGCAGGTAGTACGCGTTGGTTCTATCCGCTGCCATCTCCATGTCGTCAACGTCTCCGGGACGGAGTTTGGTCTTCTTCTTGGACTTCTTGGTAGTGTCCACGGTCGGGACAGGTGGAGAAGGTATGAACACTGGCTCGAAGCTGTCCACAGGTCTGTGGTTCAATGGTTCTTGAACCGGAGGCTCCTTTTCTTCGGAGATCCTTTTCTCGGCTAGGTTCTCTGGTCTATCGACGGTCTTGAAGATCGGTTTGAAGCCTCCTTCGATCACGATTGAGTCAGGATTAAAGCCTGTGTTTCTAGCCGGCTCCAGGGGTACCGGGAATAAATTGGACACGTCCACGGTGGAAACCTTCGGCTCGAGCTTGGTCGATGGCATCGGCTCGATCTTCCTGAGCATCATGATCTGCGGCGCGGGGAACGGTTTCTCGGCTGCTCGCCTGTAAGTAGAAGTGCCTGGTCGGTAAACGGCTTGCTTCCTTTCTGAAAAGATCGGTCTGCCCATGTTCTGCTGAGGATGAGGATTCTGGGGCATCGGGCGTCGCGGTATCATCGGCCTCTTGAACAGCATCAACTGCGTCCGTTGCTCCGGATGATGGTGCACGTGGTGCATCGGCCCGTGATGATAGGGATGATGGTAGTTGTTGGCATAACGGTACGGCACGGGTCTGGGATAAATGATCTGGGGGACGTACTTGATCCCGTGGTTCATTGGTCGCGGCCCATCTGCAACGAGGTTAGACATTTGCTGGTTAGAGGGCTGTTGGTGCAGGTCTTGCTCGATCTCCACGATCTGTTGTCGGTTTGGCGGATAGGGGCCCGGAGGTGGGGCGTGTCTGTTAGCGCCCATCATCGGCTGGTCGCGATAAACCGGCGACATTTGATGATGATGATGATGGTGATGGTGGTGGCCGTGATGTTTCTGCAGGACGTCCTCGTCGAGATGACGGTGCTGCGTTCCGTACGACGACTTCGTGCCGAACTGGTCCCCGTACGATGATGATGATGAAGAAGACGATGATTGTAAGCGCATGTAGTTGTTGTTGTTGTTGTTGTTGTTGTGGTTGTTATTATTGTTATTAGCGGTCGTTAGTAGCTGCGTGTATGATGCGCCTAGCTTGCCGTGGTTAGTCGATGGATGATACTGATAACGAAGCCCGGGTTCACCGTGATGAAGATGCTGCTGAAGAAACTCCGCCGTGGGCGTTACCTTGCTCGCGACGCGAATGCTGGGGCTCCCCTCAAGGTCGTCGCTCTGCTGCTCACCCGATGGAGCTACCCGGACCGCGTGGATCTCGCTGGCGGAGGATGCAGCCTCGGCCGCGTCACAACTGTCGTGCACGTTGATCTTCCAGCCCAGGTACCGGTGAGTGAAACACTGCGGATGACACGGATTGTTAGTCCTTGAGAATCTCTCCACTGGAAAGTTAGCTTGACACCTTGGGGACGTTGGAGCTGCCAGCAGTTTCAGCCGAGATAGCCGAAATACCGAGGGGATTGTGTCCCCAAAAGTGTTCAACCAACACCTCGTTATTTTCGACTAGCGGTCTAATTATTTGATCGTGTCGTGTTAGAAAAGGGTTAATTCGGGTACCTGATAGTAAACGGTGTCCGGAGTGTTCTCGTCGGGGGTCCATTCCACGTAGCCTGGCTCACCGCGTTCGCATACGAGCGTCAGAGTGCGTTGGTACGCTCCGAACGATGAAAACTCATCAGCATGGGGTTGGTTCTGGTCTGGCACCCAGTTGCACAGACGTCCTACACCTGTCGGTCGGTATTGCCCTCGTTGGCGTTGGGCCCCGGCGAATATCTTCACTTTCTGCGAACAGAAGAACACATCGTTTTCATTGTTACCTAACGGTGTGAAAATGAGAGTTTTTGTAATTCATACTGAACGCAAATTTTTCAAAAATTGATCATTACAGTGTTTACTAGATATATGTCCTTACGGTCCTCGGCGACCTAGGTCTCTCGATCTTCTTTGCCCCTCACAGGGTATACAGTGGGGACAGTTCTGGGACTTTTATCGCCTATGCATTTGGGACATATACGGAGTAATCATTGTACATGTCGTCTGATTCGTCTAGCTTGCCAGAAAAACTGAAGTCGTATGATCTTTTAGGAAACGAATGTCGCAATAGTGAAGATACTTACAGCCTTTTCCTCGGGGGTCTTGTGCTGGTATCCACCAATAGGATCATCAGTGATGTAGAAAGGATGGTAGCGAGCGGGCGTTTCAGCGTCCTCTCCACCCTCCGTTACGAAAGTATACTTCGTCCCACGGACCACGTTGATCTCCGGAATCAGGAGACCGTTTATGTACCAAGAGATTCCCCATCCAACGTGACCTAGAAGATACAACGTACTAAATCAAACGCCTTCTCCGCTGACACAACTTTCACTCATAGGGAACAATCTGTTAGGCTGGAAACTAAATTCGTGACCTTCTGTTTGCATTGAAAAATTGTATAATTTTAAGAAATAATTCTGTCCAAGAAAATGTGAAGGTAAAGGCGAGTTTTGTACCAGTGATAGCGGGGTATCCGTGTTTTCCACCAGTGGGACCCATCTGGGCATAGAACACTCCGTCTTCAGGTTCGTTACATTGAATGGGAGGAATCTCCCAAGCGTCGGTCTTCGTGGCCGGTGCAGGGGTTGGTGGGGCCCTTTGGGGTCTCCTCGTGGTTGCAGTCAATTCCTGTTTCGACGAATTGTCATTATAATTACAACAACGTTGCCTACGTTATGCAGAACAATTTTGGTTGATCCTTGAAAGAATAGGGTCGGAGGATCCCTCTAACCCTTACGTCAATAATCAAAATTTTCAACATTTCAACAATAGTCACGAACGTAAATTAATCTGTGATCATCCAAAAACATAGAAGTCTACACTAATTTTGCTACTTGCCAAATGTTAAATATCAAAAGGAATTTCAAGTAGATTGCCGGTCATTTATATGAAGGTTAAGGGCTTCTTATTTTCGTTCGTCCATCACCTGGTGCCCGCTGACTTTGTCAGCATTGTCCTCGAGCAGCGTAGATTGCTCTTGATCCGGAACAGGACAGTTCCACAATGGCGGTCTTCCAAAATCGATGAACCGGTCGGTCTTCAGATAGTCCGAATGGAAGCTGACCTCCTGTCTGTCGTTCAGAGGACCGATGGCCCATATGATCGCCTGCGAGCCATTCGTCAGGATCTGAAGATCCAGCTCGTCGCTCGCCTTCAAAGGCCTCTGGTATGTCACGATGCTGTACCCATCTACCAGGACTGCGTTCAGCAGTCGGATGGAATTCGTGCTCTCCTGTGAGCAGACGTTTCATTTCGATTTAATCGAAAAGAATGCGATCCAATAGCTTGTTATTTCGGGGAGCAATCAATTTGACAGACACCCTATACATACAAATTGATTTACCTGTATACGCGAGTCGGGACAGCTGCCTCGTCCACCGGAACACTGAGCCTTTGCCTCGAGGAAGTAGTCAACAGCATAACCCTGAAGAGTCTTTTTGTCGACCCAGGCGACCGCCACGTCTCCGCCCACCATCTTGCTTCTTTCCGGGTTCGCGGATATTCCGAAGGCCATGTACTGTCCGCTTTCTGCCGATCAGAACGACCAAAAAAAAGTCGTCTATTTCTTAGTCATTGTGGCCGATGCCCCGCCTTCTCAAGAGAAGCCACGCCTATACTATGCACGAAAATTAAGATATACTGACTTCTTCTGTGATTCTGGCGACTTTTAAAAGGGTTCGGCTATTCTTAGGTTTCTATAGATGAAATGTAACCACAGACTTAGTTTAGTTAACACAGGTTTAGTTCCGTGGGAGTCGGGAGCAACAAAGCCACGCCTTCTCAGGACAGGCAACGCCCCAACTATGCCGGAAATATAAGGTTCGCCGTCTTCTTCTGCGATTTTGGAGAGTTTCAGGGCACTTGTAGACTAGATGCAGTCACAGATTGTTTTATAATGCACTGTTCTATGTGTGCATCCAAGGCACTGAGCCCAGAGCAACGAGGCCACTCCTTCTCAGGGCAGGCCACGCCTTCTCAAAGCAGGCCACGCCTATTTTGCACAGAACGTTGTTTATATTCAACTCTTACCCCTAGGAGCAATTCAGAAACCTCTCCAACCCCTAACTTCAATCTGATTTTTCTTGACAACTACAAGCGATATCCAAACAAGTCAAAGACCGACCGATAGCTACTCGTTGGCTCTACCTCGTGTATTTTCCTCAACATTTTCGGTCGCGCTTTAGGGGTGTAAAATGATCGTGTAAGGATCAATGGACGAGCTTAATTAGACCGTGAAACGCGATGTTTCCGCTCTCCTTTTTCCGCGAGAACGATTACACGGGACATGTGGGGTGCAAACGGGTCATTCGGTGACTCGTGTTTCTCGTTCCCGCAATTGACCAGGGCGATTGATCGTCTCCCGTGGTGTGCCGTGGGACGTCGACACGCCTAAAAATACGTTATCTGCCGGACAGCGTCGGGTATTGTTAATTAAAAGTTCGGCGCCCGCCGGATCTTCGGTTTGTGCGGACGGCCGGGCAGATTCACGGCTCTTTCAATAAAGCCGCGGCGCCGATAGAAGTTTCGCCCTTTTGTGGAACGGCAGAGAGCGGCCCGGACAGCTCAGGAATATATGTACTCACCAAGTTTTCCGACGAGTTGGGCGACTATGCTGTCTCCGGCCACGGCCCACCGCACCTCGAAGCCCAGCCTGTCCTCGAGAACTTCGCAGTTCAGTTTCGACTGAAATCAAACGACAAAACCGTTTACCATTCTCGTCTCGTCCCGTCCCGCCTCGAACGAAAGCGAAACCGATCCACACTGGGCTGGAAATCCATTTTTTCGCGCCCAACAGAGCCCCCTTCAGAGCTTCAAGAGCCAAAATATTGGCCATTGTGACCACAAAATAACGGGTTCTCAGCCCACACTGTGCGATCGAACGAAACCGAAACGATATTCCACGAGGTTAGAAAAAGGACTCGATGGTTGCAAGAAAAATACGTTTAATTCGTTCAGACGTTTATTTAGACGTTCATTTGTATACGTGCGCTCCCGTGGCTCGCGCGAAGTATCTGCACTTTTCCGGTCGACGGAGCTCGAACCTAAACGCTCGTTCTCCGATGAGAACCGCTGAACCCTCGGTATCACAGTCATAATCGCATATTCCAGTCCCTCGCTCACGCTATTTACAAAAGTAATGCTTCCGTTTCGACGCGCGTCGCCGTTCACTTTCGCTGGTCTCTCGCTCGACCGCTGACTTCGCTGACACGCTCCCTCCGTTCGAGATCTACTCGATCGTTAATCACGCAACGATTTCTATCTAGTTTTCTCGCCTCGAATGCTCCCAAGGATTCCAAACGCTCTCGCCGCTCGAAAGTTTCGTCGTCCACCGCTTTCGGTCCCGAGCTTTATGTAACTCTATTATAACTTCTACAGCTAGACAGCGGATCTTTGTGCGAATTAAACATTTTCTACCCGAAACAAACTGGAGTAAAATAGAAGTTTATTCTCCTTCTTAACGCTAGAACTACCGATTTATATGCTGACATGTACTCGAATAAAGAAGGATGCTAAAATATTTCTGTCACTTCACGAATTTAAAAAAATCAGAAATCCGTCATTTTGACGGGTCCGATAGTTCTAGAGATAATATTTTTAATAGGTCGAAAATGATATCACAGTGTTCTTTAAATTACTTCTAATGTTTTTACCGTTCTAAATTACACCTGCTCGTTTTCGTTGTAAGTGAAAAAAAATTCGCTGTCTACTTATAGCGATACTGTTGTCTAAATTAGTACCCCGGAGGTGGACGGGTTCGATGATTAGGTGGCAGTGTTTACCACCATTTAGGCAGTTGTTCATAATTCTTTTGAAGGATATCTTTTGCTAAGATGACGGTTGTGAAATGCTTGGACAAAATGGACCCGACATCATGAAACCAGATAAAAATTTACCTACTTTAATAAATCGAAGTTGGAACGCTGCCTGCTACCCTGTACTCGGGCTCATAGTCACGCTAAATAAAGCAACAGTTTTTGAAACCATATTCGTACGAACATTTACCCTTAAAATTCTACGAGTTTAGGGGTTCGAAGCATTAGTCTTTAGTGTACAACGAACCAGAAGGAACAGCTGACAAGCTGATTATCCAAAAACTTCCCTAGAACAACAACTCTCCTAATCATATTCGTCCACATATCGAATTTTCCAGCCGGTTTCGCCATTTCGCCAAAGTTCCCCGTAGGACGCGCGCTTTAGGCGAGTCCGAGGAACAATGCGAGCCGTCAGCGATATCGACGCATATTTCACGGGGGACCATGCGTCCCGGCGACTCGTATTGCCCTAGGAGAACGCGAACGATGCACTCGCATCCCTGGTAAAGGGTCTCCACAGACAGTGGTACGAATCAAAGCTTCTAATTCGCGATTTGCGCTGGCTTCCACATTGTCCTAACAAGATCACCATCATTTCATTCTAAATGCTGTCTCGTTTCGTTCTACTTTTCTTCTGTAACACCTAATCTTTGCTCCAGTATGCATTTCTCGTGCGACCTCTTCTCCGTAGAATAGAATTTCTGCGGACTTCCGGTTTGCAGGTTGCTACAATCTAAATTATCGCCCGTTCGTTCTACTTTTCTCCTACAATATCTAATCTTTGCTGCGGTATAGATCTTCAGGGCATCTTTCTCGTGGAACAGAATTTCAGCGGACTTCCGGTTTTTGGCGACCGGAAGTCGACGCAGCTCGCGCCCGTGGCCGTCGTTGAATATGTACATCCGTGTATCTCGGAATTCCTCTTCGGAACGGTTGATGGCCGGCGGCGAAACCGGGTAAAATAAATAAAGGGATCACCCCCCGAACTTTGCGAAACGGCTGCCACGCGACCAGCCCGACAACTTCGCGAACGATCCGCTCCAGCTAATATTATCGCAGCTGCGCCACCGGAGTTTTCCGCGACGGAAAATCGCCCGGCACGGCTTACGGAACTTCCGCTAATTCCTCGAAACGGGACCGACCTCCGGGACCCGAGAGGCCCGAGGGGCCTGGATTTTCCTGGCTCGGACGTTCGAATCGCTCGAGAAAGCCTTTTCGAGTCGATCCTCTTCGGTCCGGACGATTTTTCCGCGAACGGAGCGATTTCGACGACTAACGATGCGTTGACGGGTCGAGGATTTGTACAGGAGCTCGTTCCGTTTGGTAAAAGTACCGCTTCCCCTCCGTTGGGGCGCGTCCGGCGAGTTTTCTAAGGTTCCTCCGTTGTGTCGCGGTTCAGTTCGGAAGAGAACGATTTGCTGGGCGACTAAGGGGAGGCTAAAGAGTATTTGTTGATCTAGAAAGTTTCGCCGAGGTTTGAGAGTCGTACGACGCTACGGAGGGAATGGAGATAATACTAACGGCAGCGTTAGATATCGAGGATGACGATCAGTCAATGGAGATGTGGAATGTTTACCCTTTACGGTTCAGGATTTTTTTAAATATTGGAAATATTTTTCTCGGGTAGAATTTCAATCCTATATTAAAGTCTTGGGAGAAAGATAATAGACAATCGATCTCTTGTTACTGTAGTCATTAAATTAAGGAAGAAATTTTTATTTTAATTTTTTTTTTTCGACTGTAGCAAATTGAGTATTCTGAACTAACATATTGACGACTCTCCAGTGCTGCTTTCCGAGGTTAATCGCGACGCAATGGAGGAAGAATTCTACTGAAACCGAACGAATAAAGGCTCTCAAAACAGTCGACATTCCAATCGCTATGGAATCGCATGAATCTCGCATGCAAATTCGCCTGTGGTTCACCAGCAAGCTGTCACTACCTCCTAAGTTCTAACCTGCTTCCCAAGGTTCCTAATCGCGACGCAACGGAGGGAGAGCCCTATAGAACTCGAGCAAACCAAGGCTCTCAGTATCGAACGAAAGAGTAGCCATGGAATCGCACGAGTCTCGCGTGCAAACTCGCCAGTGCTTCACCAGCAAACTATCGCAAACTCCAAAGCCCTAACTTGCTCTCTACGCTCTCTACTCGCGACGCAATCGAGGGAGAACCCTACAAAAAGTCGGACAGAGTGAGTCCCGCATAAGAATTCGTCTGTGCTTCAACAGCAAGCTGTCGCGTTTCCCCTAAGCCCTAATCAGCTTCCTACGGTCTCTACTCGCGACGCAACGGAGGGAAAGCTCCAGAAAACCCAAACAACCTCTCAATTAATATCTAACGAAAGAGTCGAGCCTCCAGTCACCATGGAATCGCATGAGTCTCGTGTGCAAATTCGCCTGTGCTTCATAAGCAAGCTGTGGCAATCTCCTAAGCCCTAACCAGCTTCCTACGGTCTCTACTCGCGACGCAACGGAGGGAAAGCTCCAGAAAACCCAAACAACCTCTCAATTAATATCTAACGAAAGAGTCGAGCCTCCAGTCGCCATGGAATCGCGTGGGTCTCGTGTGCAAAATTCGTCTGTGCTTCATCAGCAAGCTGTCGCGATTCCCCTAAGCCCTAATCAGCTTCCTACGGTCTCTACTCGCGACGCAACGGAGGGAAAGCTCCAGAAAACCCAAACAACCTCTCAATTAATATCTAACGAAAGAGTCGAGCCTCCAGTCGCCATGGAATCGCATGAGTCTCGCATAAGAATTCGCTTGTGGTTCGTCGGCAATCTGTCGCGATCTCGATCGTTCCGCGTGCTGCGCGGCTCTGTTCGGTTGCGGCCTTGTTCTGCGGGAATGTTCCTGATACGCGGGCTCGTCAATGCTCGTTGTGTCGTCGCCGTATTGCGCCGCCGATCTGCCGGTCTGGACCTTGTCTTCTCGGCGTAGGATCGGTCGGTACGTCGTCGGACGCTGAGGTTGCTGCTGGGAGAGCAACGCGTTCGCGAACACCGTCGACGACGACGGCGACGACGACGAAGAAGACGACGAGGTCGACGGCTCGAACAGGTTCGCCAGACCGACCGTCTGTCCCTGCCCTCCGCGATGCACGTTCTGCAACACAAGGACAGAGACAGGGTGTTATGCATTTCTCTCTCGCTCGCTCTCTTTCCCCCGGCTCGATTCGATCGGTAGAGAGTAGACGCGTGCGAGGATACGAAAATGGCGGGTTGGGGCGGGTTCCGGAATTTTATTCGGGATCGGGACGGGTTCGCGAAAGTTTCGGGCTTTCGAGAATTTTCAGGGTCATCACCGCGATTATTCGGGATCGTGGATATATCGGAATTCTGAAATAGTCTCGGAAATGCCGACGTATTTCGGGATACCGAACTTGTCGGGAACCCGACTCGCCTCGGCCCGATGCGAGACCCGAGATTTTCGGGTTCTTGCGCAGATGGTAGAGAGCCAGCGTCGATCGAGAACTCGCCGCGTTTACCTTGAATCATCGGGAGACACCTACGCGAAATCACCGCCGCGCCGGAGGAAAACAAACGGGGACCGGTTGCGCGGAAAATCGCGAGCCTGTCGAGCTCGACGACTTCCGCCGGCGGATATCCATTCAAATATTGACGCAGACGCGCTCTCGTCGTCGAACAATGACGAGTTTGCGACTCTCTTTCTCTCTCTCTCTCTCTCTCCCTCTCTCTCTGCTGACTCGTTTGCACGCGCGTTTGCTACACGAACGAACAGCTTCGATTCCGAGATGAACTTTCCTTTGCGATACTAGCCTCGCAATATTTCGGAGGAAAAATTCCGTCAGCCAATGCGAGTCTTGATAATTTAACCGTGTAGTTATTCGCATTGTTCTCTCAGTCGCAGAAAAGTTTTCAATTCTTGAACATTTTTTTTGGGGGGGAAATCGCCGAGGGTTTACGTGTTTCTGTTCGGTGTTTTCTCGCGTTGAAATTTTTGGAAGACCCGCCCAGCGAATTCTATAACGCGCGGAGCAAGACGGCGCAAATCGCCTCGCGGAATGTCGCCGGAATATGAAACTACGTGGAAGTTGGTACCCAGCTCGGGAACTTGCGGGACGTGACACGCGGGAAGCATCGCGTCTTCGGGCTAAAGACGATGTAAATCGATCGGGAACAGGGTAAAAGCCTGCGCGAATCCCTTTCCTCCTGTCAGCCCGGACGTGATTGGCATCGGGATTCGGATCGGCAGTCGGAGAGAGCCCTACCCGTTCGAGTATGGTAGTTACCTACGCCTATGGTGCAGATACTTCGTGGCCGTGCGTCGCTGTACTGATTAATTGCGCGTTAGGATCTAGACAGTTGCGTGTTCTATATTATTTACTTCTATATTACCTTTTACTAAGGTTTTCAATTATCCTAATCTTGTTCTTCTAATTATTAGTATAGCCGCTTCTATGTGGAGAGACGATAATGGAGTTATGTTTGGTCGCAAACGAAAGATTTCGTGGGTAGACTTCAAATGTTATGCATTCATGGATATGCAATTTGAGAATTTGAGTATGCGAGTGAAACTATTGAACAGAGAAATTATTCCGTTTCTGCACGTTGCAATTGTCAAGAGCAATTTCGGTTTTACATAAAAATCCGCGGGTTAGTGTTTAAACTGCAGATTTCATGTCAAATTTCAAGCAGCTGAAAAATTGAAAGAAATTTATTGAAATTGTTAAACAGAGAGCAAAATTCCTATTTGACTCCTGTCACTTGCAACTAATGCAGAAAATGTTATTTCGAGTAAAAATTCGCAATCTAATGATCATGCGATTCATTGAAGAAGCATCGCTGCAGTATGGGACAATCTAATTAGCATATAGCCATATAGTTTCCAAGCTGATACGCGAAGACGCGAGAATTCTCGTCGTTTTGAAATCGTGATGGACTGCGGATCTATGGGAACTTTCATCGTGGAAAATTACTTTCTTTAAATTTTCGTATAAATTTATTTCACTTAAATTTAATATTGTATCTCTTGCGGAATCTTTCGATCGCAAGGCGTAAAATCTAAATAAAAATAGTCTTTCATGTACCGATAATCTTAACCTGTAGAAATTATATTAACATATTCTGAAATTCTTTTAATTGCTCTCTGTGCTTCACACTTTTTATCAGAAATTCGTAAAATCCGCAGTCTGGCAAACTGAACGAATCCTATGCTCTCGGCTCTAGCTTAGTGCAACTATTAATGTTCAATAAAAAAGAAACCTCGGGCCCCATGGTTCCATCTCCAGACCAGCATGGACCGGTTCTAATACTTGAATGGTGCATAAAATTGTTTAACGCTGAATTGTTTTAAGGCTGAACGATCGAGAGCCTCGTCGAGACGTTTCCCGAGACTCTGTTCGAAGGTGTTCGAGCCGGCTTCTGTCCCCACAGCCATGTTCCACCTACAGGAAGGCTTTCCAGCTTACCTGCGGCGAGACTCCGAGCATCTTCAAAGACGGTGGCACGTTGAGGTTCTGCGGGATTTGCACGTGGCCGAAATCCACGGTGAACGCCTCGCACCAGACACCGAAGTGGCCGATCCTATGAACGGTCAGGTCACCCGGCAAGGTCAGAACAATGGTCTTGCGGTCGTAGAATCGCAGGGGCACTGTCCTACCATTCTCGTCCGGTACTCTGATTCCCTGCGGCGATGGCGATGGTCCGGCGCCCACCCAGAACTTCGCGTCTGCAAACACGATTTCATGATCATTTGAAGAAATATTTGGTTTTGAAGTTCGAATAGTTCCCGGTGCAAAGAATCAAGAATTAACCTCTTGAGCACTGCACGCCACTATAGTGGTTTCCGTGGGAAGCGTCAGTTCGAACGTTAACGCCACTATAGTGGCTTTTTTGCTATCCGCGATGTGCTTAAGAGGCGAAGAATGAGTAAAGACAAGGAAGAACGAGGTTCTATCCGAACTTTCAAAAGTCTGTACAACCTAAACGCGCGTCTGATTAATTCGATAATGATGATTACACACCTGGAGCTTCGCCATCATAGCTGAAGCTAGGCACCAACAGGGTCTGACTATCAACGACGACGATCGGCTCGGAACTGATGCCATGAACGCCGCTCAAAGCGCCTATCTTCTGCGGCCTCGGGTAGTCGAATCCTCTGGGTATCCTAACATCCCCGAAACTCACCTGCAAGAGCAACAATCCGTTGATTTACGGCCGTTTGAGTTTCATTGCTAAAGACTATTTAACGCCAAGGACCCACGATCACCGTGGACAGAATTCATTTGCAGCTCGGAGAATGGAAATTCTAGCTCTCCAATCCCGTCGTGCCATGACCGAGGTTATCATTCTGCGTACGCACGCACGTGTATGTGTACATATAGAGGGCTGTGGTATCGGGGCGCTACGACTCGGTATAAATTTGCGTCGCGCCGGCAATATCGAGGACGTAAATCGACGATCCACGCAGACTATGGATAACCGGCCGTCTCGAATGAGTGGCTCTATCGTGCTGCTCATTAATTCTGAAATTTTGCGGTGTACGTCACTCTGCTACCGTTTGCCAATCCCGTTTGCACGGCCAGACACCGTGCTATGTAGAAACGTGTTTTCTTGGACGTTTGCCGAAATTTTAACCGTTTGCGGCCCGAAATCTCTCTTTTCTCTCGAACCTGTTACGACAGAGCTGCTCAGTGTCTGCCCGTACGGGCAGCGACTTTCTTGTCCTGGGCGTACACAGAACGGCGGGCGCGAAGCCACGCCCCTCCGGGCAAGGCTGCGTGTATTTGTCACACGCGTTGTCACAACTACCCCCACTCGGTTTAGTCGCTTGCCCGTGGGCATCGGCGGGCGCCCTTGCCCGCTAATAGACATGTTAAGCAGCTCTGTGTTACAACATTGTGGAATAATATTGACAATTTTTCAATACCTTCAGAATTCGGTGAGGAAACTGTACTAATTTATTTCGAAAGAGTCCATCATGAGTAGAACGCTATAGTCAATCAAATATCATCTGTATCTATGGTATCAAGAATCCTTAAACTTAAACATTTAGTTACACTGGAAAACAAATTTTGGATATAACATTCCATTTAGGATATAACATATTTAAACAAATATATAAAAATCATTGTGCTAAAATTAATTTAGGGTGTCCGAAGGTAATATATGAATTTTTCCAGATTTTTCAAGTCGCTAAAAAATGCATCAGGCACGAAAGACCCACGTTGAAAGTTTAATGGTTAATTTCGGTCGTGCCGAATGATTGTCAGAGAATTTCCTCCTGCGCAATGCAATTTTATCAAATTGCAATGAAATATAAAACCAGTGGAAATTAGCGAAAAATGCATCCGAATGGTAAAATACGACCAGAATCGGTCGTGATCGCGTGTTTGCCGAGGATCGAGGTCCGGCAACCGGCTTGTCGTGTTTTTCATTCAATGGAGAGGTTCGCCTGGCGTCGGGGACGATTAAATATAATTCGCGAGGACGTTCGTCGCAGTTATGGCAGTCCGCCAACCGAACCGATGACTTTCTCGCGCGACTGGCACGCGCGGCGACAACCGGGAGCGTGAAAGTTGCGCCGCGGGAAAACGATATACCGGTTTCTCCGTGTTGTTCGACGGGGATCGACGTGACAACGAAGGTCACGAGCACGATCGATGGATTCGTTTGTTACTCACTGAGAATCTGTCGCACCACACCGAGAACCACTTGATGTCGTTCAGCGTCTTGTTGTCCGGCAACGTCAGCGTGATGTCCTCCTTGCGGTACCGCCTCAGCGTCTGCGTTCTGTGAAGCCGTGAAAACTAGTCGTTTATAACAATCCGCAAAAAAATAATGGAAACCCTCCCCTTAGAAGGACGAAGCAAACAAATCATGAGACGTGGTCGTTCTTTAAGAAAATATACAAAACTGCGAGGCCCAGAAAAAATTATAAATAGCAAGGAAAATCTTTCTAAAATTTAATTTCGGAAAAAATTTACTCCTCGAAGGACCAATTAATAAAATTAATAAAAGTAATAGGCGCGCACAGGAAAAGAAGCAACGGTATTTAAATCAGATTTCCAACAACTGCACGCTGCAGGCTCCATTTTAATTTCCCCGGGAGATTGATTAATCCAATCACAGTATCATGCGAGGATATTTGCATTAATTCTCTCTAATAGACGCATCCACTTAACCGGAGCCTCGAAAGAGAACTATTGTACAGGTTTGTGGGTTAATTGCGATTCAAGAGCTCGGGGAATATTGAAACATCTATCAATGAAGAATGAGCACTCACGCTCCTCTTTCGTCGCGCAGTCTGACTCCGTCTTCCCCGCTCACTCTGTCCGTCGAACCCACGTAGAAGAAAGCCGCTGGAAGAAGATAATCTCGTGATTACAGGTTCCGACGGCTGCCGATAATTACTTGATTAACGGCGCTCGGTCGCGACCACGCTAGATCAACTTTTCGCTGTTTCTCCTTGCGAGGACTGCTTTTGCCTGTTCGCGTTTCGTCCCGATCCTTCGTGACGTTGCCGCGGTGTCCTTCGCACACGCACGACTTCGATTTAATCGAGCCACACCGAGCAGGAAAGTGAGAGTCGACTGAGAGAACCGGCAGAACCTTTTACGGCTGCGACTGGCTCGACTTTAACGCTGAGGTTCGATTTCTCCCAGTCTCGAGCTTGAACGCGGTTCTCGCTGAGAAAATTCTACTCGAAAATTCGATTAGGTTTCTGCGAAAAGGAATGGCCGATTTTACAGTGCAAACGTTACTATTGCAAGCCATTTCGAAACCAATTTTTATTTGAATGTCGATCAATGTCGTGTATGCTTCGGTCGTCGAAACTTTGGTCGTAGTTCGCTGACAAGAATTATTTAGAAAATTTCAGTGTCTCGGCAGGAGAAACCGCGAGATTCGGGTGTTTTCCGCGGGAAAAGCGAACCGAGCGCGCGTGCCTCTCGTAATGGTAAAGTTCAGGTGGTTCTTGGTTACGAACTTGGCGCTTCGCCATCGTACACGAAGTCCTTGATGAACAGAGTTCGTCCGTCCACGGCGTAAACTTCACCGCTGACGCTGTGGTGAAGTGTCGGCAGTTTGCCAATAAGCTTCCCATAATAAGACTCGCTGCATACTCCTGGAAAGAAATCGGAATCGATTAATCATGCATCAACGTTAAGCCGCGGAAAAAATCGGGTCAACAATATATACTTTCGATGTTCCCATTATCGTTAACATTAACCCTTTATAGTCTTAAGCGTTCCCTCAAGGGTCCTTATGGGTTTACGATTTTTAGGGGATCGTTGAATACACTCCCGTAGGAATTTTTGAATGTCTGAGGGCTTGAATTAATGGAAAATTGTACTTTATGATAGAGTTATTTCGATTTAAAAAGAATCACAGGATCATGTTAAAAACTCGGTGCAACTCAATGAAATTTTAGAATGTATTCCCGTAGGAATTTTTCAACGTTCCACTACGTAGAATACAGGTGAAACATCTTATTTTATGAATTTTATTTAAACAAAAAAACATGATATCATGTGAGAAAATGGTGGAAACCCGTCGATTTGTATGGTATTATTAATGAATGCATACAATGTGAGACCATGCGATAAATAACTATTCGTACGAGAATAAACGACTCTACTTAAGACACGTTACCGTCGAATCTGTTATTATTACATATTTGGGAAAAGCAAAGAGGCGATCAAGCCGTGATAAACAATCGCCGGCGGATTCTCCAGACTCTCGAATAATTAAGCAACGGGACGCCGTCAGAGGATCTAGGACCGCAGAACCGGTCGCATGCATAACTAATCGCGTTCAGGATCGCGTTAGTTAGAATAATAAATTCCGTCGGACTCGGGTTACCGATCGGTTAACGGTAGTCGATGTCCACCGTGAAGCATCCATCGCGATGTAGACCGTGGATCGTTACGCCGTATGCAAAACCGAGTTCTACGAACGCGTCTTTCTACGATCCATAGATCGAGACCACGCTGGACAGATCTATTAGGCCGTATCCACCACGAACCGTCCCATTTTTTCACGCTTTCAATACCAAACTGTTATACACGTATTTTATACACATTCGTACACTTTTAACATACTATACGTTCTACAATTGAATTTAAGCAGAAATT
The DNA here is from genome assembly GCA_028454255.1 of Halictus ligatus. Lineage (NCBI taxonomy): Eukaryota > Metazoa > Arthropoda > Insecta > Hymenoptera > Halictidae > Halictus > Halictus ligatus. The sequence goes on from CM052143.1 coordinate 7,421,746, forward strand.
ATTAATCACAGACCTTCTACACTTTCGTACACCTCTAAACAGAAATTGTTAAGCACGCACCTTCTGCACTTTCGTACACCTTTAAACAGAAATTATTAAGCACACACCTTCTGCACTTTCGTGCACCTTTAAACAGAAATTAAATAGAAAATATCGTGCCAAGTGCCCTAAACAGACACGTTAGACAAAATTCTCAAAGGAGAGGAAGCTTCTCTAAAGACACAGTCCAAACAAAATACCAAAGTGCGACAGGAAAAAATTTGCGAGACGATCTAACAAATAGAAAATAAGGGAAGCGATCTCGAGATTGATCAGAGATTAAGTAGAAAATGTCGGTGGAGATGCTTCGAACGGACACGTCAGACTAACAAGAGGCTTCTCGAAGTTCGAATAGACGCAAACAGGAAACGGCAGAACTTATGGGGTCGCCTAATAATTCGGCGGGGCCGGCGATCTCGCGAGCTCCTGTCTAAGAATCGTTTACGATCGGGGCCCGCGCGTTCCCATCGATCGCAGAGTCGGCCACGAGGAAACCAGGATCGCATAAATATGGATCGGACGTCAAGGCCGGACCGTTCCGATCGATGCTAACGAATCGGGGGAACCGGTCCGACGATCGCTCGTCCATCTAGCCCCTTGGATCGAGCGAGCTTGTACCGTTACGGTTCTCCTGGTGGACAGGATATCGTCCATCGGACGAGATTGACGCGTGTCCCGGGCATAAATCCTCGGGATCGGATCAATCGTCCGCGATCGACGGCGCCCGGAGGGGGCTGTTCCTCTATGATCGGGGAAAAATCCGCGGGTTCGCTCGATCCCTGGAAAATTAGACGAGCCTCTCTGCACCGGAGATCGGTGCCGGCGTTTGCCGTCGTTTCGTGCCGTTAACTGTCGTTTGTAATCGGTGATGTAACGTCGACTGGGAACCGGTGTACCACTTTGTCCCTGGTATTTGATAATTGGAGAAAAATCCGGCCGTTCGCGGATGCAGCCGTTTGCGAGTCGGTGCATCCAGATGAACGCGCAGCTATTTCTTTCTCTCTCTCTCTCTCTCTCTCTCTCTCTCTCTCTTTTCTCGGTCTTCTATTTTTCCGCAGCAACTGTTTCCGAGCACTGGTGAAATTTATCTTGAATCCGCTGGTTGATGGGAGCTGCGGAATGGTTTACGCGGGACAGCGACGATATTAAGCATGGGAAAACCGCTAAACGTCGCCGCGCGATCGATCGATCGGAGACCGCGGCCACAGATCCAGCCTTCCAACCGTGATTCACGTTACGCGTGTTTACACCGGCAGATTGGCCCGCTCGATCAATGACAAGACTACGATCCCAGATTACACCCTGCGACTTAATGATCAATCCGCTCCATCGCCAGGCGATCGCAGGATCTACTTGGTACCGGTGGCTTTCCACGGATCCGATCTGTCGCCGCTCAGGATCATGATCCTTCTCTTCTTTCAATTTTTCTACATACGATTCTTCTGAACCGATTATGCGCGTTGCTTTACAAAATAATCTCTGGATCGCGTGGAGAAACTGAATTGAAAATTTACATAGACATTATTTAGTGGATTGAAAATTTTTATACACATTTTATCGTCTCGTTTTTCTTGTGAATGCGTAAACTATTGCTCGGACTATCTCGTTCCGATTAGAAAAGTCCATAAAATCATAGCGTTCGGTGAAATAAAAATTGACCGGTTGACCGGTAAGTCAATTCTGATTGATATTACAACATTTCCTGACCCGCATGTACCAGGTGCAAATAAACCACGATCCACTTCCTGATCGCGTAAGATCAAGGAAAGGATCGATACGAGAAAACCACCTGTAACAACGTCTTCGAGCTTGAAACAACCAAGTTACATCCACGGTTACGTCGTCGGACTCTCGTTAAGGGAACGCCTTTTAATTTCCCCATGCACCGTCGGTTTCGCGTTACAAACTGGTCCGTAACTCGTCTCTAACAAGTATCGGGTTCAAGGATCCAACTGGTTTCTCACGATCGGATCCTGTAGCCCCCGTTCACAGGCCATTGCCAATCAAAACAAGACAGCAAATTAATAAAAATCGAACGATCGGATGTTAAATGGAATCGTTTCGTCGTTTTTATTTTGGATACATCGTAGCGTATTGTTGTGATCGTTGTCACCGGAGAAAACGCGTTTATATGTCATGAATAATCCGAGCTTAGAACTATTCAACTGATTGTATAATTCACCGAGTAAATTGTACTCAAGTAGATGGTAAAATCTGACCGTTTCTAGGAAGAATCATCAAACCTTTCGCGGAAGATAATTATTTTTATTGGTGCTCATTTCTCAGAGCGAAGGTATGTCCTCTGCTTTCCAGAATTAACGGAGGAGAAACTCAACGGCGTCAGGAAACGCTCGGATTATTAAAACGAATTTTTCCGCGGCATAAACAATTTTTACAGGCTACTAAAATGAACTTGTAAGAATTTTCATTCGACTGGCAATTTAGTAGTTTTCTTCTTCCGGGAAACGTACTATAACAGAAAGCCCAGGTTCTAGGTTTTGGAAAAATTAATCTCAACAATCTGAGCGTTTCCTGATGCTGTAAACAATTTCCTCACCCTTCTGAAATGAAGTTTCGTTTACCCAAAAATTCGATTCGAAAAGTTAAAATCACTTGCGAATTTCACCTTCGTCGTTCGGTTGTTGCAGTCTAAAGTAAATAGGGACGATGACACTTTTATCATTGACACGGTAGCATAAATTACGCGTCTCCGCTTCACCGAGCTGCACCTCGCCGGAGCAAACGGTTAAAAGGCCGGTTCAAAGCGTCGTTCTCCCTTATGATCGCGAAACTTTTGCGAAAAATTGATTCCCGGGAAACGTTTCGGCAGAATGGTTTCGCGAAAGAGTGGAGCATCAAAGGGTGGATCGGAGGGCGGCGATGTTCCACGGAAATCTGGGCCATCGTTCGGCCGGGGTATCAATCGCTAATGAGAACCGGGGGCTTGTCAAAGCGGCTATGGTTTCGAGCACGAAGAGGATGCATTAGGTCGTTCGGTCCGCGGGCCATTAGCGCGTAATTATTGTCGCGGTAACGACAGCTCGCGGGAACGTGGTTAAACGTTTACACTCGGGGGCCGCTAGTGAAAAAGCCTCGATCCATCCTGGATCCGCGGATCGAGCAATCTGATCTGATAGATGCCAGTCGCGAATTTCGTAAAAAATTATCGCCACTATAGAAACTGGAAAAATTGTTTAATTGCCGGTGCGTGTTCCAATATGTTCCAACAAAGTCCATTCGAACCTGTTTAATTTTATTCGAGCTTTTAGCAGGCAATTTATTATCAATGTATCTCGGTTATGATTTTGTTCTTTTTTAAAAGATCTCCTGTAGTTGTATGTGTACGTTGCAAATTGTATACGTATATTTAAATGTCGATTGAAGCTAAATAATTTCAGAAGAAGTTAATAAACTATACCGATTCCAAAAATTTGTGGATTCAATAATTGTTGCTTTTGTACAGTGCGTTGGGAAATCCTCAATAATTGATTTTCGATTTTGTCAAGAGTGGTCGCTGTTCGAGTACACTTCAGTCCACACAATAGTAGTGCAATTATTGCCGAAACTGTCAATGGCATGTGCAGAACCTTGCCTGATGTTTGTGTGCTATTTCGCACTGGTAGCAGGTTCTCCCTTCTGCAATTATTTTAACGACTCGAAATTGAGTCGGATCAACTGCCGGCACTTTCAGTGTTAAACTGCTCAAACTGGACAGAGACAAAAACAGAGAAAGAGGAACAGAGCGAGAGAGAGAGAGAGAGAGAGATAGAGATGTGTATCGGACCTTTGACATTTCCATACGAAAGAGAAAGCAGAAGGCGGACAAGCGTAATTGCCGAGCCGCGCATAATACTACTCTCGCGGCTAATGTCGCAACCGGTGTATTCACAGTGGTTGGATCCGCGATAACGGGAAACCGGCTCCGAATCGCGATGAAATCCGCGAACAAAGATACATACTCCTGAACTGCCTGGACACCTTGCGAATTCGTAGAAATTTTATTTATTTATCTATGAATTTTGTCAATTTTTTTTTATTGCGCTACTATAAGCAAGCCTATTCACCAGCAATAGGGACATCCACTGTATATGCTTCTGGAATATTTAAACTATTTTCCTATTTGTATATCCTCCTTTTTTAAATACCACAGATCTCTTTGTGAATTAGCCCAAAGGGTCAGACAAACATCTATTAAAAATTTAATTGAAGAGAAATCTGAAAGCAGAGTGAGATTCTGCGTTTTAGAAAGATTTAGTAGCAAATGATTTTTAATATATCGAAACTGTTACAGTAAACAACGTATAAAGAATTAAATTTTCTATCAATTTCACAGTGTTCGAACATCAATACGACCTGAAAATCTGACAAGATATTATTTAAAATGTATTGTATGTATCAGATATTATTGCTAGAAGGGAATTCTGCATTTTCAATCGATAAGAAAGGGCTCAAAGCAGCACGGTAAAATCATGCCACCCTATAAGAAGCGTCAAATAAGGGAATACTATCAGAATTAATTGAGGAAGAAATTTTAAGAAGAAACTTTACAGAAACTCCACTTTCGTTCAACGAGAAATGCCTCGTCTCTTCTGCGAAGCAACAACAGTGGTGTCGTCCGCGAATATTAATGCGAGTAATTGTATATCGGAGGCTGGTTCGAAAATAATTCCCGGCTTCTACGTTTGTTCCCGCTGTCGGAATATCGAGTCCGTCCGGGTTCGTTATAATATAATTCTATCAACGCCGGAATATCGAGAGGAGAGCCCCGTCGGATTCCATTTGCGTTCGCCTACGGCTGGAATTACGTAAGAAATAGCCGACGAGCTGGTAAACAAACCGGTGAGAGGAATAATTTCGAAGTGGTTTGAATGCTGAATGCGAATGCACGGCTATGCGACCGGTTCTGCTCGCGGATTTGCTCTGGCCCGAGTTACCGGCAGAATTTTGTTATCCCATTGTGCCGCGGCACTTCTGCACGCCGCCGACTACGCGAGGAGTAATTGTGCGTGCGACTTTAAGGCCGTCAAAACGCCCGTTGACTCCACGGGGATTAGATTTCGGGGTTAGATTTAATAACAACGTTGCTTTTGCTTGAAACGCGCTGAATCCCGCCAGGTTCCCGGACCGCCATTGTTACGCTCGTGAATATCGGCCGCTTTTCTTCTTCCGCGATCGTGACCTTCGTCCGTTTCAGTTTTTCCTGTCTCTACGCTTCTCTATTAGGCTCGGTGATTTTTAAGGACGCGATACTGTCGCTGCTGCAATTTAAAACGCTCTTTCAGCTCGAGGCTGTTTTTTTAACGTACAAAGGATGATGGATTTGTTTTACATTATGCGATATAAAAATTGGAAACGTTCGTAACATTTTTAGATTTTTCTAATCTTCTAATGTTTTATATCTTACCCAATTTCGACTGAAACAATTCTTAAATTCTTGTAACTTTTCTACTCCTCCAAATCACATCTATCTACTTTTGTTATAAAATCCGCAGTTTCTGTCACTGTTTGTCGTTCAGTAATTTTATCAACTTTTCCAAGTGTAATCGAACGTGTAAGCGTTTAATATTTCAGGCGTTGAAGACACAGGAAGCAGAGGAACCGGAAGCGAAAATTCCAATGTCTGGAATTTTCCCAGTGTTCACTGGTGGGCAGGGACGCCCACGAAACCGTGCCGTGTACCGCCTGTACGTATAGGTTTACCGAAAAACAATTCAATATTTATGAGCCGAAGGTAATATTTCTCTGTTTCAGTCGACCGGAGGAATATTTACATTTATGAAATTCAGTTGAACGTTTATGCAACCTGTATGTCTGGATGTTTCAAGAGGTAAGAGGTTACTTGGTCCCTTGGCGTAGAAGTGACACAATGGGGCGGTGGAAACGTGTTTGGAAAGACGTTTCACAAGATGATTACCTTTATTCGAATGTGTTGGTGTTAGAAGGGAAATTCTTTACTCTGTTCAGCAGAGAAATTGATGTGTGACACGTTTATCAAATGGTAGGATGATCACTGGGGAAATAAATTCGGCTCAAAGAAATACATTCGAATCACCACTGACGATTGCTGTAAGTAGAGAGCAAAATGGTGCGATTCGAAAGAGTATAAAAATTGGTAGAATTTTAGTATTGCTTCCAACCTTTTGAGGTTACCACTGAAGAACAGAAATTCCTTAGTGCCAGTTCCCCGCGATTGATGTAGACAATTTAAATTTTGTACGAAGATCAACGATAGAAAAATAAATCCAGGGATCCAACGTGTCCGTGCGGACCTTCGCGATTATTTCCGAAGGGAAAGAAGATCGCAGTTACCCGACCGGCAATTGTTCTCTCTCTCTGGTCCGTTCGATCCCCGTTCTCGATCGGGATCGAGGAAATCGCGATGCTAGGAGCGGGCACACGCGAGTTCTCGGCCGTTCGGAAAGCGGACGAGGATTTCTTGGCTTGGCGACCGCGATACCGCGTTTTTCTCCCCCTGTCGTCGCTGGTCTCTCGCCTCGGTCGGAGGAAAAGCGTGGAGAGCGCGAAAGTCGCGAAACAGACCGGCAAATCGAGAGACGCGAACGAGCCGAGAGCCGAACGAGCTTTAGCAGTTGCTTCAGCACGACGACTCGGTTTAATTGGCTCCGCGCAATTAACACGCTCGCGCGAGATCGAACCGCACGCCCGATCGTTTCTCGTTTTGCAATCTGACTGCTCCAGGAGAACCGTTTCAATTTCTCTCGCGCCAACAGGCGGCAGCATGTCACACGAAATTCCGAAGCGATTTAACGATGACCATGTCCACTTTGCTTCACGATGCTATGTCGCCTTTGCTGCTGTCAGGCGAACACAATATGATTTCGCAATTCGCACCGAATCGGACCAATCAGTTTTTGTTTGAATCGTTTCCGGTTTGTTTCGGGCCCTCCAAGAATTTTTTCGATCGCTTTTGATGCTTCAGGGCGGACAGGCCTTTCGTTAGGTCCGTTAGTGCCATTTTCGTAAAATAATTTTTCTCTCAAACAATTCCTGTTATTTTTAATCCTGCGAGAACCCCGTTAATAGGCCTTTGAACGACTGTGGTACGTCTGAAAGAAGTGGAAGCATTTTTTGGGAGCTTCCACGAACGTCTTGAAACTCGATTTCAATTCTAGTCGTGGATAATTATTAACTTCCGAGAGAATTCGATGCAGTCAGATGAAACGCGACGCTCGAGGACTGGCACCGCGCTCGCATGTGGGCTGTCTAGTGCACTGCTTCGACGCACACACCCTTTCCAAGTGCAGTCGAACGTGGATAACTTCGGAAACTTCGACAATAACGCGTCACGGCGGTTTCCAGAACCATAGAATCAATTTAGGACTTTTCTAAAAGTAGGCTTCGTCGATTTCTAATCACTCGAGAATCGTGTATCTAATTACCGTCTTGCACGACTGGTCTCCAATCGGGAGCTCACATGCGTACTGTCACTCCACAATCTTTTAATCCCATACGAATGACAGCAGTTGCTAAAGTAAAATGTTATTACAGCGACAGGTTGGTCAAAATTTTTAACAACGTCACCGGATAGGAACAAGTTTGCTAGGAAGTCAGTGGAGCGATATGGTACCGCGACAGGTCTCGATTTAAGAACCGTTGATTCCTCGGTGACTTTTCAAGCATCGCTAACTTGTACATTTACTTGTGGCAATTATAAGATACAGTGTATCAAAGATCAAACTGCTACCGGCTCCTGATTCGTTCGAATTTTCACTAGGAACTCGTTTGTTATAGATACAAGTCGTTGGACCTCGCGAACATCTCTGATTTTCAAGTAATCCCACGGTAAAACACAGATGTCAGAGTAACGAAATGTTACCCGAAATATTACGTTTAATCACGTTACACACGGGGAACAATTCGCTTAATTATATGGCTCAGTCTGTGGGGCAAGATGGTCACTAATTTTCAGATTGTCTTGACATTCTACAATTTATTAGCTTGTGACAAATCGTATATGTCTACAGTACCGAGGGCAGAAGTAGCAGTAACAAAATGGTACCACAAATATGCTTTACTGTCAAGTTTAATCACTGTCAAAAGTAAGTGTACCCAAGGCAGAAGTTACAGTGACAAAATGGTACCACAAATATTCTTTACTCTCGACTTTAATCACTGTAAAAAATAAGCGTACTTAAGGCAGAAGTTACAACAAGAAAATGGCCCCACAAATATACTTTACTCTCCAGTTTAGTCACTGTCAAAAGCAAGCGTACCAACGGCAGAAGTTAAATTAACAAAATGGTCCCGGGACCATTTGGCCCCCTAATAACGTCCGCTTGATCTTCTAAAAGGGATTTTTGTTTTTTGAAGCTAGATGTTGGTTGTTGAGGTATTTTCTCGTCAATTAGGCGCGAAGGATCCTTTTAGGAGAACGCTCGGGGAAACTCACGTGCTGTCAGTAGAAAGAAGACCGCTCCAAGCAGACTGATAGTGGAGAGCCGCGGCGAGGACGATGTGGGTGATCGTGCCGTCATGGCGTCTTCGTGGTTACTGCCGTCGAAAGTGGCCGTCTTGGATCCAAATAGCTTTGTCGATCCCACTACGATCACCGGCTCGCCTTGCTTCACCTCGGTGTCTCTCTTTCTCTTCACCCCTCTCCTCTCTCTCTCTCTTCAGCTCGCTGTTCCGCCGATTGGTCATTTCCTGTGGGCTAATTATGGGCTTCTATGCGCGCTCGTAATCTTCCATTCAGTCCCAAAACGCAGAAAAATTTCAAAACGTCGCATGGTCGAAACGTCATCACATCGACGAATCCCCGATCTGCACTTTTCATCGTACAGAACGCTTATGACATAGAGCGTCTCCGAATTCTTCACGCCCAGACTGTCCAACCAAAAAATTTCAAAAAATTCTGTAACATGCTCCACAACGTCGTGAACATGTCAGATTTTTTTCAGAATGATATTAAGCGATTAAATATATTTTCTTTCCGATAAGAGAACCGAGGTGGTACGAATATGGAGGTACAGTTGAAACTTGTGTTTCTCTTCCGTCGAACGAGTGTTCGCGAGGATGGCTATGGCATTTGGTGTCCTTGAAGATGTTGGTGGAGGAGAGGATGGAAAGTAATGAGCACGCTTTTGTTCGCATTCCCTGGGCCCCCACCGTGTTTCTCGCACCTTCGGTTGCGTTTTTGGCTAGCCGCGCGACGAATAGGAATCAGGTAGGTCAGGATTGAAGTGGAGGAACGCAATTGCCGCAGTTTACGTAGCGAGCTCGCGGCCGAGATGTCGGTTGAACGTTGCTTCAGCTACTGCAACACGTTCGACGATCTTCCTAATTCATGTTTCAGCGATTACACTTTGTTTGCGCCAACGATAACGACACTTTAACTACACGCGCTCTGCATAATCACTACAATTCCATATTCAAACCTTAACACGTCCGCTACCAGCATTTGCTGCCTCGCTAATATGTCTCGTTAATTGCAGCCTAACCTTCTTTCTCAAGTATTAAAACAATTTAGTATAGAAAAAAGTCATGGACCCTCTGAATATTAAAACAATATGTCCATAATTTTAATGGGAAAAACGTTTGCTTCATGTACCAGATCCTAATGCGGAATAATTTTTCTGGAAAAATTTCCGAAGACCTCGTGCCAGAACGGTTTCTCCGAAAATCAACTGTTTCTCTGCTTCGGGGGTCCCGCAAAGGACGGGGTCCGTTACGGGGGGCCTGGTCTCCGGGAAACTTCGTTTTCCACGGCCTGGGAAAAACTTTCACGCGTCCGAGGCCGAGGAATTTTAATTCCGGCGGCGGCATTGCGTCGCCGTCTGCTCGGCGAATTAAAATTCCACGGGCAATCGAGTCGATTGAAAATCCGTTTTTTCTTCTTCCTTTTTTTCCCGCCGTCGCGCCGTACACGGAAAGGCAGCCGGCGCTCTGCCGGGCTGAATCACAGAAACGGCTTCGATGAATAATGTTACCGGATCCCGCGGAGTAGACGAGGGAATAGGCGCGAGAGGCGGAGGGGACGCAGCTGTGGATCGGAGTTGTCGCAGGTGCGATTCGAAGATACCACCGACGACGATTACACGCGTCACTTGGTCATTGTCTTTCGCAACAATGGCTGGTACACGTTTGTTTAGGCCTCCCCTAGGCGGGATAATGGGTTGCACGTGCCACGGCGGGATCTCTTTCTTCCTCGAGAGCGCTCGCTCGCGAGCACTCTCCTCTGCTAGCCTGCGATTAAGTTTAATCTCGCCTACATTGCGGCTAATAATTACGAGATAATTATGAGAAGCCCCCGGCGGACTCCGCTCCTCGCCGTCGTTCTCCGCCCCCAACGGAAGAATATCGTTACGGAAATCTGTGGTGCGATTATGGAAACGTCGAAACTTTCTTCCCGCTTTTGTTCGCGACGAATTCGTTCAATGTCGCGGACAAGGAGCGGGGGTACACCGCGATCGCCGAGAAACACGCGGATTCTCGTTCCGCACGCGACTTTCTCGACGCCGCTCAACCGAGCAAGCGTTCTCCATTTTTGTCATCGGAGTCCGGGATGCGACTCTCCTTTTTACGCAGATCCAACGGCGGATAGGCGGTTTTTAGACGGCGGATACGGGCCAGGGAAATTGCCGGTTTCTAGGAAATTCTTGCGACGTTTTTATCGACAGTGGATGCTTGGGCGAGATGAGTTCACCGAGAGAGTAGAGTGTTTCGCGTGGGATTGTCTATCGGCCACCGGAATGGACTTCCACGAATTTACAAATACTGTAGACTGATATGAATTTTACAAATTCGAACAATTTTTCGAATATGAAGAACCGTAATACCTCCCTGACACAAGGCTTTTGACATTTTGGTCTTGCGCGAATTGAAAGCGTGGGACTATCGTGGTTATTATTTTCTTGGGCAATTACCAGCGCGAAAAAGGCAGTTTTTGTGTTCGATCCGACAGTTGAACGTTTCGGAAACGTACTCACGAAAGGATTTCGTTCGTGCTGTGTCATTGAGCAAGTTGTCAGCCTTGAACTGTGGCTGCGGTCTGATAGAGACCCGGTTTGTGCCCCTTCCCCCTGGAAAATTGTAGCTTTCGAAGTGAACAATATTTTTCACACCAAAAAAATTGACATGTTTCTGTAATACATATAAATACACATGGTACAATTTAGAATCGCTGCTCCTTACAGTTTCCCCAAGAAAAATCGCCGAACTTCACCCAATTCTCAAGTTTATTCTTTCCTCAGCCTCCACTAAAAGATTATCCTACTGTGACAATATAAGAAAAATATCGGCTTTCTTCATTTTATCTTAGAGTCGAGCCCCCCAGAAACACGATCCCAGAAGGACTTCGCCCACACTGAAAGATCGAAGAAGTTGTCAGCCTTGACCCAAAGCAACATCGAAAACACGGTCTTGAAACCCTTTCGGAAAATTGTTATAACTTTGGACAGGAACAATATCTTCGCACCAAAAAAATTCGACGTATCATCAAAATGTGCATAAACAAATGCAAATCAGTTTATGACAAGTGATCGGTTTCATAAATCAGTTTATGAAACTGCAAAGCAGTTTCCTCAAGAAAAATCCCGAAACTTCGTTTAATTTCTCGCGATGCATTGTAGACGCGTGAAGTGTGACGGAAACAAATACGGGCAATTTCCGAAATTACCATAATAATAGAGAAGTGCGAATAAATTGTAGGAAACAGTGCGAATAAATACAGGGAACTGCGTGTAGAAACGTGATCGTTGGGCGGAGATGATTCGTAAACGGGACCCGGGGCGGTGGTCCGTCTCTCGATTGTAGAAAGCTTCTCTTCGGAATCGGACACGCGTTGATCCGCAAGGATTTCATGGCAGAAGGCAGGCATCGCATCGGCTCTGCTCTCCATTCTTTCATGGCTGGACTGGTATGCGGGCCGGTCGTGTACCAACAGAAACCAAGAGGTTTCTGTTCAACCTAGAAACCGCTTTCTGCGGCTCGTCGCCCGCTGCGACGCAGGGGAACGGCGGCGCGCGGTATAGTAATTAGAGACGATTATTACTCACGCACGGATCTCGCTGAACATCTTTCCCTTTAATAACCCCAGCACGCCTTTCGTGATCGAGATTCGTTCGTGCGAGGCTCGTTTCCTTCTCTTTCGTTTTTTCCACCGGGATTCTTCGAGACGATCGGTCTGTTTGTTGATGAGTCAATTAACGAACAGCTGGTGCCACGCAGGCTTACGGTTCCCTTGGCAATGTTTAATTATCTTAGATTGGATTGGATGTTTGTTCACTGGAGTCTATATCGCTGGCTACGGATTGTTCGTTCTATGGAACTTGTAAAAATCATTTAATTGCACGTTACCGAGCGAGTTTCTTAATACAGGTGTTACCATGAAATTCGCATAATACTCTCTTTTGCTTTTTCTCTCTTAAATGTTACAGTGAGAGCTTTCTAAAAATTGTTTGAAGTACATTCGACTATAATGTTCAATTGAAAGTCAGATGGTTGAGAGAGTATTTTCAGTAGCGTACATCTTAACTTTGATTTCGTTGAATAAATTAGTTTTATTTGAACTTTTGGGTCTGCTCGGTTGGCATTGAAAGTGTTAAGCAAATTCTGAGGATGCCGATCAAAATGAAATACAATCACAATACAAAACACGGGTCTAGCCACGGACATATATCGGTCAGGGGGTACTATTCTTCGATCCACGCGACCTTACACTCCTCGGCGAGTCTCTCGAACTTCTTGGCCCCTCACTGGGTGTACCTCGTGGAAGTGTGGATAGTTCTGGGACTTTTATCCTCTAGGGGATTCGGACATATACAGTGAATTCGTCGTGTATCGCCCAGGAGACATATCCGAGTCGTGTTATGTTTACACTTCTCGGCGACCGAGGCCACTCGAGCCACGTGACTCCTCACGGGGCATACCTTGCGGTAGTGGGGATAGTTCCACGACGTTTATCATCCAGGCATTGGCGACATATATAGAGAAATCACTATACAGGGTAAACACTGTAATTGCAGTGTCTTAAAGACGACACGAACCATTACCAAATGGTCCAGGATTCAATTTAACACTTTAACGACCGCGAGTCTACGCAATCAAACGTCAAAAAGTTAACATAAAACAAAAAAACAACAAAAATTTAATATTTTTCAATATAAATTATAAACATATTTAATATTTTTCCTTTGTATGATAATTATTAAAGCAATCATCTACATGTAATGGTATTTTACATGTCCTACACATAAAATAAGTAGGTTTTCTAATTTTCTTTGCATAGCAAACGTGGCACGGTTGTTCCGGCTATCACACACATGTTGTGTGATCGGTCGTTAAAGTGTTAATATCAATTTCCGACCATTTTAATGAGCCACAAACGAACAAAGTTTTTTTTCAGTGTAGCTGGGTTTTGGAGCCGAGGGTTACGCGTACGGAAATCTGGCTGGAGGAAAGCGAAGATCAATTAGTAAGTCGACCCAGAGCATCTCGAAACCGGCGTCACAGTTGAAAAACCGTGTTATGTGTATCACGGTCTTGTTTTCGTTCTGTTTGCTGTCGGTGCAGGCAGGCAGGCAGGCGATCTGAATTAGAAAATCAATTTCATAAGAACGAGCCCCGACCGATGGGGCAGAGGAAGGGATGGACGGCTGGTGCGGCGAGCTCGTCAAAACAATTTTCTCTCGTTAACTCATCGGCCGGACTCATTAACTTCCGCTAATAAGCATGGCCAAGTGCAAGTGAAACACGGACGAGCCGCGCGCGGTAATTGCCGCCGCCGCCGTAATTATCCGTCCTTTAGCGGTTCGCGTCGAATGCTTACGGTCGCGCGCCCCTGAAAAGCGAGCCACGGACTCCAATTTTCCCCGGGGAAACCTCCGGGAAAAATGACAGGCTACCAACCGCTCTATACACTTCTCGATTCCCCACTTCTTCTTCTTCTACACCTTCTTCTTCTTGTTCTCTCGAACGTACACCGATTTTCCTTGGCCACCGTGAACCGTGAACCGTAACCCTAACTCCCGAGCAGGTTTCTTCACGCCGCGATGAGTTTCACTTTCAACGGTACGGCGCGCGGCGCAGCGCAGCGCGCCGTACCCTCCTTTTGTCGCGAGCGCACAGAAGAGGTGCACACACGTTCGATGGTGTTTCAAACTGGTTCGTAAAGAGACCACGAGACCTCCTCGAGCGTGAACGTTCACTCGCGCGAGCGATGATGAATCACAATGATCCGACGCTACCTGCTCGATGATAATACCCGCTCGTTCGGAGGCCTAGTTTCCTCGCGAGACTCTGCTTGGATACATTAATATTCATTGCTGATTAGGAAGATCACTTCGTTCGGGATATTTTTGCGAAGCTTTTTGCGCAAGCTTTTTTCTTTTTAATCTTATTAAAACAAGTGAACTCTTGTAATCTTTGAGAAAGGTATGAATATACTCTAGGTTTCGTTACGAACGTATGTATGTTTGGAAGCAGTTGAAAGCCTGGCTTGCGTTAATTAGCTTATCTCCCTTTGAGTTGTACAAGCTTCGTTTACTTTTGCAGTCCTTTATGATATCGACCAGTGCCAGGGAATCGATTAGTTTCGCAGAATCTTGTATTCCTTGATCGTTCCGATTTTCTCGTTGCACTCCATTGAATACCAATTTAATCCTGTCACCACAAATTAGGTGAATGGACCTGTATGCATGCTTAGCGCAGAAATATTACAGGTATCGGAGTCTAATGAAACTAGTTTAGCAGCGAATACTAAATCCTTTTACTCTTCGAGAGGGCAATTTAAATGAAATGCATAAAAGATCAGAACCGAAGAGAAAATGGAATATATTTGATACTACACCAGTGATTTTCATGCATTCATGGCCTCCGCAAGCTTGTAAAATGTTAAACGTTTTCATGAAACATACATTTTATTTCTGTTTTACCATTACCCTGGAGTATCTTTCGATCCGTAAATAAATTTCTCCTTCACGTTAGCTTTCATCTGCACGATATTTTGAAGAGCAGCAGTTTATTAATTACGGACACAATTTTACAAGCCTAACGCATTACGAATGCTCAGTCGGAAGATTCTAGAAGAATATCGTGCCAGAATCAGAGATTGTGCGTCACGGAACGATTTGCTCAGAAAAAGCGTTGCCGCGGTGTCTCGGAAAGGTAACAAAGGATTCCTATCGACATCCGGATACTTCCGCCAACAATACAGCTCTGTAATAATGACAGAAGACCTCCAGGAAGCGCCTACGACTCGTGCAACTTTCGAAAAGGCATTTACAGATACGTACCTTCCCGCGGAAGGTAATCAGGCCTCATGAAGGCAACGTTCAAGCGCTGACAATGAGGCGCAACATCGTTGCCGGTCGCCTCAAGTGCTCATAAAAGGCGCGCACACTCGCGGTTAGATTGTACATCGAACTGCCGCTAAAATTTCTCCAAGTGCTTATAAAAACTGCTATCCATTTAAAAAGAACGCTTCCATCGACGCCGCCGGACCAATCTTCAATCGGAGGCAACAATCGAGACAATCGAGGAACACCGTTCGAACTGAAACGGACGAGACGGGGAGGAAAAAAGAATTAGGACAACGGGAGCCCCGATCGCGGAGGCGATTCGAGATCGTGGTCGCCGGGCGTCGATCATCGAGCGTGCTTCCGGCCAGCGAAGCGTCGCAATCTCCGCGAAATGACGCGATGAAATCGCCTGTCCGGCACTAAAACTTTGAGCTGCCTCGAGTCCCCAGGCTGCCGGTATAGCTCTTCGCAGCCGAGGACGTTATTAAAGTCCCGCTTTAAGCAACTTTAACGCGTTATCGATCCTGCCCGGGACAGCTGATGCGACTTTGCCGGAAGTTCCGCGGGAAAAGTCGGACATGATTACGAATATGCTTCGCTGCAATCTCAGGGGATTCAGACAGCATTGACTGGACACAATTTCTGATTTAACTTGCAATGGATGTTTCAGAATGACAGTAATTAATAAAAATCTTCCTGAAATCTGAATTGAGTGGATGGTACTTTATCTAAGGGGAAACGGACAGCAATGATCTACAAGTAGACTGATGCTTTCCTACGTGTTCAGGAGAAACAGACAACATTGACCAGACGTATTACATACCTAGCTTGCAATTAGACCGTTCTTTTAGGTGTCGCAATATTTCCAACAAATGTTCTAAAGTCTGAATTAAATGGGCCCAAACATGCCTTCCCTTCAAATTCAGGAGAAACAGACAACATTCACCAGACGTAGTACAAGTCTGGCTTCCAATTAGACTTCTTTGAGATATCGTAATATTTCCAACAAATTCTCCAATCCCAGAATTAAATAGGTCCAAATATGCCTTCTCACAAATTCAGGAGAAACAGATAACATTGACCAGACGTAGTACAAGTCTGGCTCCCAATTAGACTTCTTTGAGATGTCGCAATATTTTCATCAAATTTTCCAAACCCTGAGTTAAATGATTCTAAATAAGCTTCCTCACAGTCTCAGGGGAAATAGACAACGTTGACCAGACGTTTCAAAATGTGCTACAGTTGAAGCGAGCGAGAACGCGATAGCTTTTGGTGAAACCTGGCCGCATGGGAACACGAAAATTGGTACCGTGGCCATCCTTGGTAACAGAGAAATTTCGAACGACAGAGAAAGTCCTGCTTCTTCTGCGGGTAGATACCTCGCTCGACGGCACTTTCGCGTTATGTGTCGCGACGCTCATGAATACGGGATCCGCAATAACATTAGTGCCGGCGCGATCCAACGCCGGGTTGCGTATCTCCGCAAAACGAGATGGACGTTATGCAACCTGATCGCAGAAAGCGTCTGTGGAGCATCGTTCTCTTTCTTTGCCGGATCTCGTCGATCTTGACACCGGTCAAACATTCGTTCAATAATTTTTTATAAATCGAAATTAAATTAAATTTCAACGGTCTTGATCGCGGACCGCATAGTGGTCACAAACGTCCATTTACGGGTGAAAAAAAACGGGAACGGGGAATTTGAGAATTTCACGGGGTCACCGAAACTGTTGAACGATCGAGGATTAATAATTCTGCACAAAGGAACGGAGCCACGATTCGAGTAATCACGGGATGAAAAATCTGGGTCGCTTTGACCCACGGTCCCAGCGTTCGCCGGTCAAAGGATTGCATAATTGATCGAGTGCATCGCTTCCCGGACGCATTTATTCGCTTAGCCGAGTGAAATTTCCCCGGGACCCGAGAAAGCCCGGAGAGCCCGGGAGAAAAACGAAGTTAATGCCGGTGTCCGGCGAGCTCGGCAGACCTGGAAGTCGTTCGCGTATTAATTGGCGGCTCGCGTTTCCTGTCCGCGAGTCCTACGTGCAACGAAATTGCACACACGACCGCGACAACGTGTCCGCGCTGGCGCATAGCGAGCTCGAAGCATCCTAAACTCGCCGGGTCCCTTTTACCAGAGTATCCTGATCGAAAGAATAAAAATGAAGACTTTCCAATTCCATTGTGCGGAAGCGAAGGTGAATGAAAATTTTTTCTTTTTCTCAATACTCTTAACCAGTCGAAAATAATGTAATAGCGTACTTAGATTCAGTTTATGCATTTATGACAAAAACGAGTAGTGACATTTAAAATATTAAAAAATTCCTAAGTGGCTCCTGCGTCCAGAAATTGATGCAGACAATTCTAATTTTGCACAACAGTCTACTAATAACAATATTCTGTACAGCGACGTATAACACACGATGCATATAAAATTGGATTAAACGGGTAGCAGAATTCGTGGGACGATCAATCTCCAGTTTCGAGTCTGAATTGTTCTTTTTTTCCCTCGTTTGGGCTGCACGGGACCTCGAGGCGAGGTGCAGCGCGGTGCAGCTCGGTGCAGCGGACTGGTTGCACGCGAGTCCACGCGCAATTGTGCGCGGGTCAAGGAGTTCGAGTGAAAGTATTAAATATCAGGCGGCCTGGCCGCTGCACCGAGCCCGTGTGCGTCTTCCACGGCGTTTGTGCAGCGGATGCACCGTTCTTCACGGTGCCGAGGAAACCCGCTCGATCGGCCAACTTCATTAAACTTCATGGTGGCCGGCTCGCCGATTCTGAAATTTCTGCAACCGTCGGCTAATCCGCCGCCCGACGCTGGAAAACTTCGGGGTCCAGAGTCTAGCCCCCGTCCATAATCATCCCGGAGACTTATGGAAATATTCGCCAGTTGCGAAAGAAGAACGCGAACACTCGCGAAAGTTATTCCCCCGAAAGTTTTACAAACTCGCCGATTAATAAAGATCGGCGGATCGAAAATTATTCGTCGAGCGTTTCTGATTTACTTTCTGTCTGAACGGAGATATGGAGCGATTTTGGAATGTTTCTGTAATGTCTCGTACCTCGGGAGGGGCTATGAGATGTATGGGAGCAATGGAGGATGTTTTGTCGTCGTTCCGATTGGCTGGCGTTACGCTGGTGCCTCGGGAGAAAGGTACTGTGTATTGTTGTATAATTATTGGAATTTGAATGCTAGCGGTTTGTAAAGAATCACGTACATAGTTTAAATATCTGTTAATAGGTAAAGTTTGTAAAGATTGTCTGTAAAGTTTCATAAAGATAAGTCGTTAGGTTCAGTAGAAATAAATTCCCAAAGTATGTCCGTCCCGACACGACTGGAGGATTGGAACACATGATCTGGGTTAGGTCTGCTTCTTCGTTGAATAATTATCACAGTTTCAGTGTTAACAACTTGTAACAATTTACTAGCATAGTTGAAATGTATATAAACACGTACAGTCAGTTTCATAAAGATCTCTGAATCGGTCTACTAGAAAAAATTCTAAAATTAGTAGGATCTGTCTGGAGAACATGGTCTGCTTCCTCGTCGAATAATTATCGCAATTGCACAGTTCAGAACTTGTGAAAATTTATGAACACAGCATCTATGTACACAAACAGGTGTACAATGTTTCATAAAGATGCATTAACCAGCCTACCAGAAAAAAATTCCCAAAGTGGCACGACCCATCCGAAACACATGGTGCACGTTCCCCGAGAAGCGATGCTACGGGAGAAAGACAAAATAGACAGTATTCTACAATAGCGTGGGAGATTTTGCAAAGCGTAGATTTGGCATAAAATGAAAGTAAAGTAGCTAACGATAGTAAATGTTGACAATTAGCCGGCTGTTTCTCTTTCTTGAAAGTTTCCGGACACCTGAATGAGCCCCGCGGTGGAGGGGATCGATCTGGGCCGTAATAGAGACTGCTAGGCGTGACTTTAGGGAGGGGAGAGGGGAGAAACGGTGAATAGAGAAGCGGCGGAGGTCTGTTCCGCTTTTCAGGTTGTCTCCTCGGCGGCAGCGGTTGCATCAGGAGAGGCAGCCTCTTGATTGCGTAACGCAGTTTTTGCAACGCGTCGCGACCCGCTCAACATTTTCCACTCTGTTTCGCGTAAATTGCGCACGCCTCGTTGTATGGTCCCCGGGACCCTTTGTTCTCGACGGGACGAAAACGATCTCACGATCGATAGCCGCTCGTTACAATTAACGACAATCGCGGACGTTCATCTCGGGCTCTTCAGTCTTCGAATATGTGGCAACCGGTCGCGGAACCCGTTTATACATTCTCTGTCTCGAAACGGTGCTGGGAAGTTTTTAATTACAGCGGCAGTCGCGTGCCTCTGCTCGTTCGTCATCGAGATAGAGATTTTGCACACCGGGTTAACCGTAGATTAAATTCATCCGTTTGTAAATCGACGGCGGAGTAGAATTTTTGGGACGCAGGAAGCAGCGCGCCCGATATTCGAACCCGATGGACATTTCGGTGTTTCGTTGGGATTTATGAAGAATTATAAATCCCGAGATTTTCCGGGGAGGGAAATGTGTGTCAGGAAGGCGCGTCCACGGGAACTTTCCGAGATCCTCGTAATTCAGCCGGCGATATATGGAGATATCGCAATCCATAAATAATCTTTCCCATTACTTCGCGGCTCCGTCGTGTTATCGTTCCGTGCGGCTGATTCTATGCATACTTAAGCGTCTTTTATGCAACAGGACTGGCACGCCTGACTCATACGCCGATAATCCAGCGGTTGAACGGCCGTGCGCGGCACGCGAACGCTTTTCCCGGGGACCGAGCCATTTTCGAGCCGTTAAGGGGGTTTCCCCATTTTCCGGTATCCAGTCAAGAGTCGCTTTGGACATTTTTCTTTGCGAAACTACGTAACCCACCTTCATGAAACTTTGCAGACTTGTTCTTGCATGTTTAAACCACGTTTATGAATTTTTCTATACTCCTGGCTGCAAAACTATAGTAATTATTCGCCGAGAATGCGGACCTATTACCCACACCTTACTCAATTACTTCTCTGAAAATTCGCGTTACTTTGGCAATTTTTTACTAACAGCCTGGCCGGGACACCTTAATGAAACTTTGCAGGCTTGTTCACATGCCCGTAAACTATGTCTACGATTTTTTATAAATCGTCAGCACGAAGATTGCAATAATTATTACTTCTCTGAAAACTTACGTTACTGCGGCAATTTTTTACTAACAACCTAGACGACCAAAACAACAAAACTTTGTAGGCTTGTTCGAAAACCTGTAAACTATGTCTATGATTTTGCATAAATCGTCAGCATAATAATTTCAGTAATTATTCACCGAGGATGCCGCATAAGTAACGAGGTTACCTTCAATTTATTTTTCCTGCTTGCACGCGGCAATCTATTTTTCCGACAAAAGTTGCATGACGTCCAGTAGAGGCTGGGGAATGTAATAATAATTTTCTTTAGTCCGCTACGTATATTTCCTCGAAGGTGCGCGAAGATGAAGTCCCATCTGGGAAGAGCGCTCTGCGTCGAAGAAACTTCATTCTCGGACGACGCAGCTGGGTCGCGGTTGCGTTTCTCAAGTATGACGGTAACAAAACGTTTTACAGCAGCCCGGGCCGTGTAACTCAGTTTACGATTTGCCGCGCGTCTGCCGGCCGACGTAATTGCGCGTAAACGCCCGCCCGCCCGTGCAAAACGAGCGAAAGAACGAAAGACCGGGGCTGGGGCCTCGCGAAAACTTCCAAGGGTAGCACAGTTCGGACACTAGCTCGTGCAGTCACGCGCGCAACACACGCAGCACCGTGCAATTTCACGGCTGTAACCTCGAAACAACAATCGGTCGATAGAATTTACCGTTCCTGCCTCTCCACGGCGATTCATCGTTCTGCCCGGGCCAGGAATAAATCGACAGGTTTTGCCGCCGCTTTTTCTTCGTCCCCTTTCATTACTGTCGCCCCTCCCGCCCCACCACTCGGCTTTTTTCGCAAATGCAAAACCTGCCAGCTCCAGATACCTCGTGTTGAGCCGACTGTGCGCGCCATTTTGTTATCCTGGCGGTCCAAGTAATACAAGTAGTTTGGCAGCTGAGTTCAAGATAATGGAACTGTCTTTATATCTGTGAATATGTCATTTAAAAATGTATGATACTGTTTGGTCAAAGTTGTCTGTTTCCCCTTAGAATGTAACACAGTAAAACGCAGTCCATTCAAGTCAGAGTTCAGAATATTGATTTGCAAGTATTAAACCCTAGGTCATGTCTGACCATTTCTGTCTGTATTCCCTTAGTGCCCAACAGGGTATATTTCATTCTGTGTTCAGAAAAGTCTGTTAGTTTAAGCCGACTGTACGCGGTGTCTGATTATTGCTGTCCTTATCCCCTTAACTTCTAACCGAATACATTGCGATCCATTTAACTCATTGTCAGTCTCCAGAAAAATCCTTAGAAAATATTCTGATTATGTTAATATCAGCCAGCAATAGATGTCTGATCATTACTGTCTGTATTTCCTTGATTTCTGTCAGAGTCGCTCAAAATTTTAGAAAATCTCTTCGAAATATACCAAGGCTGAAAACAGCTGAAGTCTCGAATTATCCTGAAGGTTTTTAGAGTTCGACGAAGAGATTCCGGAAATCATGATCGACCAAGATCCTCTGCAGCGTCGAAACTGTTGAAATAATGTAGTCACATTGTAAGTAAAACTCACATCCGGGAATGTCGGGGCGTAGGCGCGGCGTCGCTTTGGATGTTACAATGTAACAAATTGAAAATAGGCTAATGGAGTGTGCGTCATACGTCAAAATGACGATCGAAGGAAAAATGACGATCGACACGAGACGAGAGTGGGGAAGACGTTAGTTGCACGTCCACCCAAGAAGCAGTTCGATAGAAGAATCGGTTTGGGCAGGACATACCTGGTACAAGTAATAAGTTCGGTAGAAGAATCGGTTTGGGCAGGACATACCTGGTACAAGTAATAAGTTCGATTCTAGAATCGGTTTGGGCAGGACATACCTGATACAAGTAATAAGTTCGATACTAGAATCGGTTTGGGCAGGACATACCTGGTGCGAGTAATAAGTTCGATACTAGAAACGGTTTGGGCAGAACATACCTGGTGCGAGTAATAAGTTCGACACAAGAGTCGGTTTAGGCAGGACATACCTGTTGTATATATTAAGTTCAGAACTCCAAGTTTTTATTTTATATTAAAGTTCCTTTATTCACTAACGCTGTGCTATATGATAGAATATAACACCATTCCTATCATATATCCCTCGACAGAAACTCGATACACGATTCCAATTCGTTGAAAACAATCGCGGAAAGAAACAGCATTACTTACACCGCAACTCGATACGTTCCCGAACAAAGGCCGGCAGAATGTATATATAGTAGAGGTTTGAGTTGCTTTAATCAACCGCTATTCGGATCAACGAGACACGGGAATCGTATCACCGGGCCGCCTCAAAGAGATCGGAATCACGAGGAATTACGGTTAATGCCGGGGGGCCCCGTTACAGTTTTGTTTACGAATGCTTGTCGACGGGAAACGAGCGGCAATTTCGCGGGAAAAATATTGGGAGTGTGCCGGTTCCGTGACTCCACGCGAATCCTCTTTCCCCCCTCGATTGCTTCGGAGACAGATTGGCTCACCCGTCAGGAAAGTTTCGCAACACTGTAGGGGACAAAGTCACTGATGGAAAGACCCATGCAGGAATTACGGGGAGAGGCTCGAACAAACAGCAAACAGCATTATAATACTTGGATATTTGTTTTAACAAAAATAAATATATTTGTATATGTCAGCAGTAATCCTTTGCACTCGGAACTATTTCAACTTGCAAAAATTTCCTCCAACCTAGAATATTTCTATTCTATACGAAGTTTCATACAATACTAATAATTGAATTTTTAGTGGCGTCTCAGAGTCGCCATTGCTTGCGATTTATAGATTTTCAATATAGAACGTAGTAGACTAAATATTAGGGGCTTTGTTTTCAACAAAGAGCCTTGAATATCTGAAACCGTTTTTTAAAGTTCGATGAATGAAAGATGCCACTTCTCGGAAGAATGATATTCTTGGCGCAGCAGTGATCTATGAAGAGAAGAATTGATTTTTTGCCAGTGGTTGTGCAGTCGAGCCTGTGGGTTTAATTGGCAGTCGACCGGAGGAACGGTCTCTAAGCGCCACGGTATCCTTGGATCCTTGGATCGGTGATCCTTCATCCGCTCGAAGCGAAGGCGAGCGAGTCCTTCGAGGCGGCTGCATTGTCCATGCTCGGGCAAGCTCGCCCACGCACAGAGAGCTCTGTGGGAAACCTGGAAGGACGGGGCAGGATGAATTTACACGGCTCGTTTCGTCCGTGCTCTACTAAGTGCACGGAATCCCCGCGATGCCTTCTCGCATGCTACCGGGAACCAGATGTTATGGCAACACCTCGCGTGCCACCGGCACAGCTCGAAGAAAGTTGACGCAAGACAGCGCACGCCTGCTCCCGTTCGCGAAATTCCTCGCGAATCGCACGACCGACACGTTCTTGCACTTTATTCTGGTGTTCACTAGTCCTTCGTACACATGTCCACGATTAGTCACACTGGCCTGTTGACGCGAATTTATTTTCTGTGTTACAGGTCCTATTTGCAATTTTTATTCTCACCGAGCACGTTCGTTTTAAAGGCAGTTCAAATTTCTGCTGGTTTACACTAGCTTAGGTACTTCGTGTTTCAGAAAATATTTAATGTTACTGCTTAAAATTAATCCTCGGGTGGATGGGCTAACGTGTGAACGTGGCCGACTCTTACAAAACCATTGACGGCAAAAGTGATTGCAGCGACATCGAAGACATACTAGTAGAAAGTGCAAGCAGGTACGACAGCGGAGAAGTTGACAATATTGCTGGCGAAGTGACAGCAATAAAATAGAACACGGTTGTTAGGAATGCAGAAGGGAAAATACTCGCGGAGGCATTTTTATCCCTAGCTAAATACTCCTCCCTGTTCACACTAGATCACGCCACCATCACTCTCACAATAGTTATCCCTCGAGACCATTCATCGTCATGTGGACCTCTATGGAAAAAATGTTTGCATCGGTTGCAAGACACAGAAGCCAAATAAACTCGAACGACAGCGTAACGTTAGAACAGGCAGATTCCGCTGTCACGCGACCTTCCGGAGCAGAGTGATTTGGGGGAACCACCGAATTTTCGCGGGACAATTTCCGCGGCACGTTGCTAAAAAGTTTTCCCCGCCACTCCGGCTAAAAAGCTGCGTTTAGAGCATCGCGCGGAGTTTCGCAGACGGCTGAAACAGGGCTCGCCGGTAATTTCAGTAATTACGGCGACCCAGTTGACGGCGAATCTCCTAACCCAGTTCCCGCAAATCGTGGATTACGAAAGTGGCGAGTCGACGGGACACGCTGTGTTTCCGCAAACAAGCCTGATCTCGCAAGAGTTCGCCGGCCGAACTATCCAGCGCTGTGGGCTGTCTCTTCGCCCCTGGCAGCTTTTCAGGCCCGGGCAATGTTTCAGTATAAATTTTCTTCTGATTTTCTCCTATTATGATTCGAGCGGGCGTGGCCTACCCCAAAGGGGCGTGCCCTAACCTGATATAGGCGTGGCCTGTCCGGTGTGGGCGTGGCTTTCGTGCCCTCGATTCCAATACAGGCCCTCTAGACCTTTCTGAACCAATGTTCTCGCGAAAATAGATTTCTAAAAATCACGAAGATCCTCTATTCGGAGTATTTTACTTTTTAGTTGAATCTTTGATTAATTGAGGAGCCAGAAGCTTCCCGAAATTGCCCTCAGGAGAATTTTCTAACAAACATCATTAGAAACGGAGATAAATTCTCGATCTAGTGAACTTGTCAGACGTAGTATGATTTAGAATTTTCCGAGTGGGTGTGGCATCTTCTGTCGATTTCATTGGAGCAGTGTTCCGTAGGGCTCCCTTCGATTTCGCCTTAAAAACTCGAATCGGTTCGCGCGGAACGTGAAGGGGAGCGTAGAACCTGATCGCGGAACGCAATTAATACTTCTCGGAGTGAATTGGATCCGGAACGATCCGCGACCGCCAACCTAATATTCTACGCACTGATTACCGCTGTTTTGGTATCGCTATATCGGCCCGATAATACCCTATCCCCCTGTCTATCTCCCTGGTAAATTGCTCCGGCAAATTGCCTCGGACGAATCCGATATTCTCGGACCTTCGCGGAGGAATCGACCGCGATTAATAAAAGACTATTCAATGTTTTTTTTTGCCATGCGCCGCGCCGGTGGGAACGCTGGCAAAGCGCGGCGACTACGGTGAAGCACGGGACGTCACGGCGAATCGCCGGGATGCCGATTAAACGCGCAATTCCTTGCAATTCCGCGCGATGCAATCTGCCGCTTGTTCCGCTGATGAGCCGGCGCGCACCCAGCGGACTAATTTATTAAGCGGCGGGATATAATGGATCTCTTCGGCGGTACGGGGACGAGGAATAATTTCTAATAACTCGCGAGACGCTGGTCTTCCGAGGAACTGGAGCTACCGGGTCCCCGAGGACTCGTAACGAATCGCTTCTGCAGTCCTCGGACCGTCGGACGCCTTCCGGTGTGCTTGTAAAACGCGTCTGTCTCGGAATTTCCTTTTTTAAAAAGTCCGAAACGATCCCCGAGTCCTGGGCCCTTTTAATTTAACGGCGAGGACCGAGTAAATCGCTGTCTTCAATCACGGGGATCTGGAAATCTTGGGAAAGCATGAAACAAATTAATATTACAGGAGAAGCTCAGAAACCTACGAAAGTCGTAGCGAAAGAGGCCTGTGTAAATTTTGAAAGAAAGAGGAGTACTTAATATCGGAGAGTAGAAAAATCGCTATCTCGAAACTCAGAAATCTAAAGTCCTAGGAAATGAGAAGGAGTTCTCAGAAAAGGGAAGGGAAATTGCCAAATGGCTGTCACGAAGCTCGGAAATCTCGATATCTTAGGAAACTAGGTCGTCTGTCAAAAGACTGCATAAAACAGTAGCATTGAATAATGAAAATAGAAATAGTAGAAAATGGAAGAGAAATTTCCAACTCATTGCCTTCAAACCGTGAAACGAATCCTTAAAAACGGGAAGGTCTCCGTAAAATATGAACGATAAAAGGGCTCATAATATCGAAGCAATACGAAAAGAAGTGAAACTTTCAGTCGGAGTAGTGAGAAGGCTGCCATGATTTTTCAGAGTTTTTACGGGAATGTCTGGGTCGTTGTCGGCGAGAAAGAAATCAGTCGGCGAGCGAAATAAATAAATAACGCGGACCGTGCATGGTTCCCCCCGATCAAGGAGAAAGCAAGCGGCTACGCCGCTGATTAATCGTGACGTAAAAACATCGTCGAGAGTGATTTATAGACGGAAAATATAATCGACAGACCGCCTGGTTGTTCTTCGGAACGGTTCTCGAGATTCTATCTATTAATTCTCTCTTACTAATTGGTTTCTCTAATCCGTATTACCGGGGCCCGATGCGAAGGCTGCGAGCAATTTGCCATCTCTCTTCGATTAACATTTAATCGTGCCGGGAGCGCGGGTACATGAAAGAATTAGTCTGAAAGGGGCGATCATAATTTTCACAGAATCGGTAATTCGAGGATCGTGAACGCAGAAGTGGGTCGATGGTAATCAGTAGAAACGGCAAGTGATAATCGCGCTTTGATTAGTCTTACCGAATGAAATTTAAACGCATTCTCGAAGACAAGATTCCTTATTTTTTGCATCGTAAGTAGCTGGGAAAATCGTCGAATTAATTTGTTGCAAAACGTCTCGTTGATTATTAATGACTTTGCAGTTCAAATCAGATGCCTGGCAATTTTCCACTGAATATAACGAACATAAATATTGTTCTCTTGATTTGCAATAAGAGACTGCTTATCTGATGTCAATATTTAATCTTCGAATAAATATAGGCTCGTAATAAATAAGATAATCTTGTATTTTTAAATAAATAATCGACTCCTTGAGCTACAATCTCTTTCGCAGTTCAGACAATTACTGATTCATTATCATCTTCTTAAAAGAAAAAATAATAAGCATAGAATTTAAATTTATCAGATCTTGTTTAAAAGTTTTGTCACAAGTCCGACATCGGGCAGTAGAATGAGTCTGCAGAGATCAGACAGGAAAGGCGTCGAGAAACAAAGGATTCGGCGATTTTTATTATAATTGCTTCAATAAATCGTGCTTCGAGCACAGTTATAATTTCAATAATTGCCAAATAAGAAATCTGAAAGATAGTACAGTGTTGATTATTCAATAAGTTGAATAGTCCAATTCGAAGGTTAAACAAATCGATTTTGATGGACAATGGGGAGGGTCGGGCGAAAGTTGGGTAGCTTTTCGAGAATGGTCGATCGGCGATCGACGAAATCGAATTGGAAGGGACGGGAGGGATCGTGTTCGATCGCCTTTCTCCCGTGCAGCATAGCTCAGGGCCTCGATCCTCGGTCGGATAGCGTTGCTCGCCGCGTCTTAACGAATTAATACGCGTTACAGCGCGACGAGATACCTCGACAACGCCAATGCCACTTGCACACCGTGAGAGATCGGCCGATCCGCCGAGGAGATTCCATTCTCAGACGGACCGGCATCTCTATGAGAAGAGAAGAGAGGAGAGAGAGAGGAGGAGAGAGGCGAAGAGATTGAGAAGAGAAGAGAGTAGATCCTTACCGAGCGTTGAAACACCGTGTCGCAACGCTTCAACGTTCCAGAGACTCTCCATTGAATCGCGGTAACGCGCCGCGTTACGGCATTGTAACGCCATTCCCGCGATCATTATTATTTAACGCCGCTCGTTTTGCTACCGTCGTCGTCGGGCAACATCTCCCACCTAATTAAAACGCCGCGCTTCGACTGAAAACCACTGCCTCTTTTCCTCGGAACACTAAATTAACACGCAGAGTGGACCGACGTTTATGACACTGCTTTTTTTTTCGGCTACGAAAGTTTTGGGAACTGGGACGGTACTTTCTAAATTTGGAAGAGCCGGTAGGCTATTTTACACATTTTTTTTAGAGACTCGTTTAGGTCTGTTTAGAGACCTAGTTCAACGGATGTACCTCATCACGAGATAAGGGGAAACAGACGACATTGACCAGACCTAAGACGAACCTTAGGCTGTTGTTCGAAGAATATTAACGTGAACGGTGTTCAAGGAATTTTTTGGTTACGAATTTTTGGGAAGTTAAAGAACGAAGTTGAAGAAGAAGTTTATAGAATCTGATGTTTATAAAATTTGTAAAGAAAATGTAGACCGAAATGGCACGAACTGTACTAGAATACAGCGAACCACTGAAATATAAACTTCGCTAGAATTTGACACAGTGAAACTGTGAAATATGAATTTTAATGAAATTGCCGCAGAGCGACGCTAAAATGCATAGTTCAACCAAATTTTTAACATTAATTACTTCCCTTTGATGCCGGAGAGGCGTCTGTAGAATATAGGCTTCTATTAGATCATGCTTTATAGAACCCGTGCAGTTTAAAAAATGGCAAATTGTGTAATAAGAGACACGAGGAATGTTCGTGCCGGGGAAATTGGCCGTCGAAGGGTAATTGGAGACGCGGAAAGTTTCAGCGGGTAATTGAAATTAAGGCGACGAAAAGGAAGCTCTCCCTCTCCCTCTCTCTCTATCTATCTATCTATCCCCCTCTCTGTTTCCGTCTCCATTTCATGGTTTCCGGATCAACGAGCGTCTCGACGCGAAGTTCTCGCGTTCATTCACGCCTTGGCCGTCGATCGATCCCTCAATTACGCGATCGTTTCGCGCGTCCTCGCTTATCGTAAAAATTGCGCGTGTGGAATGAGGCGATCTAAGGGAGGGACGTGGCACGAGATCACGATCGGCCTTCACGGAGCCGAGAGTGCGTTCCCTCTCACCTGATACAGGTACGTCGAGGAAGTATATGGCCGTCTTATTCGCCTTTACTCGCGATTGTTTCGCGCAGAAATTAATTCGACGCCCCTTCTCCAAGATATCTGCCCCATTTTCGCCGCAATGCTCAGTTAAACGGCTCACATCATATCCTACGAAAATATTTCACATCGTTTTCACTGTTTCTCTATTTTTGGAAACGACGAGCTTCGTTGCAATGGTGAAAAATGGACGAATTTTCACATTTAACGTACAACTGCAAGCGACAAACTTTTGGAGGCTTGTTAATTCGTGCGACAATTTTCAACATCAATTTCAGTGGCCCCATATTGTTGGAAATTACATTGAAGAAGCAGAATTTTTACAATTGAATGTACAACTGCAAGCGACAAACTTTTGGAGGCTTGTTAATTCGCGCGACAATTTCCACTATCAATTTCAGTGGCCCCGTATTTTTGGAAATTACATTGCAAAGCTGTGTCGCGAATAATAGCAGAATTTTTACAATTAAATGTACAACTGCAAGCGACAAAGTTTTTGGGGGCTTGTTAATTCGTGTGAAAATTTTCAAAATCAATTTCAGTGACCCTATATTTTTGTAAATTACATTGCAAAGCTGTGTCGCGAAGAATAGCAAAATTTTTACAATTAAATGTACAACTGCAAGCGATGAAGTTTGAAGGTGGAAATTTGAGAACATGCATAATATGTAAACAATCAGATTGTTTCGTTTCTCACTTGTTTTTATACGTACGCAGAGCTTGTATTTTATGATGGGCGGGGTTTAGAGATGTGAAGCAAATTGGTTGAGGAAATGGGTTCAAGGGAAAACATCGCGGGGAAAAGGAAATTTGAGAGGTGAACGGACTCGTTTCCACCTCTTCAGCGTCCTTTCTCCCGATTTGCGGAAACAGACGGAATTGAAAAATACCGCTGACCTTCCTGTGAACGCTGCGCGTCGCGTCTGTCGGTCTTGTCTGACCATGACACGCTTCATTCCACTTAGGGATTCCGTGGTTTTAGCAGGACGCTTTGAAACAGAAAAAAAAAACTCGTCATCGTTTATTATCATCATCTTGACATCGATCGTAGATGCTGAATTCCGAAGGCAGTAATTATCTCGAACACAGTCGTCCTCACATATCAAGCGAAAATCATTGAAGCATAATCTGACGACGATCCTTGCCTGAAATCAAACGTTTTCCAAAATGTGCAGCTCTAATTATTCGAGCTTGTCTATAATTATTTACCGCGAATGAGTGTACAGGGTCCAATTTAATTACGATTGTATTCGTTCACATTGTTCACAGGAATGATGCGCTATGATCCACAGAATGATTTAAAAACTCACATCTTCTAGACTCGTTTGTGTTCCTCACATGCAGATGCGAAACGAACATTATTTCGTAGACTGTCCGCCACGAAATTGTTCGTACACGAAATTTGAATCCTTCCGGCAACCAAGGGCGGCGCTCTAAGCTTGTTTTGCGACGTAAGGGCGTCGCGACACCGCCGAGAGGCTCGTACGCGATGAAACGTAAACAGACGTTTACTTTACAAGGTCGCCGAGTGGAAAGTAAACGCGCGCAAAATGAAACTAGAAATATAAAATCGCCGGCAGCGACCGCGGTGATTTCTCTCTCTCTCTCTCTCTCTCTCTCTCTCCCTCTCTCTCTCTCACTCGACGCGAGCGCGTATGTGTCGGCGCGAGTGCTGATGCAACCTCGTGACGAAACCGAGCACGGTGACTGGCAGAAAAGGTTATTGCTCTTGTGGACGACCGGTGAATCGCCGATTTTTCGATTGGCTGCCAGACAAGCCCGGAGAAAGTGCCACGGTATTTTGGCGATTGCTATAACGAGAAAAGAAACAAGATGTAATCTGTTCCTCTTGTCGGGCATAATTGATACATCAATTCAAGCTTTGAATATGCAGAGAAATCGAAGCTTACTCTTGTAAGCATGCAAAGAATTTTCGAATAAATTTTTGCTAGTCGTACGCTCGATGACAGGTATCATTTTTTCAGAATGTAGTTCTTTTTATTATCAGACTGCAGATCTTCATGCTTCAAAGTTTCTGAGAAATTATCCTGGACCAATATTGGGGGTTAAATTTAAAGGATAAACCCTTTGAAAGAGCAAAGAATTTCTTAGAGATTTTTGGCGAGTTCGTTCGCTTGTTGGCAGGTAATATTGTTTTCAGCAGATCTTCATGATAGAACGCTTTTGATTGTGAGAAATCTCCCGGGAATAACATTGAGGGTATCATCGAATTTAGCACGGTCTTTTGTTAGCTCTTCTAATGCGCAAACATTATAGCCGGAGGAAAGGAACGATTATGCTAATATTCTCTCGCGATAAAGCCTAGGAAATCTCAAACTAATAGTGTTATTATACGAACGAATTTTAGTTAATGTACTCGCGTTTCCGTCCCGAGTTCCATCATTCCGGTTCACGTGTGATTAACTATTTCACAGATAGTTAATGATAATTATTTGAAAGTTGATTTCCCTGATTATCGGCGATTGGCTTCCTGATCGAAATTCCGAATAATCTCATCTGCCGTTGTATCTAATCAGTGTCAGTAATTATTATAATTTCTGTCTATCGGGTGTCCAAAACATTCAATATTCAAAAGATCATAAATTTATCGTTTTCGTCTATCGGTAAACATAAAGGAAATTTATACGGGGTTGACATTTCCAGTTGCAAAGTACGTCAGCGTTTAAAATTAAAAAATTACACGTGCGAACACTCCAGCAAATTTTTACAACAAAAATAGAGAGCGAAAGGAACTTTGAAAAGGGTCTGGCTGCTACCAAGGGGAACTATGCAGAAAACGATCAACCCTTCAGAAAAAGGACGACTTCCCCAAACTCCACTCCCATTGCCCTTTTCAATTCTCCATCCTCTGGCGTTGGCAACCCTTGTCAGTTTCGCCGGAACCTAAATAAATAAATAAACGCTGCAATAGAAGCAATTACTTCAACGTGCCCAGCGCGTCAGAGTACAGGTTCCTCACTTATCAACTCCATTCTCCTCAGTTATCCATTCTTCTGACGGAGGTCGCCGTGACCACAATACGATTGCTCTCTACAACCCTTCAAGACTCGCAGCAACAACCCTCCCAGACACGTTTTCAAATTTTTCCCTCCCCTCGAAATCAAAATCAGAAACGTTAATCGTTCTCAGCTAGACTGAATAAAAATGTATTGGATCAATGAAAGGTGAATTCATGATTTGTTCTAAATACTTTTCTCAGTCGGAGGATTTTTTTATCCGTGCATTTTCAAATCGAAGTAGAGCATACTGATTATGAATTTTTCAAGCCTCGTTTTGCTTTTCAAATATAGAATATTTTTATTCTAGATTCTCTTCTTAATCTATGAATTTATGTTTTCTAACATAGAACTGTGTTCCATCTCTTATTTTCGACACAGAACAAAAACTTTTGTGCAAGCTTCATAAAAGATGAATTATAATACTTTAATGATCAATCTTTCTAACGACAATTTAGCATTGCACCTTACTGTCAAACCTCTCTTTTAAAACAATTCTGCAGAAGGGGTTACAGAATCACGAACGTCGTGCCAGACGGAAAGTTAGCGCGAAAATTCCGCCCCATTAAAAAAAAAACTCCCCGGATGTTTAAAGCCCGGGGGGCAGAATTTCCAAATGATACCTCGCGTAACGGCTCTCCCTCGTCGCAATTAAATCGTCGCCGTCATCCCGCCACCCCCGTACCCCCGGCACACGTTTTAACGATACCGTTTTTGCGAGAAATCCGAACTGGAAAGTCGTAACCGGTTTCGAGAGAGGGGCCCAGCTGCGATCAACAAGTTCGTTTCCGGCCGGGGTACCGCCTAGAAACGCGATCGCGGACGCATTGAAGCAATTAAAGTTTAATTAAGCTACTCTCACGACTGGCAGCAGCGTCGCGACGTTAATGGCTTCCTTCGCGACGCTCTCGCCGCGGCAAACGCGAAACGCGAAACGGCCCGGGATCTAATAATCGGGATCGACGCCTGCAACGATGCACCGATGCGCAGATGCACCCGGCACCCGCCCTTTATTAAATGGGCCACGCTGTTGTCGTGTCCCCTGCCATTTTTCATCGCCGAACTGTACTGCGCTGTGCCATGGTTGCATTTTTATTTTCTGAAACTTTGAAATTTCCTGTTCGAACTTTCATTCGTCCCTTGACACCACTTATACCCACTGAAAGTTTGATCTTCGACGAGAGAGACAGCATTTTTCCTGTTATTGATTATTGCTTACTGGTTCCGGCAAATAAATTTTTTATTAGGTGTTCGAGTGTTTGTCGTGCCCCTTCGGATGCTCGCTATGAAAGGATTATTAATCGTGACTAATCGATTCTCGTGGTTCGAGTTTGCTGATCTTGGTTTGAAACTTTCGGAGAAAAAGCTTTCAATAGTTGTTGCGCATTAATAGCGATAGAAGTCTTGAGCGGGTTTAGGAATAAACCTGCGCGGCATTATCGTAATCTATTACCCGTCAGCTGCGTTAATTTGATTACCTCTCGTCAATGCGAGTGTCAATGAAAGTTTTGAGAGTGTTGACACAAACTTCCAAACTCGAAGGAGGAAACTTTCGAGTATAAAATTCCCGCTTATCATTCGCGAGCTGCCAGCCATCGATCGCTTAACAGCAACATAGAAATTCATATTCAAACAACATGCAGATGTCCGAGCTCCGAGTTTGATGTTGTTTGACCCGGTTTCGAGGGTGCGAGAGGTCCCGCTGCTCGACGAGAAAAAGGTTCTGCCCCGAAGAGGCCATCCTCGGACTCCCTTCCGTAGGAGCTGGTCGTTTCACCGAGTAGAGTAAACAGAACATTCTCAATTTCGTTTTCGACTGTTCCATCGACTTCTTCGTCGTCGATTCGACGACGTTGCTCGTTAGCCGAACGCGGGACAACGTCGCGGGGCGAATCGTTAATGAATTAAATGCGACCGGATGCCGTGTAATTTTCCAGGTTGATGAGCACCACCTCCGTCTGACGTGCATACACAAGCGTGCCAGGCTCGGATTGAACGCCGAGTTGAATTTCGTTCCTTACACTTGATAGTCAAAGGCTGTTTACAATTTGCTTACGTCCGTTTGAACATCGCCGATGCACGTAAGAACCCCCGTATGTGTCAACACGCGCCGCTACCGACAGCCACCGTGAAATTTCTCCCAGCTCGATCTTGCCCCTGTCTTGGACACTTCCACCCTTTCTTCATGGAAGATTCATCCCCTGAAAAATCCATTCACTCATTGCTATTCACTCACTGAATTTTCCTAAGTTTACAGAGCCGTGGCAGTTTGGATCTTCGAACCTCTTTATTAACGCTCAATCTACCACCACATCTCAAGTGACCGGTTTTCAATTTTATATTTTACAATTATTGAAATTATACAAATACCGCCGTTGAAAATAATTATACACTTTTTATATCGACGTCGTTTCATATCTGACGTCGTTCACATCGGAGGAGCGAGAACAACCCCCAGTTCGGGGTTGGAAACACATTTTCTGACATTGCTCAGGATTTAGAAGACATAGACCCGTAGTATTTCTTTTAAACTGTATATTATCGAATGGAGAATATAGCAGAAAGAAATTGTGAAAAATAATTTATTTTTGCTTTCTGATGCATCATCTAGTCGACGTCGATCAGTGGAATTGTTTCTAAAATGCACTGATTTCAGAAAGAGTCGTCCCTTGAAATGGTATACTAGTAATTTGGATTTTCACATTTTTCCGCTAATCTATTGCTAATTGCTGTTACGCGGCGAGTCCTCGCGTAATCTCCGCGAACGGATTGAACACGGTTCCCGCGGATCAATAAATTACCGTTCACTTTGTAGCCTGTTTAAAGGGGACGTCCCCGGAGGTTGATTAACGCGGGAAAACCACGGAGTGATCCGTGGACGAGTCGCGAAATGGCCGTCGCGGGTCTTTTTTCATTTTCTTTTTTTTAGGGGGGGCCGCTTATCACGGCCCACATAATTCCAAGACTTATGCCGCGGCGTTATGCCACCAACATGGATTCGCACTTCGCCCGGCAGCACCCGCTGCACGTGATTCCGTCGCAGCGGATCCTCGAACCAAAGTCTGCCGGGCATTCCGCGAACACCGAGAATCCATACGCGAGCATGCTGCTCTGATATACAATGGTTCCTACACTTTTACCCGTGGATCGCTTCCTGGTGATCGAGCCCGGTCTCCTAGACAGTGGATCTTTTCAGAGAATGCAGTGGGAATTTTCATTCGAATTTTTATTCTGGGAATTCGTCGCGCGAACAAATCACGCTGTTCGGAGAACAGCGGTAAATTTTGCACGAATGTTCGAATGCAGAATTGTTGATAAAGCGATGATGAATTTCCAATGTCCAGAGCTGCCCTCAATGTAAAAATGAATACCTTATTTATTGCCAGCTTGTTAATAGGATTTTTAGTAGTAGTGCTGTATCAGAAGAAAATTTAGAAACGAGGCATTCCAATTAGGATTAAATTTTCACTCTGAAGTAAAACATAGTTCAAAGGGAAAGGGGATGAATTTCGTATTAAAGAAGCTTAGGATTCTCCAAAATTGTGTCATTAAATTTTAAATTATATGTCTCCTTTTCCAATAAAAAGTAGTTGGAGCAGAATAAAGATGACTATTGGAATCGTAGAATTAAAATTAAGATTAAATTTTGAAAGAAAGCAAAGTGGACGAACCTACAAAGTCCAGAGCAACCCTTAGTGCATTATAAACGCTCGGGACTCTCAAAAATTAAGTCCCTCTTCAAACGAGAAATCATAAAAAGAAAACATTTGCAACTTGCAAACAAACCCCCCAATATTAAAAAGGCTCTTCAGAATGATAGGACAAAATTTCGAGCTGCAGGTTCGGGTTCAAAAAAAAAAAAAGAAACAGTTCAAAGAGTAGGAACGAGGTTGTAAGAGGTTACTTAGTCGCAGTCTCGTGTATTTTCCTGGTCGTAGCTCGCGAGCACGCGTTTGCCTTCGCAGATACGTCTCGGATCTAACTTCCTGCTTTTGTGTCCCCTTTCTTCATCGCTCGCAAAGAACAGACAGACGTTGTCGTCGGCAACGCTCCGAAGAGTGGAGAAGGGAAAGGAAGAGAATGGAAGCCGAGGGAAAGAAGGAAAGGGGGACGCGAGGAAGGAGGGAAAGCGAGACGTTGCCCGGCAAAGAAGCGTTTTCAATTCCTTTCCCTTTTGCGCGACGCGACGTCCCGTAATTATTGATTCGATTAGGAATTCGATATTCCGGGGAGACCGGCTCCGACGCCTGTAAAGCGTTCAAACTGCTCGCAGAATGTAAGGAAATTACGTAATTTCCGGCTCGTCCGACGGCCGACTCTCTCTCCGCTGGCCCTCGTTTCACGGTGCTGCGTAAAGATTTCTGTCGTTCGCGGACCATGCGTTTCAACGGTGTCCAGTTTGTTCCAGCTGTCCAGGACATGTCCTGTTCTACCTCGGGCTAGAATACTCCACGATCTATCTGATGCATCGCTAAATCATCGGAAGACAACCTTCGGTGCCTCGGAGGGGAACGTCGATGCATCCTCTTTGTGTCTCTGACCTCTTCGAACGCTCCAGCTAGTCTCGTAAGTGCATAATCATTTCTCCTGATTTAAAAATTAATTCCTTTGATAATTCATCGGTAAACATTTTTATTTCACCCTTGCCAGGAGTCGTCTTTCGGTTAGCATGAAAAATTTATCTCTTATTGATTTCGGTTCTGGTAAATCATCTGTGATAATCAGACTGCGGATCTTTATGCATTTGTGGGTTACGAAAATTTTCAAAAAATCCTAGAATATAGAATTCGATAGAATTCAGTGCGTTGTCTTTTATTTGAGTCCACTTCTTACGTGGTATGTGTACGAGCGCTCTTTCAGAAATATAAATTTTCTTTTGTTTTCACAGGAAGTCGTTCGGCGAGATCTAATCGGTGTTTGTCCTTGAAAAATCACACGGCAAAGGGTTAAGTCAGGTTCACCAAGGAGTACGGTGAGAATGCACGCCTACTGTGTGAAGGGGCACACGAGTAGGTAAGAAAAAGCCATTAATGAGCCGTGAAATGAAATAGATTAAACGAAGGTTGAGGAGCGCGAAGGTTAAATAAACGAGGGCCTGGGGTTTATCCAGGTTTCATTTTATTAGAGATAGGGGTTCGAACCCCGTGGATATCGAGCATGGGGTCTCTCGTCGAGGCACTCAAAGTGTTAATGGAGTAGAGATTGCCTCCTCGTCTTTACTGTATAAACAATCAACTCGACGCTGTAACCGGATGCTATTAGTTAAGGCACAAATGAACCCGTTCCCTGCCCCCCTGGGTTTCTGATGGCCCTTCTCCCATCCATACCGCTCCGAAGTATCATGTTTGGCTCACTTTCCGCTTACGGGTTCGGGACGACGCGGCAGCACGGCCCGATCGATTTATCGTCGGATCAGCCGTGATTCATCCCGACAACGCGAGATAAAGCTGAGCTATGTCACGCCATTAGCTCGGCAAGCGTCGAATAGCGTCTCCGAGCGCGATGCCAACCGGCGATTTCGAGACACTCGTAAAATTTTCATGATAATGTCGCCGCGTTATGGCACGGAATGGTCAATGCACCGGTAGACAATCCTCCGTTGTTCGCGGACGCCATGTGTTCCCCGTTCCCGCCACCCACGCTTTACGACGGCTAGAACCGCACTAGAATCCGTTTCCGATCCAACAACCTCGCGATTTTTCTCTGATTAGATTCTAGAACAGATTTTCGAGACAGCATCAACGTGTCCGCGCGAGACTCTGCATTTTTAATCCGTGGCAGAAAGTTCTGAAGAGGTGCATTTTACGCAGAACGTCGCACGCAAGGCGATCTTTACGATTTTTTTTTTTTTTTAGGTAAACTAGAAGATGCATTTTATTAAAACTTTCGGGATATCTTACTACGTGTTGTAGGATGTTGAATATATTTTTTTCTGCGAGGAATGTTTGGTCTATCGTGATCAGTAATTAAAATCCCGGCACAGCCCCAAAGTCCGAGTTGCACCGAGTGAAACTTCAATGGAACCTGCTTAAAATTGAAAAATCGAACAGTTCCCGTCGAAACCGCGAGCCATACAAACCGAGTTTTACGAGTGCAAATGAAAGCCTGACGAAGCGGTGCGATTTTAAAGGAAAAAGTTGACGTCTCCATCGAAGTGAAATTCTTCCTTGTGAAAGTTCCGGTCGACGAATTTGATTTTTTCGAACCGGCTGCGGGGGCGGTAGAAGAGAGTTTGAGGGGAGTTAGGGGATGAGAACGGGGAACACATCGCGCCACTTTGAGCCCGCGTTTTCATTTCATCGTCGGTGTTCCATCCGGAACAACGTTGACCCAGATTTACATTTTTCCAGCGGCCCGGCTAAAAACGCTCGCATGTGCGCGACAGCTCGAGGGTAGAACGGTGCGTTCGGTTAATGGATCTCGAGGCGATGCTATACCGTCTTTTATCGTCGCGAATGTTGCAGCGAAGGAGCAAGGAGAGTGAGAGAGTGTGAAAGAGGAGAACCGCGAACGAATCGCGCCTCTGTATTAGGTATCGAGCCGGATGAGCGAAACAACGACCGCCGACTCGGCTTTTATCGATTCATAAAATACTGAACCGTCTATAGCGGGTTATTCGAATGAGGCATAACGGAGACGACGGAGGCCGCCGCTATATTTACGTCGAACATTTTACGAGAGAAGCTTTAAGGCTAAAGCGTTTACGATAACGGCGAAATTTCTCATCTTATCCAAGCCAGAACGAGATGCAACGCTCCGGCCAAATTTTCATCATCCCTCCACCGACCTATTTTACCTAGGTTTACTTTTTCGACGAGCGTCGGCAAACTTGTAACAGCACAGCTCGCTTCCGCGATCCGTTGCACCTGTACTAATCCGGGGAAGGGCGGGAGATTAACCCTTCGCGCGACCTTGCCGCAGGAAGCAGCGAGAACGCCGTTGGAACTATCGCTGTAGGTACTAAACAATCCGCTTCACTTTAATCAGTTGAATTCAGAGCAAGTGGCACAACGATAGAATTAACAAAACTGTCGCGGATTTGTTACCAATTGATCCGACACGTTGGCAAGTCCCGGTAAATGTGTTAACCCTTTTCACTCGACACTATTTTAACTCGAAAACCAAACATTTCTACCGACCTAGAATCTATTCATTTCATGGATGTGAGACTGATGCAATTAACTAATAAAATAATTCAACGTTTAGTAACTGTTTAGAATTGTTTAGTGGCTACTCAGAGTCGCCACTCGAGTGCTTAAACCATTGATCCGAGGGAGCTGGAAATATTGCATTACGATTTCCTTCCCCAATTAACTTTTATTGCCGGAATCTAGCTCGGATCGCACATTTAAAATACAAAATTTGTAACGTTCTGCATTACGTATCAGATCAGTGAATAAAAAATATTTTATTTCGCCTGTCAGATTATTCAAACAAAGGTATTTTATTTCATGCTTCAGATCGCCGAAATAAAAGTTTTTTATGTGCAGTAATAAATAAAAATGTAATCCATACTGTAACGAATCAGCGATTTACCAGGCCGGCTATGCCTTTGTAAAAAGCGTACGCAAAAATGTTTTAAAAGAAACCTATGCTCTTATTGTTATTGCATATTTCTAAAGCTAAATAGACCAGTGTAGGGGATCCAAAAAAATCCTCATTCAAGAAAAAGTCATGCGCTCCGAACTGACCACCCCGAGGCCTCGATTGGCCACCGAGCATCGGCACCCGTTCATTAATATTCCCCAGCGGTCGCAGCCTTGCGCTTCTTTCCAGCGTCGCAGGATCGCTTCTCAGAGGTCGTGGCAGCGACTCGGTAACAAGGTCAGGGGGTGCACGCGTGCACGGTGGCAGTGTTCGTCATCGGAACGAGCCGGGACAGTCAAAAAAGCAGCGAGAGACCCGTCCTCCCTATACAGGAAGCCGGTCGAGGAACGAGGAACGAGTGCGCAGAACACAGAGAAACACAGCCTTCTAGGGAGAAGGGTGGTTTAGTTCGAGGGGGGAGGGTGTAAGGGTTAGGAAAGATGCACGCGGTCCCCTCTCCCCTCTGTGGGTAAAAGCTGGCTGGCTCTCGAGAGAGGGAGAGAGGGAGCGAACTCTCGGAGCAGGGAGCAAGAGAGAGCCGGGAGCGCGTTCGCCCCGCCCTCTTTCCGACTCGGGCGCCGCTCCCCTCTCCAGGAACCGCGGGAACGGTCGAACGGCCGACGGTCGGGTTCCGAGCGGTGCCCCCTCTCCACCCCCAAGTCCCCGCTCCGTCGCTCGGCCCCTCCTCGCCCCCCAACGCCCCACCCCCATCGGGAAAGCCGCGCAACCCATACCACTCTCGATGGATCGATGGTAACGCTGCAACCCTCCGCGTGGCGACGCGAGCGTCGGCTCTTCGGCGACTCTACCGCCTCAGTCGGAACTCGGGTTCACTCAGTCCACGACCGTTTGCCACGAGACTTCGATCTCGTCGGTCTCTGCCCGTCTCTCTTCAGCCAGCCCTCTCCTCTCGCTCTGTCCAGAGAGGACGCGGAAAGGGTATCCACCACTACCCGTTTCTACCACCACCACCACCACCGTCGATTTCCACCGCCGCCAAACTACCACCACCGGCGCGCCGTTTACCACCACCACCGCCACCATCCGATCAGCAACAGCGACGCCGACGCCGACGCCGACGCTGACGCCGACGCCGCCGCCGCCGCCGCCGCCGTCGTCGACGACCGGGGAGACGCACGTAGTCTAAACGTGAGACTCGTACGGACGTCGTCGTCGTCCTCCTCGCCGGTAGTACACTGTTTTCCGAGCGAGACTCTCTTCTCTCGATCCGGTCCCGACGAAGCCTCCCTCCGTCCTGCGGAATCATCTGGCAGTCAAGGTGAGTCCCTTTCCGAAGAATTATCTTTTCCCGGTCGCGGCAGCAGCGTTTCGTCCTGGATGTCTCTGCACCCCTCTTTCTCTCCCTCACCCTGCACCTACCTCTCTCTGTCTCTCTGTCTCCCTCTCTCCCTTTCTATCTATCTCTATCCATCTCTCTTGCACTTCGTTTTCCCAGTCTTTTCTTCTTTCCCTGCCGCGCGCGCGGCCTGTCGCTCGTTTCTTCCAGAGTCAACAACCTCGCACGTTTTTCCGCGGTGTTCTCGATCGATACCGACCCTGCCGCGACCCCTGTTATTTTTCTCGGGGTCGATTTTCATGCGGAAACGCGTGCCGAAAATTCGCTCGCCACGCAACGAGAGTTACACACTTTTTAACCCTTGCCCGCTCTGTCTCTCTTTTGCTCTTGATCCGTCTGTCTTGCTCGCGCTCGTTCGCTGTCGTCGTTGTCGCGACGGCTCGATAAAACGCAAGCAAGGGTTAGGCCGCTGCTTGCAGGCCTCCCTGATCGATCTCTCGGCTCGGTTTTCCCGGCCCAGAACTCCTCGATGCACCCCTCGTCAAAGTCTCCCCGCGGCGATTCCTCCGCGAGGACGCTCCTCCAAGTGTGGCCCCGTGTCGGCGCCAACCCCCATGACCTTGCACTTCCCTCTCGATACTTTCTCCCTCCCGCGGCAACCCCCGGTCACACCGAATCTCTCTCTCTCTCTCTTTCTTTCACAACCCCCTCCAGCAGACGGGCTGCGTTTCGAAACGCGCGAGCCTCGCTCCGCACGAACGATTTTCATTTTCGAAACGGTCGCACGTACTTACTGTTCTCTTCGACGTGGCTCTTTAATGCATTTTTAAACGTCCCACGAGTCCCAGTGCGAAAATACCGACGATAATTGCAATCCAAATTCCGCTGTCTTTCGTTCCACGTCCGAGAAATGCGAGACAGTGCCCCTGAGCTCTTTCGATTAATTGTTTGATGCTTATGACAACTCGAATGTCACAACACTCGCGTCTGCTAGCTTTAATCTCTCCGTGACACATGTAGAATTTTGTGTTTGAGATGTAGGTCCATTGGTGACCTCTTTGGTTAATTAATTACTGTAAATGTAGGTCCGTCGGTTACCTATAAAATGGCACAACTACATAGGTAACGAGAGAGATAGTTTTCAAGTCTTCAATATGTTTGGATTATTTTTAAATGAATAATTTAGGAAGACTAGGTGTCGAATTAGTTTGTATACCTAGTTTATCACTGGTTAGAAAATGTAGATGATGGAAATAGCAGGATATGTTGCTAAATAAACACTCGATACTATATAGGTCAATGGTAGCATGTAGTTCAAACAAATCTGTGTTACTTTCTAAGTAATACTTCATGCGCTGTATCGTTTCGCTCTTACACAACGGTTCACAATAGTGCACTGTTCTCCTCGTTCTATACAGAACCTTGACACATCTTGACTCCGCTTTGAACTCGTAAGGTTGCCACACTATTCTTCACAATCATAAAATTGTCAATTTGCCAAACCAGCAACCTCGAAGATTCTACGAAATCGAACTAATTCGGCGAAATTCGAAAATGTAGGATGTATGATACACGGTACTCTTTCGGTCCGCTTTGTACTACCTACTAAACCTTATAATACTGCACTTATTAATCGAGACTGTCCACGATTTTAGTCACAAAGTGTGCCCGAATAAATAAATACAATCTGGCTACAATTTGTCACAGAGATTAAAAGAATTCGAATTTATATCGATGCATATTGAAACTATTACAGAAAAATTCCTATTTGGTTTCTGTGTGCTGAAATTGTCAAGAAGAATTTTTATTACGCACAAAAATCCGTAGTCTAATCATTACAATCTCGATAATGTTAAAATAAATTTGGTACAACGATATATGAATAGAAAAACTATTTCAATGGAGAAATCCGTTTTGAGCCTCAGCCCCACGAGCTCCGGTATCACGGTCGCAGGTAGAGGGAAATATTCATATCCCCCACGCAGTAAATAGTCTATTAAATGGTACGGGACACAACGTAAACACCGTCGAAAACTCGGGGCCCGGTTCCTTCTTTTTCATTCTTTTTTTTTCCCCTTTTCGCAAGCGACTCTTTCTTTATGAGAGCCGTCGTCTCCGGCGTGCGCACTGTTTGCGAAAAACGGGGAACGGATACGGAAGGCTGAAATTGCATTTCCGGCCGTTTCAATATTATGCTAACGTATCCGGTGCCGTTGCCGTTCGCTCGGCCGCCCCCCAACCCCCCATCCCAGACCCCGTGGAAACTGGTTCCATTAGGGAAATGCACGTTCGGGAGGTTCTTAAATTGAGTGGCAGTTAAAAGGGAACCATTTCTCTGATGCACGAGCTTTGACGGGCCTCGTCGATGCATCGGCGGGGACACGGGCTTTCGGATCATCCTCCTCTCGATGTCCAATTTCATCATCGGTTCCGATCAATGTAATCCTCACCTTGCGTTTTCTCATCTTCCAATCTGGCTCAAGGTCCCGAGATTTTTGCTGCGTTACCATTTGCGAAATTCTACGATACAGGCTTGCCAGGTTCCGTTGCTATTACATCGGGTGCATCCAGTGCACTCGTTGCATTGTAGCTCTTTTTCGCTGAATTTGTCGGTGGAGATGAATGACGAATGGTCCGAAGAGGATTTTAGGGCTTTTTTAACCATTTGCACTCCGAGGTATTTTAATTCCAAAATTAAGTCAATTCTCTCAACCTAGGACATTTTCATACAATTTTATAATTCATATAATTTTTAGCAGTTCGTAAGATCTAGACAGGAAAAGCATTCTTCATCAATATTTGAATGTTTCTTCAAGCACTAAAAATCTTCAAAACGATACAGCAAGTAGATCACCTAAGAATCGTGTTAGAACAATGCTGTAATATTTTCAAAATTTTTCCATTGATTTCCATGGGTCGCAATGGACCCAGAAACGAACAACAACATCGAGATTCTGCTCCGGTGTCCGTATTTACATCCCCCAGTTCGATTCCGCCTGCGAGGGTGTTAGGGTCTCGTCGATGAATGCACAAAGGGAGGGTGGCTCTGTAGGTTACGAAGGTCGGAGCAAGACGGACGAAGGTCAGCGAACTCCCACGATCGTGTTTCTTTTCCTACGTCTTCC
The DNA here is from genome assembly GCA_028454255.1 of Halictus ligatus. Lineage (NCBI taxonomy): Eukaryota > Metazoa > Arthropoda > Insecta > Hymenoptera > Halictidae > Halictus > Halictus ligatus. Next base: position 7,466,008 of record CM052143.1, read on the forward strand.
CTGTTCTGTGCCCCAGCGTCTTCGTGCTCCATCCTAGCTGGCGGAACATCTTCGAATTAATTATTCAAGGGCTCAGCCCTTATCTGCGTCTGTTGTAGCATATCAAGCGAGCCTGGTCGTTTATCTCGCATAGTGACGAACTCCTGGAAACCTAAACTTTCCGTCTCCCTCCCTCTCCCGCTCCCTTCCTCTCGATCTGTTTCTATATCGCCTGCAACGGCAGCATGTTTCCTCGTAGTATGCAGATGCGAATTCTCCAAGTTCAATTGATATTTAAAGCCCGAAAGTTGCCGCGCGAATTATTCGCGGAAGCTAGCTGGCTCGGCCAGAAGATCGCGTCGGGCTTGCTCTGATACTCTCGGATCCCTGAAATTTCTTCGGCGAGGAGAAGTTTCTGCTACCCCGCGTCCCGGTTCTTAGCCGGTCGCCTCAAATTAATTTCCTGCGGGATCGAACCTCTCTTTTAATCTCCGCGCACACCCCGCCCCTCCCGCATCCCTCGACGTCTCTCTTTTCCCTTGGAACACCTTCTGCCACTAATCACCAGCGTAAACTACTTCCCTCCCTGATCGAAAACTCTTTTAACTCCCGGAGAGGCTGTCGAACTTCTTAAAGTCACGCATACCCTGTTTTTCCCTTCTTTTCAATCTCGTTCCACGTTTTTACGGATATATTTTAAACGGAGATTTGTTGTTCTGATTTGTGGATCTTGTAATTGGAATCGTTTTTTAGACATGACGATTCTTTAGTTGGAGGGCGAAAATTTTCAAGCTTTAAAGTTTGAAACCTCTAATGAAAATTATCTGTGGAGTGGGTAATTCCTTGGCTGGGGGTTGCAAATTTTCAAGCTTTAAAGTTTGAAACCTCTGATGAAAATTATCTGTGGGCAGGGTAGTTCTTTAGCTGGGGGTTGCAAATTTTTGTGATTTAAACTTAAAAACCTCTAATAACAATTATCTGTGGGCAGGGTAATTCTTTAGCTGGGGGTTGCAACTTTTGATGCTTTAATGTCTTTTGAGACCTCTGCTGAACTAATCATTCCCCGTGCACAATGCGATTTAAGCCTTGTTGTTCAAGAGTATTTGTATTCCGAGAATTTAATTCGATCGCAATTGACACCCAATTTTGCAAGAGATCCAGCTTTTAATTCGTGTATAATTTATGCACAAATTGTTTACATTACAGTAACTCATGTAGCATGTCTTCGTCAAACAAACCATCTAAACGATTTGACAAGGCATCCAAAGAATTTTACTGTAAAGCACGTTTCTTATTCAAACAATGTATCTGAACATGTTGACCATACATTCAAGACATTTTTCACTGGTCTACTACGTTTTACTATAACAATCTGTTTGAACATGTTGACCATACATTCGAGAAGTTTCTCACGGGAGCACGTTTTACTGAAACAACATATTTCGACATGTTGCCCATTTCTAGAAGACATTCGACGAATCTTTTTCTGGAGCAGCATTCGACACAGAATAAAAATATTGGGTGAACAGTCTTGTTGGAGTTTGTCTTCAGAATTAGGTGAACGGACGCGTTTGAATTTCGAAGAGAATACCGGCGGTGGACTCCGTTGTAATCTACCAAGGAAAACGTCGGATGTATCGACGCCGCAAAATATACGGTGGTTGGAAGGGAGAGAACGCGCCACTCGCAGGCGTCCATGATTCATTGCGTCGGGGCTAAGCCTATCCGCATAATCAGACAGCGACGTATCACCTCCGCCATTAATTACGGGGTCGCGCGGCACACGCATTTATCAAGCTGAGCGGTAAGGGAGAGAGCACGGGAGAAATGGGCACGGGCCTGGCAAATGATCGTGTCAACGATGACTCGGTGGTCCCGATCGGCTGAGGAAAAGTCAGAGCGATCGATGGAGCCTCGGAACCAGAGAATCGGGCCACGCGGTCTCGAAAACGGCACCTAACCCTAACCTCAACGGCGATTAAACTTGAAACACTTCTGGACCGTTGGGGGTTAATTGCTCATCGATTTACCAGCGAAACTCGTGCAGGAATCGTTTCGCGAAAGAGCGCATACCTGGGGCGACATTTTCGCGGATGCAGTCGCGTGTTAAGGTAAAGTACCTTCCAGGGACGGGGGTGGGGGGTAGGTTCTCTATCAGCAAGGGATTTAACTGTGAAATTTCGGGTTGCACGTCGAACCGGTCTCGGCATCATCGGGAAGATTCCGTCCGGCGGCGTGGAGTGGCCTCGTTTCGCATTCCGCCGGCACGTAGCATCGAAATTGAGACGTCCTTCCTGGCGAGGGAAGCCCTGGCTGCCGTTCTGCCCGACCGCATTACCATTTTTCGGCAATCGAACCGAATCGATAGCCTCGGCCTCGGCTTCGGCTTCGACAAACCGACTCGGCCCGAGGCGTCTCTCTCTCTCTCTTTCTCTCTCTCTCTCGATCTCGAATTCACCGATTCCGACGCATAAATCCACGTGTAAACCGAACTTTTCCACCTATTTCGACATTTTCCAACCCAAAAACCCTATCAACCCGCTTCTTCATAATTTACGATCGCGACGAGATGCTGATTTCAAATTCCGCTAAAGAAACCTCTTACGTGCGAGATCCCCGAATTGATTCCCCGGTAAATGTCCTGTTCGACCGTTCCATTGGTGTTTCCTGGATGATAGTGATCATTTCGGATCGCCTAGTTGCTATCCGTGGATCGTGATCTCGGTGTACTAACCGTTGGATTAAATGTCGGGGTGAGATTGTGTTCTCGAGAATCGATTTTTAACGTCTTTCCGATGCTGTGGGAATATGCATCTTTGCGAAATGCTGTCCGAGAGCTGCTAGCCCATTTGATGTTATTGCTCCACGATGGGAGTTTAAAGAAACTATTCTTCTTTCGTCGAAAATGTCTGTCTGGCAAAGTTAGCTTGGGTTTGGGTATTTTATATCATCGTGTGTCTCAATTCCTTGATCGCAAGGAGGATTGAAGCACATTAATATTGACATTCAATCAATATTAACACTACTCCCAGCAAATGGCTAGGATCTATGAAATTCGAGAGGGTGAAAGAATAATTTTCACTTTTAGATGTTTATTTCGCCGAATAAATTAATTGCTTTAATAGAATTTTCTTTTTTTCCATTTTCTATCTCATAGAATTTTTATACCAAAATTTAGATAAATCCCCTATTCTCGAAATATAAATCGACTCAATTCTCTGAACAGCGTATAACGGTGAACGCGCGTGTTAATGTAGCTATTCAAAGATTTGCACAAGCTCTGTGTCCTCGAAATAAAAAGGTCCAGATCTCCTGGAAAGAGTACAATGTGGATAATATTAATATGCATTGATGCAGCTGTTTGTAGAATGAGATACATTGGTCATCCTCGAGATATAAATGTTCGATGCGTATCGATGTAGCTGCTCAAAGATTTACACAACCCTTCCATTCTTAATATGAGAATGTTCGAACCTCCCGTACAAACGTAAACGCGCAATAATGCAGTCGTTGCAAGATTCAGCTGAACATTTTGCTCCCGAAAATATACAAGTCCCAGTTTCCTGGAGGAACAGCGGTTTAAGGCGGACGATGAAGTAAGAGCATCTTTAATATTCTATCGTTCGCGCTAACTATAGAGGTGGAAGAGACGGGGTTATACTTTCTATAATGGACAGCCGAATCGATTCGGTTTGTCCACTGGACGATCCCCTAAGTGGCATCCTTTTAACCCGGTCACGAGGGCTTGTCGAGCGGAATGTACCGTGGACTGAAAACTTTCTTGCCACTCTGACCTAACCCAGGACACCCTCCATTATCCGGTTGTGTCCAGGAGAGATAGAAACAGTGAGAGAGAGAGAGAGAGAGAGAGAGAGAGAGAGATCGCGCTCGATCTGGAAACCGGGCTGGCGATGCTTTCGCGAAGTCGTGTTAAACAATCGATAAGCCATCCTAAGGCGTTGCCAGTAGTGCCAGTCAAGATATTCTCGGCCCAAAGAGCCTGAGCGTCTTTGATAACGCTATCTTTGCTCCTGTTAACCGCGGAAACTCGAGTCTTAGAACCCCGAAGCTGCATTATACTCTGATGCACCGGAAACTGCAATTCTGGCAACTTGGAGAACACAATCGGACTTATTCCGAAACGCACGTAAATGATTCTTGGCACTCCAGAACTCTGATTCTAGGAAAATCAAAATTTTCTTCATAGGAGGCTATAGGATAATATGGTAAAAAATGAAATGAATATTTGCAAATTTACTGTACAATTAATGCCACTTGAAATATATATGCAGATTTTTTAAATAATTTTGTCTGTATTAATACTGCATCTAATAATTGCGTTGAAATATTTAGACCTTGTGCAATTTTTATATACACTTTCGCTACGAAACAATTTTTACAACTGCAATAATGATGTGATAAAATATTTGAAACTGTTCAAGTGGTAGGTTTACTGCGAATTGCGAGAAAAAGAAGGGAAATAGATATGTATTTCGTTTCATAGTAACTTGACTACGTAAAAGTACACTGGATTTTCTACAAAAATTTCACTCAAACAGCAATTTCACGAACCGTCTCCATTCTCCGAACATTTTCCAATGAATAAATCCAAACGAGGCGTTCACACCAATCGTTCGCAGTTTATCCCGGCCAAGAATAACAGAGAGACAGTCGAAGGGGTAGAACAACCACCAATATCAGCCCCGAATCCCTAGGACTCGGTTGCGATTGCCGTTGACTGGAAAGCCGAGCACAGTCTTCCAAAATTATTCACGAACCGGTGGAGTCACGACTCGAAATTAGTTTCCGCGGGAGCCTCTTCCACCGTCAGAGATATGCACGGTTCCGAATTCGTTAAGAGGCAAAACTATTCGTCCCTTTTCCGCCATCCGCTACCACCACAGTCGCCATCCTCGTAGCTCAAAGGAGAGGAGGTTCTTTCATCGACTGGTTGCGTCCTGTTCCAGGCTCCGGGGTCCCCGAAAGTCCCTTGCGAAAGTATCACCCAGCGCGAAATTGCGGGACGGTAACGAGGCCAATGCTCCCTCTACCGGAAAACAGCCGTCCCCCGAGTGTTCGAGCTCTCATTTTTAGCAACTCGTTTCCCCGGATAAGCGGCATAATTCCCCGTTTCGAATTGATGGCCCCTTAATTCGTTCCTTCACGCGCCGACGCCCCTTTATTACGTTTCTCCTTTTCTCCGGCCAAAAAAACCAATTCAGACCGTCATCTCCATAAAGTGGAATTTTGATTTATTTTATTTCATGTTCGAAAAGGAGCTGGCGATTCGTCCGTGCCGTGTGGAAATTTTTTAAAAATCGCCTTGGTAGTTCTAATCCAGTGGGTCAGATTGTTCAGCCCAGGAAAAGATTTTTTAAAAATAGTATCATTAATCATTAATTTATTGAAGCTTAGGGTTTTGCAGCTCAGAAAACAATTTTTAAAGAATGGTATCACTAATCATTAATTTATTGAAGCTTAAGATTGTGCAGCTCAGAAAACAATTTTTAAAGAATGGTATCACTAATCATTAATTTATTGAAGCTTAAGATTGTGCAGCCCAGGAAACAATTTTTTTAAAATGGTATCACTAATCCTTCATTTATTGAAGCTTAAGGTCCTGGAGCCCAGGAAACAATTTTTTAAAAATGGTATCATTAGTCATTAATTTATAAAAGCTTAAGATTGTGCAGTCCAGGAAACAATTTTTTAAAAATCTTGTGGTTGATCACGGAGTAAAGTTGACAAAAGATCATGTCGTCAACGGTAAACCGGGAGAAGCGAGAACCGATGAAAATAGAACGGCCTGAGATGGTGCAGATTGAGAAACGTTTGCTGAAAAATCGTTGATTATTAATCCAGCCCAAGGTTGCACCTCGAAGGCGGCCTAGCCCAAGTCTTTCTGAAACCTCGTGTAATCTCAGAAAGCCTGTAGCCTTCGTCAATATCTGTCACGCGAGATCGACGAATCAGCTGATGGTGTTTCCACGGTATGTCTGTTGTTGGTATAGTAAAGAGGGCGACTCGAGGACAACGCTTCCCCCGAGTCGTTGTGAGGGTAGGTCGGGGTGTACGAAAGAAAAGGTGGATGGATAAGGGAAAAAGTAAGAGGAGATAGGGGGGGGGGTTGAAGGGTGGGAGCGGTGGATATAACATGTATTAGAAGGCTTCGTAACTTACCTCGAGATATCGATCGTGCTCGGTGCAAGGGCGACCCTCTGGTTCTCGGGGTACCGTTTCGTTTCTCTTCCTTTGGTGTTTTCTGTTTCATTCGTTGATCGTTTTTCAGCGTTCTCCTCCTCCTCCCCCCTCTCTCGGCCCTTTGATCGTGGAGCCAGAAAGATTCAAATTGAAATACTGCGAACGTGCAGTTCAATTCGGTTAATTAAATCGTTTCCATTCCAATATGTTCGACGCGTTTGCGCCGAATACTCTTTGGTACTCGCGTAGCCGTTGATTACCGCTTTGAGCGCGGCGCGTTCTGTTTGCCACTGCTTTGCGCCGTTGTTCTCCGATAATCCCGTTTTTCCACGTACTAGTAGAGAACTGCGCAACTCTCTTTCTCTGTATACTTCTCTTTTTTATTCACGCTGGAGAGCATATGTTTTTAAACCTACCAGAGACATCAAGGGAAAGCCGATCATTTCTTGCGGAACGAAAGTTTCTCCTGCAATCCCCCTTCTCACCGAGCTTTTCCTTTTCTTTCCCGCTTTTGCCCACCTATCCAGAACTTCTTCGGCGGTTCGATCGAGGCGGATAGAGACACGCGGCAGAGAATTAACAGACGAGAGTGGCAGAAAGGGAGAGAAACACACTCGTAATTCTCGTTAGACGTCCATTGCGGCCGACGGCCTGTCAGAACGTCCGAGTTCGAGGCTCCGAGTTTTTGCAACACGATAAAAACGATAAGGCAGCAATTTTTATTTCTGCGGCTGGGAAACAGAGCTCTCCGGTTACATTCTACATGCAGAAATTGACTGGAGAAACCGCTGCGGTTCTGGAACACTGTTACGTCATTTTCATTTTCTTTCTGTACCTTACAATTAAACATTTTTATTTTGCATAAAGTTCCGCGTAGCTAAGTATTAGAGACGCCGAGTCGTTCGAACAGCAACTAACGCTTTAGTTACCGAAAGCGTGTCGACTTTTAACCCCTTGCACTACTTTCACGAGTCTGACTCGCGATGAAGATTCTGAACAGAGTCTAATAAATAGGTATGTTATTAGTTTCCTTTGAACCGAAATACAATTCTATTTTGGCATTCTTAATGTACAACTATTGAAGAACATATACGCATACAATAGACATAAATTTTCTCCTTTCCTTAGGAAATTATGAATTACAGAAAAGTCCTGATCACTGAAAACGTAAAATACATCGCAGTGCAAGGGGTTAATAATTGTACCATACCAAAAGAAAATTTAGAAATAATTTTTCACATGATAACCTTAAACGAAATTATTATATACTGACTTGTTGGTTTAAAATTGCAACTGAAGGGTCTATTAGAAAAATAACAAAATCGCCGGTAGATAATTTAAAGAAGCATTGAATAATTCACGAGCGTCCAATACAGTTTACGGCGACGCAATATAGTGCAAGGATCATCAGGCTTCACGTCAGAAGCTAAAAGTCTACCTTGAAACTGTGTAATCATCTGTTAATCGTTATCAGATTACACGAACGGCCCGCGCACCTTTTAATCGTGCAATTCAGGTGCTAACGGAGGACCTTCGGGTCGAATCTCTTTACTTGCCCGGGATGTGTTTGCTCTTGGCTCCCGTTTGTTTGTCGAAGGGCTCGATAACGGATAATCGAAGCGATCGTCGTCGATTTCGCAGGTGGTCTCGCGATTCTCGCGAGGGCAATCGCGTTATCGCGATATAAGCATAATCGAGCTGACGGCGATGTACACGAGGCGATAGCCGATACACGCCGGGATAGGGCGACGGATAGCCAGGGCTATACCATCGAACTGATAATCGGTGATAAGCCACAGCGGGTCGATAATCAACGGGGCTTGGCTAGAAAACGACTGATCGCGTGCGGAACGCTACCCTCGACGGACGAATTATACCGCTCGGCGAAATTCAACTCCTTTTTCCTTTTTTCTTTGTCGTTTGTCGAACCGACAAACCTGTCCCGTTGAAGTTCGCATACTGATTTTGAATTTGCAAATCGTTCTTCTCCACCGTTCCCGATTTTTTTTAGGAATTTAATTTTTATACGAAAATCATATATTCAAGTTTCAGAATTTTTCCTGCCCTCTCGTGGATACGATAGTATATTTTTCGGTACGTTTGTGATCATTTGAACACCTTTGAAATTTTTTTAAAGGGACTAGGACACTTTTCATGTCGTAATATTGAAAGATAAGGGACATTTTCGTGTTTATGAATTTTTCCTGCTGAAACTGTGAAAGCTATGCCCACGATTTTCACTTGAAATCGTTCCGTAGACTCTCCCTAATACAACGGTATATTTTTTGTAACATTAGATTTGTTCAGATTTCAGTGAATAATGTTTAAAGATCGCAAAACTTCAGTGGAGGAGGTATAGAGGAATCTAGCTGTCTTTAAAAATTATTTAAATATGTTTAAATGTTTGTAATGTTATAAAAAAATACATGGTTATATTCAGGATAGCCTGTAGAATAATTTTAAATAAAAATCGTCGGTATATCTCTCACGGTCGAAGCAAGAAAAATTCTTAAACTGGCAAGTATGATTTTCATTTAAAAATTGAGTTTCTCAAAAACAGACGATGATAGGGAAACACAACTTGGAGCGTCGGGAAGCTCGTAAGAGACAGTTCGATTGTTCGTTGCGAGTAAAATTTCTGTTGACCGGTGTAATCGAAAATCAGCAACGTTCTCGCTCGCGAAGGGGAGGAGCCAGAAGCACAGAGCAACGAAAAAGAGTGACTCGCGCCCGAGAAAGATACCGAGGAATTAGGCCGCCTTTTCTCCGTGCCGGTTGAAAAGGGAACGTGGAAATGGAGGCGAGAGGAACGCCGGGAAACACTGGGAGGCAGGAACAAGGCCGCCGGAGGGACGGAGAAAGTCCCTGGGAAAGAAAAGGCTGCAGAACGCGTCGAGATTCGCGCCTACGGACACGATGGCGGGCTCCCCTGTTTGCGTTACGACGGAAATATCGTGCTCCAGATACCGCTGCGACGAGTAAAAATTTAATTCTGTCCCGGAGAATGCGCACCCCCCTCGCGCACGCCTGCACATATTCGCATTACTTACCTTCCCTTTCAATCTATAGCGAAAACCGAGTTCTGGACACGGTGTCGGTTCAAGGAAGCTGAACACTTTGCTAAAACCGTCCGCCATTTTCTCGTAGCTTTAAACGAAAAGCAGTCTCCAAACACGGCTCCGGAGGATCGAGCATGTTCTCGCGGTGGATCAACAGAACAGGATCCACGGTATCCCCGGCAAGGGGGAAAAAGATGATCCGTGCGTCGCTTAATATCGAACAACAACGATGACCCAATTTCGAAAGATTAATAGGCTGACAGGCAGCGCGCGTGACCTTTGCTCCTTTACAAGATTGAAAGCAAATAGGCAAATGCGCGGCCCGATCGATCGTTCGAGTGTCTCCTCCAGCGATCCCAATTTATCTTTTTTCTTTTTTCATCGGGAAAGCCCTATACCCGAAACTCGTCGCTCGGAAATAGATTCCGTTGAATATTTAAAAGCCTCGGAAGCTGAACGGGGATAATAATGGGAAGAACAAGTTCCTCCGATGAAAATAGAAATCGGATATTTCCGAGAATACAGAAACGCGGATTCTGGTTGTCTTGTTAGAACGTCGAGTTAATGCGCAGTTTCATTTGCAACTTTATTACCGGCCAATCTGCGTTATCGGATCCTGCTCGCCGATGCCGGATTGGCCAACGAAATTACGTCGATTCGATTAATCAGGTTTTCAACGATATTTCTTCGTCGATTTCAGCTACGCAATTTTGCTGATTCTTGCAGCACAGTTCCGTCTACTTCGGACCGATGGGATTCTGATATGGAGGCTGTAGGCAAAATTAATTAATTGTTCTTTGTAGTGTATATGCATCAGTGTATAATAATCCGGGGAAGGGAACAAGCATCGTCTAAAATATTACTGGACTAGTACAATTATAGGATAGTAAGGCAATTAATTTCTTTGGAATTTGCTTGTTTTCTTGCATTGTGCAAGCTCGTAAATGTTTGGAATAGCTACGTTGGCGAAGTGTGTAAATATGTGAGATGCTAAATACATAGCAAAAGATTTAGTTTAATTTAGTTTAATTTTGAAGTGAAGTTGTAGCATGAAGAACGAAGAATCGTACCGCCCCCGCTCAGGTAGGCCGATACACCTGCCGACTGTAATAATACCCGGCGTGTTTTGCAGCTGCGATTGACCCAGATCGCCGGTGCCACCGAATTACAAATCTGGGTCAGCCGAATTATACATACGTGTCCGTTAAAGTGGCTATTTGTGTCGGGTGTCCTTCTGTGCCTCTTTTCCGCCAGTTGCGGGGGGTTACGAAGAAAGCTAAAAACAATCCTAAACCGCGAAACGACCTCGATCTTTATCGGGGTAGTCCTGGAGATCGTTGGAACAGCTTATGGCCAGGTTACATGGCCGACACAAATGCCGCCTGTGTTGGCAAGGTCGATCAAGGTCGTCCAAGGTTATCTGCAGCCGCCAATAAATTGTTTCAATCCACTGTTCGAATAATTCGGCCAACGTCAATTGATTCTTCAAATAATTTTGCCTGGCATGGAGAATTGTAAAAACATTCAGATTCATTGTGGAAGAATTTAATTTATATTGAAGAAGTTAGGCCATTTTGGATGGCGCAGCTTACAGTAAAACGCGATTGCGAGGGTCGAACGACCGTCAAACAACGGAAAGAAAAGGGCGTCGGTCGAGTCTGCGGTCGATCGTCGAACGATACCGCGAAAAGGTCACGGCTTTTCTTGACAAATGGCGTCCTTGGGCCGGCAACGAACTCCCGCCGGTATCTCGTCGGACACCCGAAGTGCATTATGAAAGCATTCGCAGCTTTCCGGCGAGCGCCAAGCGCGCTGTCTCCGCCCCCGCCGGCACATAGAGAACGCGAAAATACGCGAACAACCCTCCTCGAAATCCTGTGTCCGAAGTTCTTCCGAGGGTCCCTCGAGGATCAGGACATCGCGCGGGATCAGCCTCTCGGACCCATGTCGCATTCTCTCCGGGCGAGATCCGGCTGCACGAGGTCCGAGCCTGATCAATAATTTATTTGTCTCGCAGTTCCCTTCGGAAAAACCGATTCGGGGAAATACGATCTATTCGAACGAAATGAAATACGGTGTCGCCGTTGCGTCATCATTTTGCCAGTCGCGAATTTGTTTCGGAGATACAACCCTTCAAACTTGGCAATTTTTGTATTTTTATTATTCCGGAATTTAGTTGGGGATTGGTATCGTAGGCACGAAGTTAGGGTAGCTGTGAATGTTTTAAGGTATTGGAGTTAGGGGTGCGTAGCAGTGCATACTGAATTAGGGGTGGTTTAAGTTATCGTTTTGTTATATTAGAATTTCTTACTTTACTTTTATTATTTTGGAGATTTTTATACCGACTGGCATTCTAGACGCGAAGTTACGGTGGTTGTGAATGGCCTAGGATAGAAAAATCAGCGGTGTATAGTAGTGCATAGCGAATTAGGGAGGGTTTAAGTAATCGTTTGGATATATTAAAATTTATTTATAAAATATCCACCTTGAAAACTTGCAATTTTCGTTGATTTCATACACTCCATTCTTTATATTATCAGTGGGCTGTACTTATGAATATTTATTTCAAAAACTATACATCAGATCGACTTGATTCTTTTTTTGTTACAATCACGAAAGTTTGAACCAGTCTAAGATAATTTTTATTTTATCGTCCAGTTCAAGATATCTTGTATAAATAATAAAACACAATCAACAATAGTAAAAAGGTTCCAAATCGTTGCCTAGGTAACTTCAAAATTACTTGAAAAAAATACCGTCTGAATTTCCGACCTAGAAAAAAATATCCCACCATAAAACATGCTTCCCACTACAAAACAGAACAAGAATCACCACGATCGGACGACCAGTTCCCGCGATAAAAATTCGCAGGTGTAACCTGTTACGTTAACCCGTTACGAGGACGTGACAAAATTCCGCGTTTGGCGTCCAAACAAATTCGAGGACAGCATCGGGATGACTTAGACTCCCCCTGATTTCGTATGCCGCGCGTCAGAGTGCATTTCGAGTAGAATGGCTGACAGCGGGAAGCCCTGTGACGAAGCTCGCTCCCGTTCAAGTGGAACGTGTACGGTCAGACGCAGGCAGTCGCTCGACAAGGGGACAAGGCGAAGGGCCGGTGAAAAATAAGGGCATTTGCCGCCTCGAAGATGTCTCGGACGTATCCCGGGGCCGTAGATCACGCACGGTATTCCGTGCGAGTTACGGGAGGCCATGATTTATTCGGGGCGCAGCGGGGAAACTTTTAAAGTGGCTCAGCCTGGTGCAATATATCGGTCAGGAGTGGTAAGCGGGGACGGAGGGGGCAAGAAGGGGAACGAACATTCCCGCTTAGCACGCGTTTCCTCGATTTATGGGGCACCGGAGTGGGGGTAGGGTGTGCAAAAGTAGAAGGAACGGTTGCCGAACTTGCGTAAATCGCGAAGGACGTTTAATATTCGCGGGTACAGCAACAATGCGCTAAAATATTCGCGGAACAATGGCCGAGTAATTGAATGAAACGGTACGTATCAATGCATTAAACGCCGCCGGGCGCAATATATTGTATTAAAGTTCGTAATGCGGTGTAATTTTGTTAGTCTCATTATGTCGCCATAATGGATATAGAAAGGACGCGTAATTTAATTCAGGGGGGGGGGGGGGGGGCGGGCTCGGCGGCGCGACTGTAAAATTTCAGATCTAGAGTTTCACGGGAAATTCACCGGGCTTCCGGAGAGATTCGCGATGAAAAAAGAAGGGGAAGACAAGAGAGGGAGAGTGGTGTGCAAGAGAGAGGCAGAGAGAGAGAGAGAGAGAGAGAGAGAGTGAGAGAGAGAGAGAGGAGAGCCGTCCTCTCGTCGACTTATTACCGAAATGTACGATCCGCCGGCTGTGTAGCTTCCGGCCGCAGAAATTACGAAGTCAAATGGCCACCGGCCGGCCGCGTGCACGCGGATTTACGTGTTCCCTTCTTTTCCGCATTTTTCTACGTTGTGGTTGTTTTTATCTTTTTTATTTTTTCGGGCGTTCCCCCACCACGCAGCCCGCCCGGACGAGACGTAAATTACCGTGTAATAGGATTTTGAATGGCGGTCGATGCTAATCCGTGCTTTAATAACGTGGCTGGGGCGGCAAAGATTTAGCGTGACGTCGACGATAACCCCGTCGACGACGCGACGTCGCTATTTCCCGCACGGCTACCAAACCCGAAATTATTATTATTACGCCCGCCGGATCCGCGTATATTTTAAGGGACACTCGTTATCAATTCGACCCTTGACATTTCGACTCGCGAGCAATTTTAACGCGCCCGCGTCCGCCTGCCCTAAAGATTAGGAATAATAAATGCAGCTATCAATTACCGCGCAACCGGCCCGGCCCGGCCCGACCCGACCCGACGAACAACGCGCCACCGTGCGGGTATTCGGGTCGATCGAGATATATCGTTAACCCTGTGCCAGTTAACGAAACTGAAATTTTGCTGTTCGGCCGGGGCGAGTCTCTCTCTCTCTCTCTCTCTCTCTCTCTCTCTCTCTCTTTCTCCGTTTACGCCGTTCCGGAGAGCCTCGGATCGATGCGGGAAATGTCATGTGTCGCGATGCAACTATATCGTGTTTAATTAAAACATTATAAATAAATTGTGTACAGCGCGATGTAGCGTTATGTCATCGTTTTAATCATTTCGAATTTCTTTACGAAATACGGGGCTGCGAATTGGGTGACCTTTTCGCGAGGACGGATCGCAGTGGCGAATTTTTATCTCTGGAACTGGTTATCGGATTGACACGATTTTTGTTTTGTTTTAATCGGGAGAGTTTGCTTTACCGAGGAATATTTTTGTTTAATTGAAAAATTCAGTGGGGATTTTTTGAAATAATTCTGAAAGCTGACCGTGACTTAAATTACTTCGATTTGTGGTGTGGATTACGTTTTATTATTTATAATAAAAATATCGTATGTAAATTTTTGGGGGGTCGTTGTGAAGAGGAAGTTTCGAGCTGAAAATCTGTAGAGGATTCATTCACGAAAAAAAACTTTTTAACGATTCTACAGACTTTTGAATTTATCGAATTATCGAGAGAAAACGTGTCCTCAGTTTTCCGTTTGCTGTATCAATTAGAAGGATTTCAGAGTAAAATGATAGTGTGTAAAAGTAGGGGTTACAAACTTTAAAATATGTCTAGGATTAGTAAAGCTACAACAGTTCACGTATCAACGATTTCATAAAAATTGAAAATAGCGATCAAGTACTTCTGCAGCCACCGTATTATGAAATCATTTCGCCGTCTTCTAATTCGAGCAACGGTGTGCGAGAATAGAAGCTCCAAGATTTCAAACGAGTCTGGGATTATTATGCTGCGATGCATTTTCACCAAATTACAACGGTTCAAACACACCAGCCATTTCTCGGAACTCGCTTCGGTGCGCGACAGGGTTTCGCCGGGAGAAAAGTGCAAGTGCAACGGTGCATAGCGTCGCAGCAGCAGCCGGGAGCAATCTTGGTAGATTCGATCGTGGAATCGTAGGGCGAGATAAGGGCAGACCTCGGCGAGCACAACTCTCGCAGAAGTCGTTTGTATCCGATTAGAGTGGGGTTGCCGAAGAGGGGGTACGGCTCTGGTTGGTCGGGCGGGAGAGCGAGAGAGGCGCAGATAAGGATTTCATCAGGCGCGGATGCATTGTGCGGCAAGACAATTCGTCCTACATATGCCGGCTATCTATATGCACCGGGTGCATGCATCTCAAGCACGCTGCAGCCCGCCCAGCCATACAACCAGCCGCTCCTAGGATTAATCCGACTGGTAATTTGCCGTCCCGCGAATGAGTCTCGGCTGGGGAAACTCGGCTGGGCGCACATGCCGCCATCGTCGTCGTCGACGAATCCTAGAATATTTCCTGCATCCAAACACAACTTCGTCCCCGTGTTTACGCATTCTGCGATGAACTGCTTCCCTCGACGGTGCTCGACGAGCTCGCGGAACGCGTCGACGACTCGTCGACGGAGCCGCGATCATCGAAACGGAACAAGTCGACGGTGCGGATCTCGAAACGCGAGTTTTCTGAAAAATCTCAAACGCTTATGGCATCTGAGAATTTTTGGAATTCAACGAAACGTGCTAACAAAAATTGATAGCATTTTTCTCACATTTTTAAGGGGTCTCTTTGTATTCCAACGCAGATTTATTTCTCTGTGGGACTTAAATTTCTCTGGTCCGTTTCTCTAAAATACGAAATTGTGCGCGAAGCATAATAGATTTAAATTTTAAAGCGGGTCGAACGATGCCTCGCGATTATTCTAGTGTACTATTGTTCAGAAAGTAGGCTCCTCGAAGCTGCAATAGGGATTTCATAACAGTTCGGATTTTTCTTTGTGCTCGCACTCGTGCGCCCGGCTGAAGAATCCTACGATTCTTCGTTCCACTCGGACTTTATCTCCCCGGCGTCAGTTTCCCGCAATCCTTTGCTTCATTTGAATGTACTAGCACCATCCTTTCGTTATTCCCATCTTTTCCTAATCCTTTTTAGTTAGCTCCTCCACATTAAGCTCCACATTTCTCTGGTTCTACCTCAATTTTCCTACTTTCGCCCCGGGTATTTTATGGGATATGCAACGGCATTTGCCATCATCTCTTCTGGGAATATATATTACAGATAGGATTTTAACGTTGCTAAAACGGCAAAAAAAAAAAGAAATCGTAGATCAATTTATATAGTCTCGTTGCAAAGAGAGAGTGTCAATCTTCTAACTCGCGGAACATTCGTCGACGAGAAAAATTTTCCAATGTTTTTACAGACGTTGTTGTTGTTGTTTAACGTTGTTCCATTGCCTGGCTTTTTTCGCGGAAAATTGTTCTGCCTCAAAATTCATGGATAAATAGTTAATGGATGAATAGTTAGGCATATAAATCGGTGAAAAATTTGAAATAGTTTATCTAAAGATATTGCAAGTTTGCGAATTCCGAATGTGTCGATTCGTGTACCCGCTGGCAGCGCAAGCTCATGGAATAGAATGCAACTTCTGGAAGCGATGGGGGGAGGGGAATTAGGTACGAGAGGGTCAGAATTTCGAAGGGTATTTTACAGTGGGAATCCCGAGTGGGCGAAAAGCAGAGGAAACGCGTCGGCCCGCCTGCATCGGACAGAGCCAGGAAAATCACGCGCTGTTAGAAAGCGCCGCAAGAATTACGGTCGCGCCTCTGGTCCTCGGAAGGATTAAATTGTACCGTTAGCAGAGATTGGGAGCGGAGGACATTACAGTATCTCACGAGTATAGGGGAGCAGCAGCAGCAGCAGCGTCGGGAGTAAATCTGCCCGTCAGGATTCGTCGGCTGGTCTGCCTTATCCGAGACTGTGCACGAAATGCACCGTACCGTGGACCCAGGGACTGGCTTGTCGTTGCATAATGTACCCGAACTTGCGGCCGGCCTTTGCCGGGCTTTCGGGCGTAAAGCTCCGTCGGTCTCTTTCCCTTTCCGAACGACTCGAGAAACCTTCTCAGCATTCTATCTTCTTTCCCGGCCGCGATCGAGCCTCGCCTCTATTTTCCCCTTATCCTCTTTCTTTGTTTCCCTCCCCTCTCGCCGTACTCATCTATCTGTCCACGATACGCGTGGCTCTTTGTCTACGTCCTACCGTTGCGACCTCACTCAATTTCTCCGGCTTTCGGCGACACCCCAGCGCAAACTCCGAGGACGGATACGCGCTTCGAAAACGCTATAGATTCGAACGACTCTAGAAACATTGGAAAATTTTTCTCGCGAACGAATCCTCCACGAGTTTGACGATTGAGGCCTTCCCTTTGCAAAGAGATCTTAAAAATTCATCTACGATTTTCTTTTATCGTTTTACGCAACAAAAACGGGACCCTATGTCTTCTTTCTAGGAGGCTGACAACGTGTTCGGGTTCAGAAATGGCGGAAATTGAAACGTCTGTAAAAACATTGGAAAATTTTTCTCGTCAACGAATGTTCCATGAGGTTGAATATTGAAGCTCCCTCTTTGCAACGAGATTATATAAATTGATCTACGATTTTTTTTTGCCGTTGTACGCAACAAAAATGGGACCGTGTATCTCCTTCCTAGGAGGTTGACATCATGTTCGGGTTCAGAAATGGTGCAAATCGAAACGTCGGTAAAAATATTGGAAAACTTTTCTATTGAACAGATCCGCCACGAGTTTGAAGATTAAAGCTTCCTCTTTGCAACGAGACCGTAAAACTATATGCACGATTTTTTGTAGCCATTTTATGAACCAATAACGAAGAACAGCTTCTCCTCGCATTATTGCTAAATGTGGACAACTTTCATTCGAAGTAAACTGGAACTGTTGAAAAAAATCGTGGACCCAGTTATAGGGTGTCGTTGTGAAGGGGAAGATCTCGGAGCCCGTAACACATTCAGTGATACAAAAAATACTCAGGTCCGGCAAACTCTATCTCATTCTCCGTCTTTGTTTCCCTTTTCTTACCAACTCCTTCTCGTCGTCTTTATCTACCTGTTCGCGATACCGCGGGGGTCTTTGTCTGAGTCTTTCTGTTCCAGTTCCTCTCGGTTTCTCCGTCTTTCTTGTCGAGCAGAGCGCAAGTCCCGCTCCCTCCCACGTTTCTCTTTCTCCCCCACTCTCTGCCAGAGCTTTGTCTAGCCTCGGTGTATCTTGGTCGGCCGTAACGTGTCGCCTCCTCGTATCAAAATATGGCATCGAACGACGCGATATCTTCCCCTCGATAACTTCTCCTCGCACAGCTAACGCCATCCTTTGCCAGGATCCTCTCCAGACTCCTCTGGACGACGATTCTATCCACCCGATAGCCTGCGCGCGGTGGCCGAGAGTGAATTTTATGGTTTGGTTACGGACCGATACGAGGTCGGTGTCTTCATGTCGTCTAGGCACACGGCTGGCCTCTTCAGGGCTCGTTTCTACACTCCCTGGGACGTTCAGCTCCTTCTGGTTCAGCCAAGATTTTTTAGAATTCACAGAATTGTACACTGCTGCGGATAGGACTTTATGCGTAAATGTATTTATGATGCAGAATTGTAATGCAACGCACGATCGACTACATAGCACAATGTCTTCTACATAAATTGGTTTCTCTATCAATATTATATTTTACACGAATTGGATTTCAACCAGAGAAAGCGAGCTTGAAGATCTTTAACTTGAATACTTTCTATCCATCTGATAATTATAGTGGAGGATATTTTTTTACAGTTTTTATGGGTGAGTTTTTTAGAAATTTGTCGAGATCGTTTTAGTAAAGCGTGTCACTGTATAAACAATTTAGGAAATTTCTTCGAAAGACCGTTTTCGTGCAATTGTATCGACCACGGCGAAGTGGGGGATGGATGTAAAAATGTCCGAGAGAAAGTCTTCAGTAAAACAATTTCGAAGAGCTAAGAAAAAAAAAGTAAAATCAATGGAGGAATATTAAGGTAAATAATGTGCAAATTGATAATCTAAAATAAATAGTTTGGGACTAAAATATATAGGGAATGCCCAACTGGAGGAAGAGGTAAGCGCGTGTCTGACTATGGTGCACTGATTCTACTTACGTCCATCGGAAGCTGAACGCTTCCTACGATTGTTGTACCTTCAGAAACATACATCGTCAAATACGTAGAACTACAAAGCAGGAAGAGCAGAAAAGTAGCAAAAACAATGAGTGAAAGAGTCTGTCTAGCAGTAGCTCCTGCAGAAGGACTCTGAATCTTTTTTCCTCCCGAAGCATTTCTCCCTCTTTCTATCTAGTAGATCCAGGAACGTAGAATAAATCGTGAAAGATCCTTGACAGTGTCTCGCGATCGTTCAGAACGAATCATTCTGTCCTTGTTTCGAAAGACAAATTACCGGCGGCGAAAACTTCGTCCTCTACGGGGCCTTTACGTTTTCCGAATAAGAGCCACTATAATTTTCCGTTATTAAGAGAGAAAGAGATTGAGAGAGGGAGAGAGAGGGGTGGGAGGGGGTGAAAAAAAGATGAGAAAGTGGGCCAATTATTTCGCGTCAAGTGGCCGGGGCGGTTTCTTTCTGCTATACCGCGATTAAGAAGCTCCCTGGGGGCGGTTTCGGCCGGAGGCGGCACTCTATATTGTTCTTATTCCCAGCTAATAAACTCTCGGGCGCTGATGAGCTCATCAACCATCGAAAACCTTTAGCGCAAACTTCTTCTGATTTTCCACAATTTTTCCGTTTTTTGTGGTTTCCCGCGATTTTCCTTCCATTGATAATTTTCCACCGAAATAACCAGACTATTTTGAGAATAATTTTTCTCAATATTCGACCAAACAACATACAATTCCTTTTCCGAGAAATGAGAAGTAATCAACTAGATGTACCAGGCAAATTGAATTTGTTTAAAAATTGTGATAGCTCAGGATCACGTGGGGAACATTAAAGATGCTTTTTCTCCGGAATTTTTCTGCTGGTACCTCTCTTCCCGGTTTCTGAAAGATACATTCATCTAGGTTTGCGTCACCATAAATATTTATGGGACGGTATTCGAGTCACGGAAATGGTAATGGCGCCCCAAGCGGGACAGAATCGATGGTTAAATCGGGAACGATGTCTAATCAGCAAAAAGTTTCGGATTTCCTGGGGATCCTGTAAGCGTCCAGAGAGAGTCTTCTTCTGCTTCTTCCTCTTCCGACGCACCCATTGGCTTCTGTTTTCCCCCGGACTTGTTTTTTTACAACCGTATTAGAAAGAGGGACAGGGAATCGTGTACCGATCGATTTCACTCGGAACCGTGATTTATTACTCCGGTTTGCAGGTTTTTGCTCGGGGGCCCGGCACTTTCGCGATCAATCAGTCGTGGGAAGGCCGTGATGTCCGATAAATAGCCAATCGATGCTTTCGGTCGAGCCCTGTGACCTTCTTTTAATGGCGTCTGACACGGGGAAAATTCGATTAGGCTGTGGAATAATTGTTTAGCAGGCCTGGAAGGTGTGAATTGTTGTACTCTCAGCGTAAGAGAAATATTAAAACCTCAGGGTATTATCTCAGGCTACTTGAAAATCGAGAAACGAGGGATCAATACAAGGATGTCGTATTTTTCAGTGTGAATAAATACCGCTGAAATAATTAATTTTTTTCTACCCCTAATAAATGATCAAAAATTTTGAAAAAATTTCACAGTGTGAAGCTAGGATGTACATTGAATGTACAATTTGTTTCATTTGGATATCTTTACTAGTTACGAAGAAAAACGATTCCATGGATGTAAGGGGTTAACTTGTTTCGTATTTTTCGAAGCGAACCAACACCGTCGTAATCAATGATTTTTTTCTACTCCAATGAGATGATTTAAAATTTCGAGAAAATTTCACAATGGGAAGCCAACATGTACTTTGTACTTGCAATTGGTTTCACTCGAATATCGTGAACAGTGCCAGAGAAAAGGGTATCTCAAACTTCACTTCTCTGGAGATTGTATTTTGAACAAAGAATCCGTGTTCCAGTTTCTTTTTCGGGTATCTAGCCCCAGTCGCTTTTCGATTTCTCTGCGATTTCGATCGATCCCGCCCGATTCCGGCGGCAATTACCAAAGAATCGCGTCTAGGCCAGCAGTCGAAAGCGTCTCACGTATCGTCGTAATCGATCACGCGCCGCGGAGGCAAGTTTCGTGTAAACTCGTACCCGGCGAGCTGATACGACGTCGCCCTGAATTCCGTCGCAGGATTTATGGCGTCGGAAAGATTGGCTCTGCGGTCCCTATGTATCATTCGAGAAAAACAGAAATACTCTCTTCACCAAACCCACGCATTAACACTTCTAAGAAGTGCAAACATTTTAGTCAACATTTCTCAGAACATCAAAAACATTTTTATATTAAACTGTTTTCGAAACATTCCTTTTTCTATCACGTTAAATGGCAAATTTTGTTAACAAAACGCACACTGACTGAAAGGTTCGCTAACATCCTTCGTATGCTCTCCATCAAAAATCTCGGAAACATTTCTTTAGTAAAGTACAGCATTCATTCTCAACCCTGAAGGATGCGAACACGTCGTCGACAGCGCTTCCAAATTGAAACGAGTCGTGCCGGTATTCTCGCCGGGATTTCATCTGGTTTCCTCTGTGAATGCGACGATTTACCGTATTCTCAACAGTTGGCAACCCTTCCGCACCCTATTCGTCCGAAAATTATCAAATCTTCTCGGAATCCGGCATAATAAACAGCACCATCGAGGCTTTCGTCATGGAAATCTAGTCCGTAGAACCAGTTTTTGGTCTCACTGTAAAGAGGAGACTCCAGTCTTCAATTTCGTCTTGGATCCCACTCGCGAAAAAAATTTTCCAGACTCCATAAAAGTGATTAAATTTATAAAACTCTTCGAGATGATGGTCAACCTCAAGTATGCCAAATTAGAGATCTTACTCTTTCAAACAAGTCAAGATTCATTGCGCTACGATTTTTCTTTTCGAAGTTACAATTATTGAAATATTCGTGTGTGTACTTGTGTTCCAGTCGATCATGATCCCTCAGACTCTTCTAATGGCTGTAAAATCGCGAACAAAAAGTCGTCCATCAATTTTTCTGGTCTCTTTCCAACGGGAGAAGTTCGTTCTTCAATATCACGTTGATTTCACTCGCGAGTAAAATTTCTCAGGTTCTATAGAAATTTTCAATTTTATGGAACACTTCGAGGGGATGGCTACTTCGCTTGGCCCGTTTCCAGTTCGTCCGAGAACGATCAAACCCTCTCGGGATCCGGCATAATAAACAGTAGGATCGAGGCTCTCGTCGCGGAAACCTCGTCCGCGGAATCGACTCGTTCCGGGTTTAAAATATCTCGGGAGCTTAACGGGGTCTCCATCGGCGGACGAAACCGTAAATTTTCCATTATGGCGTCGGCGGGAGACGCGAGCCATCTGCCGGGCTTATTAGTCCGGCAACGATGAACGAGTATCCCTTAAACGGAGGCCCCGGCATTGCTATTTTAATGGAATCCCGCTCGCGTTAATTAAGATTCTGTTCCGCGTCGCGTCTGGCCCGTGTTGCGAGGGGCGAACGAAGGATCGCGTAACTATTAGCGAAAATGCATTTAGTGTCTATTAGTGGCGCGTTTCCGCGTCACACCGGCGACTGCTAATAATCTTGGCTCGCGAGCAGAGCGGTACAGAGCGGTACAGAGCGGTGCAGAGCGGTGCAGAGCGGAGAGGAGAGCGTACGAGCGCGTAAAAAGGGAGCTGAGCGTGATGGCCGAGCCTCGAAAGGCGTGAAGCATCGTAAAAGCAGGGAAAATTGCGTTACCAATACACAGAGGGTCCCCGGACGAGAGGGGGGTGGGGGTTCAGAGATAGAGAGAGAGAGTTTTAATGGACATTTTGATGTTCAATTACCGCGACCATTTCCCTTATAAATTAATTTGCCGCGAGCCGGCGCGGCGCCCGCTTAAACGGGACTCGATCCGCCCGGACCGGATAGACACCTTTTGATTTCCGTTAGTTACGGACAGATGGACCAATTCAATTATTCAGAAACGATGCTCTTCGAGCGAGAGAAGACGCCGTGCCGCTGTCACGGAATAAGGCGACGCAAATGGACGCGGACAGCTTTGAGAGCACACCGTGCGCGACGAGAACGCTCGACAGCCTGACAGCCGAGGAGCCTAATCGAATATTCGCGGAAGTGGCCGACGCTATCCTACACCGGCGAGTGCTGCAGTCGCGTTACATTTTATAATTGCCGTAAGCGCCTCGCTTTAGACTTTGTTCCGAGGCTCGGTGCGTCTTGATGCGATTTGAGGGGTACGCTTTCCGGTTTGAATCGTAGTGAAATGGTAAAGAAAAATCGCACGTTGGATTTATTGTTCTCGTTCGAAAGAGGAGACTTCAATCTTTATAATCGCGGTGGTTTGGGTCGCGGAGGAAATTTTTTAAACTTGGGGGACATTTTTGAATTCGTGAAACACCTCTGGGGGACGATGTCCTGTATTTCTTGTGCCCGGCTTCAAGTTGGGAATAATCTTCAAAAACGACTTGAAGGATGTGAAAGTATAGGTTTCGCACTTTCAAACAAGTCAAGATTCATTGATCTACGATTTTTTTTTTCGCGAAGTTACAACTTGCTAAACATTACTATTTTGCGTGTTCACGTCTGCTACTTGTTCATAATTGTTCTCTGTTTTCGAATCGCTCTAAAATCGTAAAAGCAAATTGTACGTTGAATTTTTCGGTGTCATTGTAAAGGAGGGGCTTCATTCCTCAATTTCTTGTTAGTTTCACTCACGATAAAAATTTTTCGGGCTGTCTAGAAATTGTTGAATTTATGATACACTTTCATAGCATGTCTTCATCTATTTCTCTTGGCGCATTTCCAGCGGGACAATATTTTCAAAAGCGACCTGAACTATGTCAAACAAGAGGTTTCAAGCTATCAAACAAGTCTAGATAGAATACAATTCGTCTCTTTCTCGCAAAGCTACAGCTTATTACAGATACAATTTTTCCCCCCATCTCGGAACTCTCTCATCCCGATCCCTCGCTCCGATACGAGGCAAGAACAGTTTTCGCAAATTGACCTGTATCCCATACAACCTTTCGTACAGCTCATCTCTGAAATTTTTCTGGTATCGGCAGATCCAGACGAAGCACCCTCTCCCAGCGAGCAGGGTGTATATAAACCGAACCGAGGAATCCAGTGACACTGCGTCGTTTTCCCGAGTAGAATTCGAACTCCGAGTACGTAGGGATCGTCAGGGTCAGGTGGAAGATAAGTAGCATTGAAGAGAGCAGTTTCAAAAAGCGATCGGATCTACGCCCGTTGGGAGCCTCGACACGGCAAATAGAAGGTCGGAAAATTGTGTAGGGCAGAAATTCCAGTAAGTGAAAAATTGATCGGAGGTTTGGCGGTGTCGGCGGTCCTCCCTCGGGACGATGCGCGTTTCTTTGCTTTTTCGTTCCCTAGAACCTCTCTTGCTCCCTCTGGCTCACGCTGGTTCTGCTGTTACAGCGCAGCTGCCTCGCCACGCGAGCGCGAGGCAGACAAGTGGATGGAAGAGGCGAGGCGGGCTCGTTTGTCTGTGCGATCGTCGACTTGTGCTACTTGAACAACGAAATTTATACGATCACGATGCTTTCCTATATTTCCAATGATTTGATTGCGGAAAAAACTGCGACGGGAGTCATTTTTCTCAAAACTGGACCAAACAGCTTGAAAGAAATAATCTGTCAGATTACGAGTGCTCAGGACACGGAGAGAAGGTTAGAGAATACAGAGGCCTGCTCGTGTGTCCGCGCTATCGTCGGGTTGTACTACTAGGGACAGGACAGGAGCGTTCGGTTAACACGATCCTTTTAATTTGGCGGGCTGCGAGATTGGCTGATTCGCCGTCGTCTATCCGACGAGTCGCTCGTAAAAATATTATCGGTCCTGCAAACGCGTCGCGCCCGCAAACACGTCGCCGAGGATTTTCGGCACCGCCAAAAGGAGTCGTGAATTTTTTACTCCCCGCCGAAATGAAAGCCGTAAACGCACGGCTAGAATACAGGCCCCCTAAACTTCCTTTACGCACGCGCTCTCACGCCGAAGTCCCGTGTTTTATAGCGTTCCCGATACCTCGAATCTCCCTCGGCACCTCATCGATCTTCGCTGTCGTTGATAAAGCTAATTTAATGAACGTGTCCCGACACCGGGGAACCACGCTCAGAACAAATTTCGTGACGATCGGACATCATCATGCGCGATGTGTTCCGGTGTCTCGTAACCGGACGGGTAATACAATTCTGAAGCGGAAAGTGTGTGGGGTGTTTTACGTTTCTTTTATTTACCGAACCTCTGACGGACACAGGGGAAATTTTATTTCGAAGACTTGCGAAATCGGGGTTCGTTGAGTCAACGGAGTTGCAGTCTACCGATAGAATTTGTTTACAAACTGCTCGGTTCCTGGGAAAATTTATTTGCGGCGCTTGCGATACAAGTGGAAATGTGGACGAAAATGTGGCATTAGTCAGACGTGGTTAGTACATCGACTGCGAAATTAGGAGGCCGATAAAATCATACGGGATCGAAGTAATGGAGACTGGAGGGTTGATGTTTGTCTTAGTGATTACATCCTTTCCGCAGACTCTCCTGAAAACGGGGAACATGAAATAAATAAGAGAATTCAAATTTTCTTATTTATGGAATATTTAATAAGAACGAGGGAATTTATTTGGATGGCCGTGTTTTCTCGTGGTTGAAACAGAGTCCACATGGCTGCAATCTAGAGATACAATTTTCCTAAAAGGACCTCTGTTCCCGAGGATACTTGCTTTGAAGAATTTATTCGATGCACTTGTGATCTAAGTAGAAATATCGAGGAATGGTCATACACGGTGAAAACATTGAAATTAGCTGAATAAAATTCAACGAAATCAGATTAATCGATACTGATTACTCCTGTATTATTTTTACATGCCACAAGTCCTAACGAAACATTTGTATTTCACTTGCATTGCAAATTAATTGATAAATGTGGCGACAGAAAAATGTTACTCGAGTTCGGCCATTGTAGAACTGAACGTGCTGGTCAAAATTAATTCTCCAAGGACTAAGTAGTCTCAGATAATCCCTGGTGTTCTATAGACATGTTCCCGCACTTGGAATTGCTGTAGTTCGACTTGCCTGACCATTTTCTAGCATTACCACTTGGAAACTTGCCCGTAGTCTACCATTTCTACTTGTTAATGTGGCCCTTGAGTGTTCGACTCTTCTACTAGTTAGCAGGTCTGTGCTTTGCAGGTATATTTTACTTAATAATCTGACAGTTTGTTCCTTGACCATTACGGTTATTAGCGTGTCGGTTCTTTGCTTGCACTTTCTACTAACAAGTAATAATGTCTCTAACTAATGCTCGCTTTCGTATTTGTTAACACGTCTGCTGTTAGCTGGACGATTCTACTAGTTGATTACTCTCGCTTTTACTTGAATATCGTACTGAACGGAATGTTTGTTCATTACTTACTGTTTCTACTTATTAATGTGTCAACTCACTGTCTACTAACTTTTACCTAGTGGTATATTCTCCGACCACTCGCGTTTCTATTTATTAACGCGTCTGTTCTCCGCTTCTACTAATTGCGAACTCCGCACACAGTTTGCACTCAACAATACGTCCACTTGTTACTTACCGTTTCTACTGATTAATAAGCCAGTTTCTCCCCTTTCTATTTGCATCTTTCACTGTGGTAGTGTCCTCAATCGATTGCTCACGTTTCTACTTATTAACGCGTCCGTTCTTTATCGAACGATCGCATTAATTAACTGGAAAGTTCTTTGGTGTTCAACATTTACAATTAGCCGTACGTCCCTTCGTTGCTTGTTATTTCTTCTTGTCAATGCCTCTGTCCTTTGCTCGTGTTCTTTATCTACCAACGTGACTGTTACACTGCGATTTTACTTATTAACGTGCCTGTGCATGACATTACGATTTAACGACTCTTTCCATTGTTTATTACTTTGACATATTAATGTATCCAACGAGACAAATACAATCCGGTCTGTCCAATGCCGTCTCATTTTACTTGACGAATACTACGCTCTACTTTAAATGGGAAATGTAACAGACTGCGGGTTTTGCATGACAAAAATGAGTAGAAGGAATTTAAAAGAATTACAGGCTACCACTGTACTTTTCAATTTTCTGAAATTGTTCGAGAAAGAAAAAGATTCCCAAGTGGCTCCTGTGTCTTGGAATTGACTAGTAAGAAATTATCATGCGTACCATTATATTTTCCGCTTACGAAACCAGACCACATTATCTTCCTACTTCACTTACAAGCTGGAGAAACCACGTTTTCGCCAACAAACAATTTCCCTCGTCGTCCCGGCCATACATTTTTCCACTGAACCGTGCAGCAGCTACCAGAGATATCTCGTATGACAATTTATCGCATGCCTCGAACATTTTCCCGGCGGGTTGGAGGGGGGGATCGTCTTCGATTTATCGAAACAGCGATCGACGCCTCCGCAGACTCTGTCGGAATGGCGAAAAACGAAGGAACGCGGGGCGTTATTCGGGCTTAGTCACGCGGAACGCGCGGATAGGCGAAATCTACGACGTCGCCGCCGCCGTAGCGTCGCCGCGCGCCGGTTGCACGTTTTCCGGCTCCGCCAAGCGATTCCGCCGCGAGGGAATTTCATTGGTCCTGAAAAACAGGCACCGATTATTTCGAGCTCCTATCCCGGAGGCAGCCGGAACTCGCGAGAGCCGTAACCGTGCGGAACACGGCAACGAACGCGAACGGAACAGCGGCGCGGCCGGGTTTAATATTTGGTTTCTCCACTCGCGGAATAGAATGTCGCGAATGGATATTGTACAAATTTTCAACGGCAGCAGAGAAGGGGTAGGGGAGGGGACAGTAAAATCGTGTGCCAGGTGAAAGGCGCGTTTAATTAAACGACTTTGCCAGACCAGGGCCGGGCCGGGTCGGGCCGAGCGCGGCACGCGATAGCCTTTGTGCGCATGAAATTTAATATCTTCTCTGAGTCGCGCGATACCCGTGGCTCATGATAATTCAGCTTTCAAGAGGAAACTTCTCCAGTCGTTAGGGTTTTAGAATAATTCCGGGATAATCGTGCTCGTTGGCCTGCATCGCAGAAAGGACGCGAGCCCTTCTCTTTTTAAGGATCCATCAACGATCCTCCTTCTTTCATCCTCCCCTACCACGGATGCTAAGCCTCGCCGACAGTGTAATTAACGAAAGTGGAAACGCCGCACAATTCTTTATTGCCAGTTTTGAATACGCAACGCATCAATGTTTAATCAGATGTAACTCCGTGAAAAAAGAAATCGGGGAGCAGTGAATCTTGTTTTGGAAGCTTGAAATCTCCAGTTTGACGTACTCGAGGTTGTTTTTGAAAATTTTGATTCGCTCGAACTGGGCAAAGAGAAATATGAAGGAAACCGTCCTCTGGACGAGTCTTATAAATTCAAAAATTTGTTTGAAAAATTGTTTTCACGGCTAACACCAACATAGAATTGGAGATTCGAGTCTTCCCTTTGCAACGAGACCAAAAAACTCGATGTACGAGTTTTTATTATCATTTGAGAGCGTCATTTTAATGATGTTCCCCCGTTCGTGCTTCCTTCGATGATGCTAAGCCTCGCCGAGGCGAGGGTTTAATTAACGAAAGTGGCGACGCTGTCTGGGACACCTCCGCAGCGATACCATCGAAATATTTCGCGAAACCTGCAATTCGGGAACAACTCCAGCTGAAGGAACGCTCCAGTGACATCGAAACTCCGTGAAACAGTAGCTAGCTCCGACACGGAGCAGTTCTCGTCGGTGTTTGTTCCCACCGACATTTTCCTCTTGTCACTCTATCGAATTTCACCCACTGTGTTTCTGTTTCGCCCGATTGTTCTTTGATGGCGAACGCGGGACGAACAAATCCGGCATTTTTCTATAAAATCGAGAGCCGTATTTGCGACTACAGTCAAACCTGTTTTTGTGCGGTAGATAGGGATCGCATAAAAGAATCCGCACAAAAAGAAAAATATTCTGAAACTTCATGAATAGTTATAACAAATAATTTTTTACAACATTCGGTCTCGTAATAAAGAGAACACTTCTGTCTTGATATGTACGCCGATTTCAGTCTCGGAAAAAATTTTTTGAACTCAGAAATTTGTCCATTTATGAAATCTTTCGAAAGAGATTTTATTTCTAGTAAAAAGAAAATGTTTGAGAATGACTGAATGGATGCAAGATTAAAGGTTTCACCTTTTTAAACAAGCCAAGCTATACTGTTGTACGATTTTTTCTCCGAAAGTTATAACGTTTCAAATATTTACAGCACTTTCCATTGCGTCCGCCATGTTTCACGATTTCCAAACCGCAGCAAAATGGTGGGAAAAAATCATACATCGAGATTTTTGAATTGGCTGTAAAGGGAAGGTCCAAATTTATTGTGATCTCAGTCGTGAAAAAAATGGTTCAAGTTCCAATGAAAAACGTTTTCAAAGTAAATGTGATTTTCATTTCCCGGCGTCCGTTTTTATTAATTTTTTACGAGAAAGAGTCTTTGAAAATAACCTACAGGTGGAAAAATAGTGGTTCCGTAGTTTTAGAAAAGAGCCGAGGTATATTGCAGTTCGGTTTTTTTCATGAATTTACAACCCCGTGGAAATATCGACAACCATTTTCCTACATCCTCGACGTCGTGCAGAACTTTCAAATCGCTCTCACGCGGCAATGAAAAATCGTACGTCAAGTATTTTGGGTTCGTTGTAAAGGGAAAACATTAATCTTTGAATCCGTGGTGAGTTTGATCGCGAAAAAAATTCTTTAGGCTTAGTGCAGACTCACGAATTCGAAAAATGTTTTTGAGAAAGATACCTGAGATACCGAAGTCGTTTTTGAGGTATTTTGTCGCGGCTATTTGGTAGTACGAAAAAATCAGTCAAACCGACTACTAGGGTGTCGAAGTATAGGTTTCAAGCATTCGAACAAACTAAAATTTATTGCTCCACGATTTTTATACACAAAGTTACAATTTGTTGAGCAATGACTAATTGCGCGTCCGCTTCTAATCAAACTTTAACCTTTTTCTCTTCTTTATTTCTCTTTTATCGACTATCCGAACGATAAATCTCTTGAAACCTAGCTTGTAACAATTTTTCCCCGATCCCAGCAGCTTTGAAAAACACTAGTAGTCGCTTGAGCAGGCGGTCTCGCTACCGCGCACGCGGAGCAGCGTCCTTCTTTGCGCCTGATCCGGTTCTTTTGTCGGCGTTATCCTTGTCTCTCTCCCCGTAGTCCGTCGGCGACGTTCTCACCCCCGATGTCATTCGAACGTAGGCAACTTCGTTATCTCCGGTTACGTCCGTCAACCCCGTCAAACGTTTCCGAGGCTTTGTGCGCCGGGCTGGGACCGGTGAGTTTCGCTCGCGTCAAGTTCGGCGTGATCGGCCTCGCGAGGCGTGCGTCGCTTCGTCAAGAGAGGCCATGGGAGAGGATTGGAGAGCAGAGAGGGAGGAAGAGAGAGAGGGAGAGAGCCGACGTCGTCGTCGACGTGGCCGTCCTCTGGTAGTCTCGACGGCTTATCCGTTTAATTAACGAGACAATGCCCGGGCTGGAGATTGCACGCGGCGAGTCCGCAGGGACTGAAAGCGAACAATATCGTTATTGTTTACTCCGCTCGCCTATCCGCGCCGATTCGAGCCGGCACGTAGCTCTTCCAACCGCTTCCGGGAAACCTGATAAACCACTTTCGAAAAAGTCCCATCGATTTCTCGCGAGATTCCACGTATCAACCCGGGAACGATCGGTAACGTTCCGATTTGACGATTACGGATCAGGTTAACCCTTTCGTTACTGTGGTTACCTAGATCGTTATCAAGGTCGCTGGACTGGTGTGCAGTACCTGTAGCACCTATTTTTCAGTGTCTGCAAAATGCCCCGCGCTTTTCATTAAATTGCGAATATCAGTCGACAGACGTTTCATTGGTGACGACTTTACGGGAACCGTTTGAGTCAATTTTGCGACGCGTTCCCGCAGGAATTTTGGAACGTTTGAGGGCTTAAATTGAAGCTGGAAGATGGCATTTTATGATAAGCTTACTTAGATTGCACGGGAATCGCTAAATCGCATTGAAAAATTTACAGAACCCGACCCTTAGGGCAGACAAAATTGGCACGACTTCATGGAGACCATTCAAGTCGATTTTACGTTGTGCTCCTGTGGGAATTTGTCAATGTTTCACGGCTTTAATTAAAGATAGAAAATCGTACTTTGTGCTAGAGTCACTTAGGTGTAAAAAGAATCACAACATTATATTTTAAAAAATTGATAAAAGTCAAGAGTCAATTTTAAAATGTGTTCCCGCAGAATTTCTCGATGTGGGAGCACGTTAATTAAATGTATCGGATGCCACATCATGATAGAGTCACTTACGTGTTCTAAGAAAAGAACAGAAGATTCGACGAAATAAGCAGGAGTTTTCGTCGAGGATACTGCCAGAGTGGTAACGATAGCGGAGAATACTTCCTCCGCGATAGCGAATGGTTTAAATCGACGGACCCCTCCATTCAACGCATAAATAAAACGTACACACTCCCCGTTACACGATCGTGAACCACGAATAAGCCATTCCTCAAAACGTGCGAGCAATGCGAACAACCAAGCAGAGGAGAAGGTTTTGCGATACAACTTCTCGAGGATGTGCGTAACCAACAACGCCGGCAACGGGAGGCTCTGAATTTATGTAACCGGCACAGAAAAGACATTGAAGACATTCGCCAGAGCCCCTCCAGCCCTTCGTTCCACGAATAAACCAGTCCCTTATTCCGGCGAACGACTGCACGCGGATGTGTTACGAATCTGCTGAATACTCTGTTCTCGTTCCAGCCGTGAAACTGGCTACAGTAGCGTTCTCCTGTTTACAGCAGACTTGCGAACACTATACTACACTATCGCCTTATCCCCCCTGTAAATTGTTGATTGGGACTTCTGTGGCTCGCTGAGAATGGTTACGGTTCTTCATAAAATAATTGCAACAGCCTGCAGGTTTCCAGCGAATTGGTAATTAACGCGTTTTGTAACACTGTTCCACTTAGGAACTAGCATTGAACTTTCCGCGTTTATAACAATTTTCATGTTTTACAACGCGTTGCAGTACAATGTTCGGAAGGATCACGGAACCACTAATGGCGCAGGAGAATTTTTTCCAATTTGTTCAAATTGGATATTCCAGAAACTCAGCCTAGAAGTACATTACACGTGCCAAGCTAAAAAATTGTTTTCCATGCGTTATTCGTGCGCATGAGATCATTTTGCAACCCCATGTTCGCCGTGTCGTTCCGCGTCTCTAATCGTTAATGATAGCCACGCGAATCGAAAACGCGGGACGCGTTGTCCATTAGCGGATTACGTGGAATATCGAATCGTCGACAGTTTCCGCGAGAATACAAAATCAGGCGAGCCTCTGTCGCGATTAGCATTAATAGCGCCACTGGTAGAACGGGTCGAAGCGTTGTCTGCCGTGTCTTGTAAATTCTTATTAAATGGCGAAAGGTACAAGAGGCGGTGAGAAGAGCGGAAGGGTTGAAGGGGGTAAAAACGGCTAGAGGTTTTCACAAGTTTCAGGGTAACGCGATTCGTTTCAGCATTCGCGAGTTTCAGCCGATACTGCGCGTAATTCCGTTAAGAAGTTTCGCCGTGTTAGCGTCGGCACAAAAGCATGGCGAGCTGCGGGCACTCACGGGCCAGCTTCGCGCCGGTAATTAATCCCAATTTCCTGGCCGCAGGATACCTTTACGAGCGTCGCGACGCCGCGCCCGCGTATTTCCGAGCCCCGATGCTGTCGCACACCGTCGCGACGCCCTACGTTCGTCCCATGGACGAACAGGGGAAATCCGCAAATGTGCATCGCTGTCCCGTTACAGGCGCCCAAAGCGTTTTGATGCGATTTCAGCGGCGCATTTCCCGCTCGGAACGTGCTGAAATGGTACAGAAAAATCGCACGTTGAATTTTTTTATCTCGTTGGAAAGATGAGACTTCCGTTTACAAATCCGCGTTGATTTTAGTCGCGGAAAAAATTTTTTAATTCGGCAGACAATTTTTATTTGGAAAACTCTTCTCGGGAATGGTGTCCTCTATTTCTTGTGCACGATTTGGAGTAGGAGAAGGTCGCCGAAAACGACTTCCAGGGGACGAAAGTAGAGCTTTCACCCTTTAAAACAAGCCTAGGTTCGTTGGTCTGCGATTTTTTCTCGCGGAGTTACAAGATGTTAAACATTGATTATGCGAGGGTTCTCGCATTGCGCGTGTCTTCAGTATCTTCTAACCGCTCTAAAATGGCAAAAAAAGAATCGTAGATCGAAGGTTTTGGTCTGGTTGTAAAGCAAAGGCTTCAATCTACAATTTCATGTTGATTTCATTTGTGAATAACATTTTTCGTGTTCTGTAGATTTTCTGAATTTTTGAAACTGTTCGAGGGGATAGTGTTCTTCACTTTTCGTTCCCAATTTTTAGCATTGGACAATTTTTAAAAATTACTTCAGATGTGTCAATTTTTCATCACATAGTTGCAAAACATTGAACATTTTGTTGCTACGAAAATCGTGGTTCCGAGGGAGCGAATTTTTTCTCTATTAAAAAATGACTGAATTTTTACCCTCACGTGTATTAATACGCACAAAAGAGAATCATTCTATGCGCTGAATATCACAGACGGCCTCCGATTAAAAGTCTGTGTCACACTGTTGATTTTCACAAAGTAAAGTCCACATGCGCTCACGAAAAAGGTTTAATTATAAATACTGTGTTCACAAAAAAAAACTCCCGTGTGCCGTTCAAAAAATATTTACCGAAAGCTTAGTCACGGTAAAATTGAACGAAAATACATTCCATTCCGGAAAATGTCGGAGCGAGATCGCGGTACTCTAATTCGACGAAAATTCTAAAGATCCTGGGTATACACGGAGCCACAATTCAAAGGATCTCAGGAACGCAGTTGCCAAGGTTCTTCTCATGCAAACGGCCTTAGTGTAAAGGTTGTCAGAGATTCTACATGTCCCAAAAAGTTTCCCAATATCGTCGATGGTTCTGCAAACAGCTCGATGCATGGTAATCCGAACAGAATTCCAACTGATTTCGAATTCCCGTGGAAACAGTCGACCGACACTTCGATATTCCACGGTAATCCTATAATGGACAACGCGTTCCGCGTTTTCGATTGTTCGCGCGGCTATCATTAACGATTAGGGGCGCGGAATGATACTAATTGTACAGACGGCTGCGAAACCGTCGGCCGTGCGAACTGATCGCGCCCTAACTTGCCCGTACCAAAAAATTAAAAAATGACAAAATTACCGAACAAATAGATCACAGACCGTTGCTGTCATTAGTTGTCGGTCTATCGGGCAATCGAAAACGTTCTATTATAAACATTTGCTGGAGCGAAACTAGTCTGAACTGACGAAAGTTCGCAGTTGCGTGGGTTCCCAGTAATAAAAGCAAGCATGCCGAGCCAGATTAGCGAGTTAGGCGATAAATTCCGGAGCATTATGAGTCGGCATTTTATTGTGTCGGAGGCAGCTGCGTTCTTACATTTTCTCGCGTGGCAGTTAATACGATCGGCGCGTCGCCTGAACTGCGGAATATATATCGTTCGCGTGCTTTCGCAGGGAGCGCGATTTGTCCGGCGCGGTTTAAATACGGGGAACAGTTTGCCGACGAATAATCGTTAAACACACGGGAACCGGGAACGATTTGCCAACGTGTACACGCGTGCACACACGTGCACCCGCTCGTGGACGTGTGCCGGTGGTCGCCGGCACGGTGTCCACGTATACGGAAGGTTATCGATATTCGAGCCGTTCGAGGATACAATTTTGGTTTCAATTCGCCCGGTTCCCCGACGAAATATTTGATCCCCGGTAATATAAATTTCCCCGGCCATTTGCTCGGCACACGCTCGTTATAGCGCGCACGATCGCGACGGGAATGCGATCGTCCTCTTCCCGGCTCCGTCCGATGGAATTCCATAATTCATGGAATCGGCAAGATCGCCCCGGCGTAATCGTCCGCGAAGAGTCTCGATTAAACGTAAGCCGATTTGCCGAACGAAACGAACTCCTTCGGGCCATTATCGCACGCAATTCTCGCGACGCGCTCGTACGGAGCGAATTATGCGATTCCGGTCGGCTTGGTCACGGGAATCCTGCAATGCGATCGGTATCCGAGAGAATCATGCTACTCTCAACGCTGTTAGGAAATTTTTAACGGCAGACTGAGCACCTAATAGGTTATAGATCATGTGGCCGAGATTGGTTCTTGTTTGGCAATTTAATACCGTAGGAAATTTTGAAAATGTTTACGGAGGCACGAGTAGTTTAGGATATTTGTTGAAGCAATATTTAGCGGTAATTTGACTGCGCGTATTCCCAAAACAATTTTTAATGAGGCCGGTAACCGTAAAACAATTTTTAGGAGACTTTTTGGGGGTCTTGAACGTAGCATAATGTACGAGGTTTCCGTTTAATTGCAATTAAGCGTGGCTTCGACGCAGAATATTTTCATCAGTCGTTCGATAAATATGCAAAACGCTCGAAACTTCCGCTCTGCGGACGGGCGGAGGATTATTGATATATTACGAAACTGATACTCGGCGAAGAATTGTGCCGATTCTAAGAAAAGTATTCCTATTTCAATGTCGTTACAACCATACGAATGGGAATCGGCGTTTTCGACGACAAGAGAAAAACCGTGGTGATACAATTTGATAAACCGGAGGAGAGATTAAGTCCGTTGAAGAGGTGACGTCGTACAGTGATTTCGGCTGCTTTAATGGCCAAAATACGAATAGCGCAGCCGGGTGATATACTCTCGAGGCTTTAATCCGCGCGGCCGAACGGAAATGATGAAACGTCGATTATAAATCAACAGCTCGCCAATTATTTCCTCCTGAATCGCGCTAGTAGAAGAGTCGGCGAATATTTTTTAACAAAAGCACGGTCCCCGATTCGGCCGTCTATTAATGCGCAGAATTCTGAACCGGCAACGAGCTTCAGGAATTGATGGGGTGCAATTATTCCGACGTTGTTAACCGAAGCCCGTTCACGACGAACTATTCCATCCCCGGGGTGAAGCTTGCACGCGCGCTCGAAGCAACGATCGAATCACGAGTCGCGAGACGCGGTTTCGCGCGATGAACACCTGAAAAATTGAAACGAAAAGACTCGACGAGCGACCGCGCAGAATATTTATGAATTTAATATGTCCAGGACCGAGCACGCCTGCTTCGAATCCATTTACCCTTCGACGAGAGGCAACTGTCGATACATCGGCTGCATTTTTGTTGCAGACATTCGATTCCTCGAATTTACCTGTCGATTTCGCTTCCGCGAATTTACCCTCCTGATACGCTGACAGCAGAAAAATTGTTTGCTCGTCGGGGCTGTGGAAACCTTAAATGTTTGCTTTCGATAATTCGCCTTTGACGATTTTAAATATTCTCGGAAAATCACATTTCTAAGGGCGAATCAGCGATAGCACTTAAGGGCTCCTCGGTCTGAACTGAATATTTTTCAACTGTCGATGTATCGAGCAACGTCGCTGAAAATTGTTTCACGAATGTGCATGGTTTGGAAACGTGGAAATGATGTTTAAAAAAGAAATAGTGGAACGTTCCAGTACCAGGAACAGAAAAATAATGAACAATATTACCGAACAAGATAAATATGAGCAGAGAGTACAACATGGAAATGTTGAAATTTATGTCAAGATGGGCAGAAAGCATTGATAAATCAATAAACGTTTGAACGTTGCAATGTTTTCCTGTATTTCTGTCAAATATGAACACGAGAAACAAATAAAAAATAATGTACGATGAAATTCGGTATTTTAAAAATTAAAACATATTGAAATCGCTGTCGAAATTAAAACATGTTAAAATCAAATGAACTCTCGCGACTTCGGTCGTAGTAAAATTGCATCTAAAAATTTGTATTCTGTATAGAAGTCTTTGTTAACTAATAATAATATGTAAGTAGTTCTTCTGTCGCATTAGTTGCCTATTTTGTTCCCTGATATTGTCCAATTGAAACCTAATAGAAATAAATTTAATTTTATAATAAAACTATTTTCTGCATTAAAAGATGTAACAATATGAGAACAACGCAATCCACACATTCTCCCATTGTGTTCAGTATTTAATCTACCGACAGTATGCGGTTCCATTTCGATATTCCCTTACATTTCTACAGTAGAACGTCCCGGAACAAACGGGGAACAATTCCTCGAAGAATCATTATCGACAAGTCGACATTTCGATCCTTTATCCGGACTGTTTAAGCCAAGGTACAGGTGTCGTGGGGGTGGTTGCGGTTAGAGGAATCGATATGCCAATAACCGAGCCGGATCCCGTTCGTTTTTCTATTTGTTTTTAAAGGATATCCTTGCTGGTCCACTCGGATGCTTGTTCTCACCCCCTTCAGACGGTTTCCCGGCATTGCCGGCGCCGTGGAGCCTCGTTACCAACCGTCTCCGCGTCAATTTCTCTCCTCGACTTTTCGTTTTTCAAGCGAACGGATTTTAATTAATTTTTACGGCACGCTCAAAGGCCGCACCCCTTCTCCACATCGCCATATTTCATCCTCGACGTGGAAATTTATTGCCGGATACGTTCGAGCGGTGTCCTTTTTCTCTAGGAAAAGGAAGAGGTGATCCTTGAGTAAGCTTTCGATATTCTGCGGATGGTCCTGATGGTCCTGCGGATTCACGCATTCGTTCAACTTTCCCACTTAATTTTCCGTTTTCCTGCCAGGATAACCTGGTGATAACTATGAATTCATGACAGAAATCGATAGGTCGAACAAGAATTTAAAAATACTGTTGCATTATTCTTATTAAATTAATTTCCCCGCGACAACAGGCTCACTTGAAAGAAATTTCAGAAACTTCACGAGGTTCAGAAAATATTTTATTTTTCAGTGAAAAAGCATCGATCACCTCGGAAATCCAAGTCGCTATTTCGAATTAACGTAACAGATCGAGCTTCCAAGTACTTGTTAATGGACTCCCTGGGCGTAGAAAAATAGTCGACAGCGATTTCGCAGTAATTGAAAAGCAAAGTTCGCGAGCGAGGCAGTCGTGCCTCGAGGAACGTTAAAACGGCATTCGTGATTCGCTTATGATGCCGGTCCCCGAGTTTCCCAAGCGAGTTTTCATTGGAAACAGTTCGGAAACAAGTCGGGGGTGCTTTGTCATCGTTCAGGCTCTCTCTCCGTGGAATCTCCGGCGACATTCTTACGTCCCTGGCATTCGTGGACCCATAAATTGCGAACTTTCCTCGAATCGATGGTGATTTAAACACCGAGGGTAGGTTCTCCCATTGCCGGACAAGAGGGCACGAGGCGCGGGAGCCGATTTTTCCAACGAAAAAGCCGATTCCTACGCTCGAATCGTTATTCTTCCAGCCGAAAGGGACACTGGGGAGCGTGCCAGTTTGTAACGTTCGAATCGGAAACAAATCGTCGCTTTTGGCTACACTTTTGTCCCGGTTTCGCGTGGATTCAAGTCTGTTCAGATCACTGTTTCGTGAAAAACCGCTATCCCGCGTTGTTTGCGGCAATCGAAACTGAGCGAACTCTGGCGAATCGAAATCGATTAACTCTTCGACGGTGAACGGTTTTGAAAAATTTTTTTTTCAACACGCACGAAAGTAGAGGTTTCACCCTTTCGAACAAGTTAAAGATCAATGCACTGCGATTTTTTTTCGCGAAGTTACAACTTGTTGAACATTGACAATTTACGCGACTACGTGTTCTACGTTTTCGCGACCCCCGACTGCATATAAATGACTCCAAAATGGTAATGAAGAATCGCGCGTTGATGTTATTGGTCTCGTTGTAAAGGGGAGGCTTGATTCTTCAATGTCAGGTTGGTTTCACTCGTGAGAAAAATTTTTCAAACTCTGTAGACCTTTTCGAACTCGTAACACTCTTCAAGAGGACAATGTTCTTCATTTGTCGCTGTCGATCTCGAATGCAAATCAATTTTCAAAAACGACTTGAAATGGATGAAAGTAGAGATTTCACCATTTTAAATTAGCCAAAATTCAATGCTCTCCGATTTTTTCTCACGAGGTTACAACAAGTTGAACATTGGACCCTTTGTTAAACCTGTCGATTCACAAGGCACTTTGAATTAGGTATACAATTAATCCCATCGATTTTCGCTACTCTTAGCAATTCCGCCAGCGTAAAGCGACCACAATCGAGGCAGAAGGGCATCGGTCATGTGTCCCGCGAATGCAAGGAAAATCCGAGGACTGTCTGGTTAAATTCTGGATGCTGGAGGAGAGAAGTCCGTGTACACGAGGCTTTGTGCTCAGCGAGGCATCCGACATCGCGTCATTGCGAGCAGGGAATTCCGCCGAAAACGAGACGCTGGAATTCGTTTGTTCGCCCCCGAAGAATGTAGGCGCAGCTTCCGGCCGGCGAGCTTAGACGCCCGACGTTTAATTTGTTCCTTCGTGAACGCGGAGCGTCGCGACGCGACGCCCTGAAGCTTTTGTTCTCCCGCTGACTGGACCAATCCGCGCGAAACAACCGGCTTCCTTTCTGCACAACTCCGAACAAATCGCGCGAAATTCTTCTGAAAGCAACTCTTGTTCCGCCGCGGCCCGTGATCGCTTCTCCCATGCTATTATTATAAATTCTACGACGATGCCGGGCCGAGCATTTTCCCATCTCCTTTGGTAATCTGGGGAATTTCATAAACTAACGATCGTTTCACTCCGAATGGCTGGAATACAATTTTTTAGTGTCTCTGGTGGGTGATATAAGTGATTTAGATGAGCTTGTATGTTTATTTGAAGGAAAGAGAATTTTTTTCAAAAATTGCTAAATACGACGATAGCATGACTCTCAAGGTATGCGCGAATAAAATAATTTCTGCAAGAGCAAATTTTCTGCAAGAGAAAATTTCACCCCCGGATTAGCATCGACTTCGTGCGGTAATTAGAGGATGCGCAACGATCCAGTGGACTATTTCTAGATCCCGCAGGAGGTTATATTCGCGAGATCCCTGGTGTTTTCCCGTTCGGATCTTGTCACGTATCGCACGCTTTTAAGTCGAACGCCAGCAAACATCCCACCCACCACCCACCGGGAACCGATCGAACGCACGTGTTTCTTCGTACTTACCCCTTTGCACCCCTTCGTCCTTGGTCCCGGGGGTTGCAAACGAGTCACGTCCCGGCTGGAAATTATGTAGCAAAGGGAACGGATTGGCCCGGAACGGGACCGAGTCTTTTCCCCGGCGTCCCTCGCCGTTTTCCCTGGTTTTCCTCTCCACCCAACCACCCTGTTGGTTAATGAACAATCACCGACTTATTCGATCCCGTCCCGGGGACTGTTTGCCGGCCCGTTTCGTTCGAATGATTAGCTGGATACGTTTCGAGAGAGCACAGTTCTAGATCCCCGAAAAAGAACGGGGACGTTACGGAATCTCAATTAACGTGCGGAATTTCGATTAAATTCCCTGATTAAACTGCAACCTCGATTGATATTCGCTGCGGGCGGCTCACCGAGGAATTTCCGCCATATTTCTTCCCTCGTTGAACGCGAAGGCTGCGTTTAAATAAACACAAGCGCGAGCGCGCGCGATCCCGGAATTACTGTAACCGTGTGTGCTCGTTTGCGCCGCACACGGTCTTCCTCTGTAACGGGAATTATCCGGTAATCAAACACTATGCCGGTAACTAATTATTATTCGTAGAACACGCGTTCAAGTACTTGCGGATTTTACAGGCGGGATGAAAGGCTGATTTGTAAGGAATTCTGTGGTTTTGTGATCGCTGTTGCGGTCACTGACCGGACTTATACTGTTAATTTCTAATCGGTAATATATTTTCGGTTGTTGATTGAATCTTTTCTCTACATTTGTGGTCACGGATCTTACTTATTCTGTACACTTTTGGTCACTGATCGTACTTGCGGTCACTGACCATGCATCACAATCCAATGAATTCAATTTACATTTTAATGTAAGTCCATCCTCCTTCACATGCATCTCCGTAAAATTTTAAAGCATTAGTACCCTTATTCAACCTTATCAACAATCACATCTTCCAACTCCTAATTCAGGAATGAAATTTTTCGAGACACTGTGATAATTCACAACAGATAACGCAACGAAACAGCCTCGTTCCCTGATCCATGTGATAAATCCTCGTTTCCTCCGTCAGATCAGAACAGAAAATGGGCCACTCGGGTCTTCAACGACCCATCCATTTCCGTATAAAAGCGATTCGTCGCGAAATCTCGTCGGAACAGAATAAGAGTAGAGCAACGAGCGGCGATAAAACAGCGGGAAAAATTGTCGTGTCCCCGAAAATCACGAGCGTCGCATAGATAACGACCTTCTATATTCCGAGCTATGCACGTTGTTCCGCGATAGCGTCGCCCTCATTTACCGTTTTTTCCCTCGTCGTTAAACAAATTCTTCCGGTTTAAAGCCGTGCATCCCGTGCTACGATCACCGTGTACACTCTTCCTCGCTGTTGTTTATACGTACAAAAAGCGTCGGCCCGGAAGAAGATAAACTGGTTCATACGCGACGGCTATCAGAGACGCAGAAGGGGTATCTGTTGAATAACTTGAATTTCGCGCGCGTCCTCCGGTAAACTCCACCGGAAATGAGGTCGTACGCTAACAAATTAAACTGTAATTCCCGAAGAACCGACTGCTAACTCATCCTCGAAAAACCTGGCCCTCCTCGGTGCGCCGGCAGAAGCACGGGAGAAAATTACAGGGCCACACCCTTGGCTGCACCGAACACCCGCCGGCTCCCGAAAGCATAAAGCTTCACGATTAATAAAAGAGAATCATATTTTGCAACGGGCTGTCTGGACGGCTGTTGCACAAATTATTTCAGCCCCCTGCAGGATGCAGAGTTTTATTTTCTCTGTTTTCAGTGTATCGAGGCAGAAACGTTCTTAAAAATGTTATACGCGTTTCATGATTGGGGCCGTAAAGCGGAGAAAATGGGTGGATTAATTGAAAATTGTTTCGTGGCGAAATCGTAGAGAGCAAGGAAACGTCTACGTTGATAATTAAAATAGTATTATGTGTAAATACAATTTTACTAAAAGTAGACTGTGCTCGTTTAACTTGCTTTTTCCATCAAGGTCTTCTCTCGTTCGAATTTTACAAAATAATTTATGAAAATTAGGATGCACCAACGATGATTAATTGCTTCACTGAGAGACTTCGTCTTTTGTAAAATCAACTGGTCCGAATATATCGGCGATGTTAATTAATTACTTCGTTCTAAACCACGCCGATCATTTCCTGGCATCTACAGCTTTACTGGGAATATAAACGCGGCAATTAGGTGAGTGGAGGGGAATGAGATTTACGCAGGTTAACATTTCCTTTTTAGCTAATTAAGGGACATGGTTGCATACTTTCGGCTATAGTTCTGTTCTATGTTTGTGAGTGTACGAACAATTTTGCGCGAAGAAAGTCTTGACCAACTGTCGAGTGGACCACGAAGAGAGAGAGAGAGAGAGAGAGAGAGAATGAGAGAGGAGGAGGAGAGACTAGCCGGAAGCGAGAGGATGCGCTCGCAGTCTCCAACCATTATGAAATATGTTCGGAGCGTGGACGGATGGTACTCGAGGGATACAAACAAGCTTTTCATCAAACGTTACGGGGAAGGGCGAAAGCCTCTGGAACTTTCAACTAACGCGGAGCTTGTTAGTTCAATCCCTCACAAAAGGTGTCTCGCCGAGGCTTCCGTGACCATTTCGTCGTCTTGCCCTGTGGCTCTGCGACCCTGTTACGCTCGCGTTAACTTCGAAATGAAAAGATACGCGAGTCCTGAGTCCTTTAGACTTTATGCAGTAATCGGGACATTGAGATCGTAACTTTCTTTGCATCATTTAGCACGTTGATGTTAAAAGACGAAGTTTACCATACTTCAATGGCATTAGGTCCATGACCACAAGTGTACGGAATGAATAAGGTCAGTGACCACAACTGTTAAGGGACAATGAGATCAGTGACCACAATTCTACACAATGAATAAGGTCAATGACCACAAATGTTCAAGGTAAATAAGGTCCGAGTTACGTTCTCCATAGGATCTCCCGAAGAACAGTTGTCTTGGGCGTTTACCGACACAGAACAAAGGCACTCTTTTGAGGAAAAGGGGATAGGGTGCGGGGGGTGGGTTGTGCGTCTTTTAAATCAGCCGGCAATTGGGTCACGGGGGCTGAACCTTGCGAAACGACAAAGGGAGCGCACAAAGTTCGGCACGCGGATCGTCGGATATCGGCTCGCCGGCGGATCACAGGCGGGCAATTTCTCCGCTAATTAGACCGATCCGATCGGCCTAGTTGCACGCTTTTGCTTAGGCGAGTGTGGCGCAAAGACAAAAGCATTCGTTGCGATACGCGGCAGCGACTTCGTACGAACGGGAATCGAGGCATGCATTAAACAAACGGCAGATCGAAGGTATTTAATAATGCAAAACGCTCGCCGATTCGATTACGCTGGGTACAATCGAGCTCGTTTCCTTGCAAGCATAAATTCACCTGATCTTGGTCTGTGGTCGTCGTTTGCAATGAAAAAACAAACTGAATTCGTTTCATGTAAGAAGTTCATCCTGTGGCTTTGGACTGAATTTGTTTCGACATTTTAATGGGGAATAATCGACGGAGATATGAAAGGGGGATGAAAAATTGTAGACTACCCCAATTGTAGACACATTCACTATCGCGTAAGAGTCCAGTCGTACCAAGTTCTCGTCCAGTGGTAGATTTGCAATCACGCCACCGATCTATCCCGGACGCTATCGCGACACCTTTTCCGAATAAACGACTCAATTACAAAAAATGACTTGAACACATTATTTCAAGGCACCCGCCTCCGATAACCAGTTCCTTCACTAGACAAGTCCACGAAGGAAACAGAAGAAGTAGAAGGGTGGCCAAACACCCTCGATGTTTTCGCGCGCGGGAACAGCCAGTATAGAAGGGAAAGGGATCAGAGCGGATCCACGGTGACGAACACTGGAAGTCTCTCAGCGAGCCGTCAATATTTCAGCAACTTTTTCAGCCCCGTTCCGCGTTCGCGCCTCGACAAATGCTTAGGCCACGCTTAGCCTTCCTTATCCTTGCCCAACCTTTTATCGAGGATTCCCGCCGCCTCCCTGGAGCCAGGGTTTACGACACGCGACCGGAGAAAATTGTGGGATCCTGGGAAATATTGGGAACGCGACGGCAAGGGAATGGGAATCTCTTCTTTTCCACTGACCAGGCTGGAACCAACCGACCTAAAACTCTTTTCCTACCTCGCAGTGATCACACTGCACAGCGTCCGGCTGTGTTTGGTGTAAGATAGATTTCAAGTTCTGCGGGATTTTTCCGGTAGCCATTGTGATCTGGGAGAAATTGGAAAGTTGGCAAGGAGGTCCGGCAATATTGTTACGTCAACTCTCGGATCTTCTCTGTTCGATAATGCCTCTTTTGAAATCCTCCAGTAATCTACGAGATCCTAATAGCATACGAGGTTCTTCCACCGTTTCTCAATCGAGACAATCTCGTTCCAATTCTTACGCTTTATGC
The DNA here is from genome assembly GCA_028454255.1 of Halictus ligatus. Lineage (NCBI taxonomy): Eukaryota > Metazoa > Arthropoda > Insecta > Hymenoptera > Halictidae > Halictus > Halictus ligatus. The sequence goes on from CM052143.1 coordinate 7,510,288, forward strand.
TCGCAGCGATGCAAGATGGGCGCAGCAAGGTGCAAGCTTGCAAATTAGAGGGCGACAGACACGTCCCCGGACGAGGTCTCGGGTTTTTGCGATCGCATTCGTGAGAAATGGCGTCGTTGCAACGTCCGGGGCACTCGTGTCGCCGCAGCGTTATCGGGTTATTATGCGATTCCCCTGGTTGTTGTGTAATAGCTCGGACCTCTCGGCCGTTACGCGAGTCGTTCCACGATCGATACACCGTCTGCTCGGATGCACCCGTGTCCCCGGTATACTAACTAAACAGCTTCGGCGCTTGTCAACTACGGTGTCGTGTGATTTTCGCCGGTGAAAGAGAAAAATCTCACCCTTTAGCCCCATCGTTTCCTCTTCGTGTAGAAAATTCACAGAGCTTATCAACCAAGTTTTATAGGTCGCCTCGATCTTCGGGCCGCTTAAGCCGCGTCGGGGTTAAAGCCACTGGCAGACCGCGCGCTGCAATTTATCTTGTAAAGCGTTGCAGAAAACGCGAGTCGCGTCAGCGTAACCAACGCCATCGCTTATTGCACTCACTTCTTCGTAGGATGGGCTTCATGTTCCACGGTGCATCCGTGTGAGTCTGTAGCTGAAAGAAAACAGACCATACACTCGGGCTGTTGTACAGAAACAACGTGTACAGCGGAATCGTACTGTAAAGGTCTGACTGAAATATGAAGAAGGTAGACAAAAGAACGCAGTACAGTTTTATGTCTTGGATTCATTCACGGGAAACTCAAGAGAACGCAACTTTTCGCAATTTGTTCGGTCAGTGACAGTCGTTTTGAGTGATCTCGGTCAGTGACCTTAGTCTTGGATGGTCACGGTCAGTGACCTACAACAAATTCATATATTTTCCTGCGTAGCACTACTAGCTAATTGAAAAATCTGAAAAAATGTCTGATTAATAGGTTCAATACTCGCATTGCACAGTTTAATTTGGAGAAGTAAAAGACGCGTTTAAAACCTGAAACATTAGCGAGAAAGGTCTTGCTCCACTCCGTTTGTTTTAACGCTCTGCCAGACCAGGATCCCGAATGGTTTTAAAATGGAATTTCAGACTTCACATTAGAATAAATAAATGCGACAGCAGTCGCCGAGTAAAAATGGCACGCGGTATCTCGATCTGGGTGCTCGCAGCTTAATTAAAATCACGAAAAATCTAGAGTGACGGTTCCTCCTTGCGCCCGAGAGGGAGAGAGAGAGAGAGAGAGAGAAAGAGAGAGGGGGAGAGAGGGAGAGGGAGAGAGAGAGAGAGAGAGAAAGAGAGTCCCAGTTTACAGTTACAAGATCCAGCTCCTGGGATAAACTGGAATAAGTCTCCGCACGCAAGGATGCCAGCGAGATCCCGTCGGGGTTTACTGCAAATTGTATTCGCGGAAACAGGCGGCGACCTGCTAGTTTTTACTCTCTTCTACTCTCTTCCTCTCTCTCTCTCTCTCGCTCTCTCTCCCATTCTCTCTCTCTCTCATTCTCTTTTTTCCTCGGGGGTTACACCAGTACAACGTTGCAACGAACGCGCTGCGCAACGTTGCAACATTTTTGGCAACGCCGGGCTTTGCGACTTCAAAGCGGCCGAAGTATGCCAACAATTGCTTTGTTCCCGACATCGTCAAACATTTCTTCCGTTACTCGGTTGTACGAGTACACGGCTGACAAAGAGCCAGGGCACTCGCGGATTTCGCCGGAATTCGCAGGACCTCGAACAATGTTCAGGGAACCCGTGTTTTTTTCTAAACAATTAAAATTCTACACTGAAAGCTGCCTCGACCCGGAGGATCTCCTGTTTAATCGTATGTTGCTTGCCCACCGGCCAGGATACGGACTTAATTCAATTATTTAAATTGAATCATGCGAGTGACCGTCACTTCATAAAGCAAAAATTCGCCGGTGAAATTTTTACGAATTTTAAAAAGCCGCTCGGGGAACCCCCGTATGAATAATAATGCTAACACGCCTCACCCGGGTAATGCAGGATTAATTGTACTTCATTGGGGTTTACAACTGGACCGACAATTTGCACAAACCCTGCCGCACAGTTTGTAAATAAAATTCTTCTTCCGCTTCTCACGGGAATAGTCGTGCGCGGTAAATGGTTTAAATTTAGCTGTGTAAATAATTTCTTGACGGTCCCAAATCGATGTATGCGTTACTTGAGTATCTGCAGAATTAGTTCCGAAGACTTAGGCTGAGATTCTTGGTTCCGAAATTGTTTAGAAAATTCAAAATACCCGCTGGAACATTTTCAGTGTAGCTTGAAGTTGTATTCAATATCACGCAGTGGTCCATATCGGCGTTTCAATAGTTCAGGGATTTAACTCCCAATTATTAGCAAGCAATTACACATCTCTTACTGCGAAAATTACAAAATCGATTCGGAGCCGCTAAATCCTCGTTCGGGACCACGGTGCATAATCGCGAACGTTTCTTCGCGGATCTTGCAGCATCCGGATGTCGCAACGATCATTAACAGTCGCCGAGATTCTTATCCACCGCCGGCATATAGGTCAGAGCCGTTCATTTCCATAGTTTGATATTCGCGGCTCGGCTGGCTGCGAACTTTGTTCGGATTTATGACGGTAATGAGATTTACATATTAAATTATCCGCCGGCAGATAGTCGCGGCCAACAATTCCCATGCGTACAATACGTTTCCGTGCGCCTAATTAAAAGCAACTCGGCTCCGTGTCTGCGTACGCACACGCGGAAACGGCTTCCTCTGGCTGCATGTCGCGTCGCGTCGCCGTCCCTTTTGTCGTAACGTTGCCGGAGAGAACACAGAGAGATACAGTCGCCGCCACGAATCTCTGCGCAGCTGATTAATCCACCGTAGATCCCTACGATCGAACATCGATCATCCTTTGACCCAACCGGAGCACCTGAAGCCCCGCAAAACTTCGCTGCAGCGTAGGCCACGTTCTAGAGCTCTTTACACAGGATGAACGGAACTCTGTTGTCTCGAACTGCTCGGCAACCGTTTGCCGGATGAAAATGTTTTTTCAGCGGAAGTTGTACACCGTTCAGTGGAGCACATTACCTGGTAATTAGTTTTTTATTCTCCCATTTCATTCTTGGAATACGACACGAATAAAGACCGATTTTAAAAATGTACGGATAAAAGATTTAAAGGAAAGCGTCCACATAAAAACTAATCAGCAGAATTCTAACTCCATTTGATACTCTACAACTTTCATCTGAAACACTATTTCCTGCAACGTACTGAATCATGGATTTTTAATCCTATACGTACGTGTACCTAGACTCGGCTTCTTCACTGCTTGATCTAAACCAACCGACCAAAAAATTAATTACCAAAGGATGGGCTTCAATGTGCCCTCTACAAGCTTCCTTCCAAAAGTTGTTTTCCAGAACAAACAGTTGCAGAGTAATTTCGTAGACCGTGCCACCTTGTAGATCTCTTGGACGGCGTTCGCTGAGTCTGTCGTTCCGTGAGCTTCCATAGAAATTGAAGCAGCTTCGTCGTCCCGGATACCGGTAAGCAGCGAGCTGCGAGCGGGTCGCGAAGCGGGTTCTCGATAAGGTCGACACAGCACAGCCTCTCGCGTCTATCCTGTCTGTCCTTTGTGGTAGACCTCTTGATTCTCGCGGCCCTGATATTTTGCCAAGAGTTTCTCTCTCCACCGCGAAATAAGTTCCAGGCCTCGTCTGCCAGGGAAACCCGACTTGTTACGTAACCGCAATATGTTTCGACGGTGTCGTCGCGAAAACACGAACGATCACCACGAGGAGACTCGGTTGCTCGAGACGTTAAGTAAACTGGCCCCGATCGGGATACTTATCCTCGAATTTCTCCGAGAACTTCCGAACCACGACATCAAATTTGCGAGAAACGTTAAAAATTATTTTTATAAATGTCAAACACTTCGATTAACTCGAATTTCACGTTCGTTACCAGCTTCTTTGTCAATATGTCATATTATTAAATTCAATGTACCTCCTTTTTGAAATATTAAAACAACCTGTAAAAGGTCATGGATCTTCTGAGTATTGTTCTGTGCAACAACAAAGTGTAAAAAATTAATTGGATTACTTTTAAATGAAGGGCTGTGTTCGTCGCTCACCTGTGACGGTGGTGGCAAACGTGCTAGTTGAATAAAAATGTGATTCTATTAGGAATCTTGCTAGAAAATACGAACTTGATGAAATTGCAATCACATTTTGCACCGACTTCGAAAGGGAGGATTCAATTCGATTGCTCACTCGATTTTATTCTAAATAGCTTTAAATTTGTCCCTTCCAAGCATCTACAAGGGAGAATTCTTTTCCCGCGACTAAATGTATCCGAACGTCTCTAAATTTCTCGATCGATACCAAACCCTTGGCGAACCAGTTCGGAGCCGTGCCGAGGCTGTTTCCAAGCGAACACCGGGTCCCCTGGGACCCAACCTAGCATCCTCCGATCACGATTATTACTTAATCCCCATCGGTTGATGTAATCGCGAACGATTCCGGCGAGCATCGACGGCCGAACTCCGTAATCTGCCGCGCATCGATTATCGTTATTTATTCAATGAACGGGAGAAAATTCGCCGGACCACCGCCGCGGCCATCGCGGTATGAATTACCGCGATAATAACGCCACCGTAACCGGGCACAATGGATACGTATAATTTTCGCGAATTACAGGTAGTCCGGGAACACAATCTGATTCGTTACCTCGCTTTGAAAATCGCGCCATTCATTTTGTATCGGCGGCCACCGTCGAATACGGGACGAATTATCGTGTTGATTCTGTTTGCTCGCGGCCTTTGTGGGCTTTTTACGGCTCTGTTGTTCGTTAGGGCTGTGTTTAACCTGATTTCACCGTGATAATTGCGGTTCGTTGGATGTGAGCGTTGTTAGAAACTCGACGGGATCGGCTTCAGATCAAAGCAGTCTAAAGTGACATTCGTTGCGTTCTACTTATTGTTAGATCTTACTTGAGTGTTTCGGGAATGTAGGTGTTGTTTGTTTGTGCTGGTGCATTGCAACTGATGCGTGCAATTTTTATTTCGCATAAAAATCCGTAGTCCGTTATTAATCTCTTAATCCCTTTCCCAGTACGGCGCGTTTAGCTGCGGACGGTAAAAAAGCCACTATAGTGGCGTATCGTTCAAACTGATGCTTTCCACGGAAACCACTACAGTGGGGTACAGTACTTAAGAGGTTAATAACCCCGATCGCTGCCACGATTCAAGTAGGCGAAACTCGTCCCGCACAGTGCACCAACCGGCGGACAACGCGACGGTAAATCATATTCGTCGGCTGGCAGGTCGTAATCCTCTATTTTCGGAATCCACTCGGCCGATAGTGGCAAGATGGCCGGCAGCTCCGGTAACCGGATTACCTTGTCTCAGACAATTTGTTCGTCGGCAAGGACCGGCGCCGTCGACGTTGACGGCGTCGACGCCGCGAGACACCCGATCCCCGATAATCGAGATTCCAGCCGTAATTTCGCCGTCCTCGGAGATATCCACGTTGACTCACTGCGCTGTAAAGAGCCGCGACCTACACGTTGAGAGCGCCGCGAACACCGTAACCGACAATTAACTCTAATTTCCGTGAGACCGAACCGGCCCCCGTCCTTCCCCGGCTGAATTGCGACCCGTTTTCTCCCACCCCCGTCTCCCCCTCGCCCCTCTCTTCCCTGAAACCTTGGAACGGGGTGTAACTTCTCACAATTACCATGATACACCCCGGCCCGCCCGGTAATTCGATCAGAACTACGGGCCAAGTTGCCCGCCCCCGCAGGAAACCAGGTCCCAAGCAGGAACCCCAGACGATCTTTACACGCTGCGCGAGATGTAAAGTGGTTTCTTGCGAGATAGAGGTTCGTCTTCCCTTCCAGAAACCCCTTCGCGCGTCCCAGCGACCCTTGAACTTCGCGAAGTCCCCTGATAATGAGCGAGAAACTGCCTCGAGAAGAATTTCTTGCCGAGACCTGCGTACGACCTTGCTTTTAGGTGGCTTCGAGATGTTTACTGGCAGCGAGTTTCGCGTTTCATGGGCTCGGAGGATTGTAGATAGTCTCCAGGTGAATCTAGGACTTGCGTTTTTATGCGTTCACTGCATTCGATTGTGCAGAAGCGACGGTAAAACGAATATCTACGACGGAGTTCAACTTTGATCAAAACGCTATGCCACTTTGAGGCATTTGCTCGCTGTCGCAATTTTTGAACGACGAACCGTGATTTAATTTATTGCTGTATCTTATTATCTCGACTCCTGCTTTTAGAAAGGAAAATTTAATTTAGTGTTGTATCTTATTTTTCTAGCTCCTATTCCTGGTCAAGAAATTTTTCTTATGGTTGTCTTTTTACCGTCGATCTGTATGACATACTTTCCTGATGCATTCTGAAGAAGAATCGTCTCCTACAGGACTCGTAGGCGACGAATTTGCAATATCCAGCAGTTGCTTTGCCTTTTCCCAACAATTTAAATTTGCCTCTCATTATTCTAACCTCTCTTCTCGACTTAAACGAGTTTTACTCCAATTAATAACCCATCCAGAATTGGAAGCAGAGGCTCGATCAGTCTCTCGCACGATGCAATTTCGCAAGTTTCGAGGGACCCGTAGCCGGGCCATTTATGTCCCGAGATTGGTCCTTTTCCCCCGCTTATTGCATGTCGAGGAAAAGCGAATTTGCCGTAGAAAAGGCTCTTTCCTCGATAACACAGCCTCATTCCGTCCCACCAGGTTCGTCGGCCAGAGAACGCCAGTCGTCATTTCGACGAATCCTTGCGCTCGTCTTTAACCGATCGTCCGCGACGGATCGAATCGAGAATTGATTGCCTTCGGGCTGTCGCGACACTAGAAATTGTAGAAATGGAAAAACGGACGGAGAAAGAGACAAGGCTCTTTGTCTAGCCTTATCGAGCTCCCATCGGAGCGTAATCGAGCCAATTTGCGGGATCGATCGGGTCCCCCGGAAATGGCCTCTCGCGAAATCGTTGCGAAAATACCACCCCCTCCGGCTTGCGAAAGTGCTCGACCGATGCCGCATACCACCTCCATCATAAACAATTATTCGCGCTCTCGAGCCGCGAGATATTTACTCCGCTCTCGAAATTGAAAAGAATAGCATGAACGTCCAGGACCGCGAAAATAGCGAATTCGTTGCGGAATATTATATTTTCGGAAACGCGAATGGAATTGTTGCCTTCCGCGCTCGACATAATATCTTTGATAGATACGCTGCCATGCTCGGGATATAATGCGCCCCGTCGCGTCGTTTCGTATGCGAATTTTGCTTGCGGTGTTGCTTTCTCTGATAATGTTTGCGCATATTTTTGTTTCGGGTTCTTTTGTTTCGCTTCCGGTTGAACTCTGGTTGCAGTTTTTACACACCAGAGTTTTTTTTTTGAAACCGCCCCCGGCGCAACTCGCTTTTCTGCAGTTTTGCATAATTGTGTGCCCGCGATCGTTCCGGATCTTCGTGAGTTCGCAGCTCGAAGTGTTTAACGCGACTCGCGACTAACGAAGCATTCGTTGACGAGAAGGGCACAGTGACGGGGCAAAAGGTTAAATATTATTAGAAAATAGAAGATTTAAGCAGCGATTTCATGTAGAGAAAAGTCTTAAAAAATTAATTAAATATTGCGAAATGGAAGGTTCGAAAACCGAGCAGTCGTCTAGTTTGAAGCGATGAAAAATAATTAACGTAGAAAGTATTAGCCAAGAAAGAATCGTCAAGTTCGGTCGGACAGGTTAGTTGCAGTGCAAAGGGCGAGAGTTAATTACCTGCCACAGGATTCCATGGAAAAATTGACGTGCGACGGACAAACGAGCAGGATCGCGGCGCGATCGTTTCTATATTTAAATAGCGGGGCTTTCGGTGGGAATTATACGTCATTAGATCGATCCGCCGCACTATTTTCGGATCAGGAAGTTGCACGAACTCGTTACAGCCAGCAGCCGGCGCCCGTTCCGCTGAAAGGTATAAGAAGCTTTGGCCGAAGAGAAATTTCCGGTCTCAGCCGGCAGGCAGCCGGAAACTTAGGTGGAGCTGATAAATTTGAACAGTTCCCGGCGTTCCCGGCGCCGAACTTTCTCTTTGCCGAGGGCTAATGGCGGAGGTCCGAGTGCTGGCTTCATTTCGACAACTTCGGCATGTTGGTTGAACGCGATCCTGGGTGTCCACGCATAGTTTCAAACTTATTAACGCATATTTTCGATTCCTAACATTTTATTTCCTCTGCGTTAAGCGGAGGAATAGATTGCCCCTTGAGACAGTGGCTCCTTTGAAAATGAGAGCAAACAGGCCACGCCTACTTCTGTTAAACAAGGAAGGGGATTGTGGATCTCAAGTGTTAGATTCTTAGGGAATATAAAATCCAAGTCAGGTATTATCATAGACTTTCTGTTGACGCATTGTACTGACTCTGTAGAAGTCGAAGACAACAGGGCCACGCCCACCAAGGGCAAGCCACGCCTATATTCAACAAAAGTAGCTTGATCGTTAGACTTCTGTGCAGAAACGGTCATGTTTAAAAGTGATTAAATTTCCTTCACTTCGCTTTAAACGTGTGTTAATCGTACAGAAGCTGAGGGCAATGAAGCTCCGCCCCCTCGGAACAATTCACACCCACTACACCCAGAAAAAGAAGCACACCCACCCAACTCGCACCGTAGTTACCAAATTCGCAAGATTCAAACTGCCATAATTGTTTCGACGGTTCCATAGTCGCTTGCCCCGGGGGTTAATCGTTGCTCCGTGTGGCAGAGTAACGGGAGCAAGGAGTCCCCATCTTCTACCCATGCTCTACAAGCTCGTGGAACGCTCCATTTGCCGGCAGTTGCTTACAATTTGAATATCTCGTGCTCAGCGCCATTGTAATTATTATACGGCGCGGCAGATGCGCAATTCGCTAATTGCGGCACGGGGCGACTAGGTGTCGCGCGAACGGCTGCGTTATCTTGTGTCTTGGGATAATCGTGGAACACGGTGGATTCCGCGGATGAGAAGCGGCGAGGCACGGGCGGGAGTAGGCGTGTGCGAGAGAGCATAGTCGCCGGAACGGGCCACGGCGATTGTTCCGGCGTCGCTGATAAATGTTACTGGCATAGTTGTTCCCCCAATGTGTTGCGTATAATCCAGTTTAATCCGGGATTAGACGCATAAGCTACGGCTTAATCCGATGCCTCGAGAACGTGTGTCCGCCATTTGCATACGCAGAAGCTCGGCTCCTCTTCGCCCTGGAGTGGCGTGTCTTCGAAGATATCCTCGGGAGACGTCTCGCAGTTTCGTTGCGATAGCCGCCGGTCTTCGGCACAGAATTCACAGCTGTTTCATTTGCTCCCTGCTCCGTCCCTTTGAGCACACGGTTGATGACCAATCGGCGCTCCCGCTAATTGATGCCCTCGCTACAGCACTTGGGCCTCTGATGAGTCCACAGGGATCGAAGCAGCACTGGGGTCCAAAGATGCAGATATAGCCAGGCACTCAAATGGGGTACTTCAAAGATGGACTAGGTCTTAAAGAAGGGGACTCGGGCCTGACCTAGGTGCTGAAGAAGGGAAATGAGTCTTAGTACCTAAGCGAGAGAGCTCATACCTAACGTGAGTCCTGAGCAGGGAGCTCGGGCTTAGCAAAAGAGTTCAGACCGAAAGTAGGTCCTAAAGAAGGGAAGTCCGGCCTGACCTAGGTGCTGAAGAAGGGGAATGAGGCCTAGGGCCTAAGCGAAAGAGCTCAGACCTAACGTGAGTCCTGAGCAGGGAGCTCGGGCTTAGCAAAAGAGTTCAGACCGAAAGTAGGTCCTAAAGAAGGGAAGTCCGGCCTGACCTAGGTGCTGAAGAAGGGGAATGAGGCCTAGGGCCTAAGCGAAAGAGCTGAGACCTAACGTGAGTCCTGAGCAGGGAGCTCGGGCTTAGCATGGGCTCAAAGCAACAAGATTCAGACCTAACCTGGGTCCCACATAAAGGAGCACAGCTTACCCTGCGTTCAAAACCATCGGGTTTAGACCTACCCTAGGACCAGAGCGAAAAGAATTTTCGGGAATCCCGGCCCGACCCGGCCCGACTCTACCCAACCGTCGAGTAACCGGTATTTTCAGTTTGTCTTACACCTGCTAGTCTCAGCAGGTGGTTCTTGGTTGTAGCCGGGGCTCGTTAGGCGTTTTACGGGATTGAGCGGGTTGATCGTCGATTAACGGACCCGGAAACACACTTTCCATGGAATTGATATTAACGGCAGGGGACGTGGCACGCCACGGGAACGTCCCCGGGTCGTTCACTGCGATAGCTTTACGGCCCGGCCAGGATCCATTTAACTTCCCTGAAAGTGTTATCGCGGTAACTCCGCGGGGAACGTTGTAACAGTTGAACGGGGGAAGAGCTTATGATCCGGACGACGTAATTCACGCCGGGATACAGCCGGGGAACAGACGTCAGCCCGGCCCGAGATCGGTGTTAATCCCTCCGCCTTACGATTTTCCTCGTCGATGAACTGGTCGGAGTTACCATCACCACCGCCACCAAAAGCTGCGAGGAATTTGACAGCCGGCTACTCTGCTTTCGGTTCTTCTGCGAATAGATTGTTTAGTTCGGTAGTTGTTGTTGAGAGAGCGATATGCTGGCAGCTCCCGGCGTTGATAATGGCGATTCGTCGGTCGGTTTGGCTCGAGGGGTATAAATCAGGCTCATCTTCGTTAAGTTTAGTTCGGAATCTTCGTTACGAGCGTACTTTGCTGTTACGAGGCTCGGGTTTATGAGGGCGTAACCGAGACTTAAGCGAGCCGGGGACTAAACCTACGCCGGATCCAGGTCGAGTATTATTCTGAAACGACCTAGATACCGGTTGGAAGCAAGACGATTCGACGACAGGATCGTGAGAACGGCATTCGGGCCTAAGGGAAATCCGAAGCAAGACAATCCAGCCTTCAGGCCTAAGGATTTCATGCGAGTCCAAATCAAAATGATTCAGGTCTCTAGATCAACAGAAACAGCAATCAAGCCCTAGGTCCCGGGAATAACATTCGGGGCCCTAGTAAGCCCAAGCCAAATGGATTCCAGCATAATCTGAGTCCTACAGGAGAGATCTCAGACCTAACCTAGATCGTAAACAGGGGAGTTAAGGCGTTACCTAGGTCCTAAATCAAGAGTCTAGAGCTAACATGGGTCCTACGCACTGAAGCTTCAAACCTAACAAAAATAATCAGAACCAGGACCAGACCGAGTCAGTCACTCTCCCGGTGAATTCGTCTCGTCAATCGAAGGATCAAGATTGTGCCTCGCGCCGAGTCTGATCCGTGCTCTTCGTTTTAGCACAAAGGGTAAATCCGGTCGGTTTAAATAGAAGAATTATGCAAATCGTGGGTGAAAGGACCGCGAGCAGTGTCGTTTAACGCGTTATCACTCCGTTGTAACGAGATACCCGTGTAATTCCGTTCTTTTACCGTGGACCGAGCGACGTGCTACCGCGAACAGTTCCCGGTAACAGGATTAATATCCATCTCGTCACGAGATAATGAATGGAACGCGGCTCGCGGACGGGCGACGCGACGTTGCAAACGCCGCGGGACACAAAGCTTGCTCCTCTCTCGCACCGGATACAGAGTTATTACAAGGTGTACAAGGTCTGTACAGGTACCGAATAGCGGGAACAGCTGCGCCGTATTATGTCGCAGCCGGACCTGCGATCCACCCGGGGAAAACGGCGCAATCCGACGGTGATTATCGCCGAGTAATCGGCCGTAGACAAGCGATAAAGCTGCCGGCGATTCCGGGAAAGTTGCCGAGAAGAATTGCCAGTATCCAACCGAGAAAATGGTGGAGAACGTTCCACGCCGATGAGTAACACCTGGTTTCCGAGACGTTTGGAGACCGGCCGCGATCGCTGGTCGTTAAAATGAAATACTGCGACGATTTTTAATGTCAGGGCTCACCGAAAGCTCCCGGAAGATGGCCCAGACTGTTATCTATCGGGGATGGTTCCACGAATCCATCTTCTGGGTCCTTGAACTTTCGTCCTCCGTAAAATACCGAGCAAAAATACGAAGTCTCTTCAAAATGCTATTGTTTCTTCAATTTTTAATTTTTTGGCTTAAAGATAGACCCATGTTGAAGATATATTGGTTATCTAAATAAATATTATCGAAATATGAGGTTCTGAATGATTTTTGTAACAGCCGTTACATTGCGCAGTGCGGAAGAATATTCTTCTCGACCGGCTCGACATAATACATTATAGCAAACTCTATATTTCGGAACTTTTTACGGCACTACAGCAATACTTCAATAGTACCGTAAAAAGTTGCGAAATTTTCAAAACAATTGCTCCAACAAGTTCTCCAAAATAAATTCTCAAACCTTCGTTAATTTCCAACAGTTTACGTTTGGCACCCCCTGGGAGTTGACTGTGGCCATTCGCTCTCTAATTATGGTTACTTCCACAGATCTGTCCATCCCCTTTGATTATGGTTGCTTTCCCAGCAGCTCTGCTGCCATCATCACGGCAATTTTCGAGATTGAAGCCCGTTGACTTTTCAGAACGCCTTTTCAAGAGTAGCACTATCCAGTGGGGTTTGTTCTCTGAAAATTAATTGGAAGTTGCCAGACCAATTTCTGTCTGCAATTGATCGAACTTCGATCTGCAAACAAGCGTTCGGGGGACGGAATTATTTCATGCATTTCGAAGCGGTTCGCTTGGCCGAGGAGAATCACGAATCGCCATTAAACCCGTGGAAATATCGTGGCTGTCGGAACCGTTCGGTTGCCTAAATTTTTCAGGGCTCTCTGTGGGAAGCTTGTCCTTTTTGGGTCAGCGTGGGAGGACCGGTTCGAAAATCAGTGGAAACGCTAACAGGCACCATTTAGGTGATAAACGTTTAATGAGCTGGAGCCGAGGGTACGAGAAACGTTCGGAGACGTCCGGACCATCCAAAGTGATCTCCGGACGCGATTTATCTCGTAGAAATTAACAGTGTATTTTCAACGCTCGAAAGGCAGACTTTTGACGATTGCGTAGACGGTGGAGGACAATTTATTCAGCAGCCTTCAATATTTATTATTAATTTTGAGATTTGTTCCTGAATGTAGCGCGTTTTACAGAGTTCTTGGAACGAGTGAGTCTTTGGAAAAATTGCAGAGGTGGTCGATCGCGTTGGTTCGCGAGCAGCTCGATTCATTCACGGTGTCGGTATAACTGGAAAGTTTCGCAAGTTCTCGCGTTAGGTCGCGACAACTCTGCGGCGACCAGACTGCGCCGGCACGCCGATAAGGCTGGTTCGCAAATTTTACAGCTTTCCAAGTTTCCCCGGAAGATATAGGGGAGTACTGGTTCTGGATCGGAGACAATATACACGGGCGGTAAAATTGGCGAGCGACCGGCACGGAGACGGCTGCACCCCCGCATCGATAAGCCGAAGTAGCCCCGGGCCAAGTTCCGCAAAGCCGATCAAACTGCGCCGAGTTTGCAGCCACGTCGTCGTCGTCGTCGTAGCCGTCGTAGTCGTCGTAGCCGTCGTAGTCTTCGTCGTAGTCTTTGTCGTCCCGGGCCACGGCTATCCTCCTTCAATCTCGCCCCGATAACTTGTTAGCGGTGTTAACTGCTTCGTAAAATTGTTATCGGAAAGTACTTGCTGGATACCGACCGCCAGATACCTAATACTGGTGATCTGCCCTAGGATCGTCTCGTAACCGGCTCCAATCACACTGTCTTACTTGGATCTTCCCTCTAACGTTTTAGTAATCACTGGGGCGGGTCTTATTGATTTTGAACACGAATTCGAAAGTCGTTCCTATCCATCACGTCGATCATATATGAGTGATGCTCATTCCGAGGTTGTAGTTCTTTTAATCCAGTCAACGTGTTCAGACATTCTCTTCAACTCTAGGACTGTTGCAACTCCTCCCAACATCCTCTCTAACATCCTCCCAACATCGATTTCAACATCTTCTTCAACATCCCGTACGACAGCCTCTTCGACATCATGTACAACCTCCCAACATCGTTTGCAAGGTCGTCTTGAACATACTGTGCGACAGCCTCTTCAACATCATGTACAACCTCCTGTACGACATCCTCTTCGACATCCTGTACAAGAATTCTCTACACACATCCTCTACACATTCTTTAGGACATCCTATTGAACATCGTGTACGACATTCTCCCGAACATCCTATTAAACATCCTGCAGAACATCCTCTAGAACATCCTATGAAACATCCATTAGAACATCCTCTAGAATATCCTATTGAACATACCGTACAAAATGCTTTAAAACATCCTATTGAACATCATGTACAACATCCTCCCAAACATCCTATTGAATATCCTGGACAACATCTTCTACACCATCTTTTTTAACATCCTGTAGAACATCTGCTACACCATGTTAACTTGAATAATTTTTGTGTAAATGTAGAACATTTCAGATTGTTTAATGATGATCCAGACTGTCGATCTAACCAAGTTTTCCCTGTGTTCCAGGTACGTTCCCCGAATATCCGAGCTGTCCATCAGCGGTGTTCAACATCGGTGAGCTGTTTAACAATGCAAACACCGTCCGTTTTCGGAACAACGGCGACGGTTTCCGCGCGGTTAAACGTTCGCGCCACTTACCGTGCCCGGCTAATCGCCGGAATAATTCAGAGACTCCCTCGGAAACTCGCGTCGGGAAAAATGATCGTTACGCGGAAAATTTAATTCGAAGCTTTGCCGGGTCGCGCGAGGATAATCCGTCGGGTCGACGAGCGGTTTCCTCGAACCGGTGCCTGGGCCGCGTAGACCCGGGGAACCCGAAAGAGCAGGATCTCCATCCGAGAGGACCCGTCTTTTTTAATCTGACCTCCTCGGTTCCATTATTCCAACCGGGGGCCATTTGCGCGAATCTTCTCCGAAAATCAAGCTCGAAATCTTCGCAATTCATTCACACGTAGCACAAAGTAGACTGGAAATAATCGTGCAAAAATGAAAGGGGAAAAGTTGAAGTCAAGATTTAGACACTGTAAACATTCAGAGCTGTTTCTTCTTATAGTATGTCTATAGTAACACTATCCAAAAATTATTTGCGGAGACTATGTGTATGCATCTCCTATGTAGCACTGTGCAGTCTCTTATAAAAATTATTTGTGTACCCACTGGGCATTTTAAAGGTTGGCTTTTCTAGAACCAACTTTATTAATCGACTCTTAAAATTTCGTATAAATTAAAAATGTCAGAAGCTCCAAAACACGGTTGGATACCAAAAATACAATACTTCATCAATATTTTTCATACTGCTCATTTTAAGGGCGTAATTAAATTGACAGGGGAGTAGAGGTAGTTCATACTAATAGTCGTCGTGGTACGAGGCGAAGAAAAATGGCAGAGTTAACTCGAATTAGCGAATCGGCCGGAAGTTGAGATCGCGAGACGATCTCGTCGGATCTTGCAGCAGGTGGTGTGAGTACCTAGCGGCTATTAATTAGCAAGTGTGTCGTCGATAACGGCGGCCGACGTTATCGAAACTATGCCTCGGACATAGAAAACGTTCGCACGGCGTCCATCCATTAACCGCGGACAGGTATCACTAGATTAAGAGCTCTGCCTGTTTTTACCTTGTCTTGCCGATGTTACGACGCGACGACGTCGACGGAGCCTCGATCTACGCTTCGACGCTCATTAATTGGTATTTATGACGGGGAGACGACGGCGGCGTCGATATAACCGCTTCTACCCGAGAAAAACATGCCACGACAAGAGTAACCTCTCGTCTTCGCCTCACCTCGCCTCGCTCCGATGCTCTGTATTTTATAAGACCTCGCTTTGATCGATTAACGCTGTAACTACTTGACGCACTGTAACTCCGACACTGCCTAGAAAAATTAAAAATTAATTTTTCGACGAGGGACGAGGCAGTTGGCAAGTTGATTTTATTCGAGAGAATTTTGCTCCGCTAGTTTCGATGATTTCTATTATATTCAGCGAGAAATGTTGACGTAAATGGAAATGCTGGATAGGCTGTCTAACTGGTATACAGTGTAAACAAATTGAATAATAACTTTCGATTAATCTGCGAACGCTTAAAACTGCTTCTACAATTTTATAAATTGCTTCTGACGAATTGAAAATGTGCTGCTCTGATCGATCTCTGCTTCCAATATGAATTTCCATCGATTAACACTTGGAAGAAAAGAAGTATAAACGTCCTATGGACGCATAAATTGTAAGTCCGAGTTTATAATCACTAAATATAATCTCTGAAGATCTACAGCAGATTCCTGTATTTCCAGCGCGAATTTCCATCTATTGGAAAAAATTAAACATCAATGTTTCATTAAAGCTCAGACTCTTGAAATGACTTCCGCGAACTAAATAAATTTCCCCGGCTCCGAGCAAACTCGCGCTTTTGTAATTGCTACAAGGGATAATATAGCGAGTTGCTTTCCAGTACTTCGACAGCTAATTATCATTCGCGATCAGGAGCGTATCGGCGCGTTTCAGCTGATGAAAATCACGAGAAACTTCTCCGAACTTTTTTCCCTTTCTTCCCTTCGTTTCTTTCTTCTTGCTGATTAATCCGGCACGGCGCGGGAAGCAGCCGATTAAAAAGCAATCCCGTATTCTGGGATTCGTTGATCTTCGATTTTTCTCTGGCGAGGAGTCGAACTCGATCGAGAGTCGACGACGGCGTTCGTCAAAAGCGAAGGAGAGCATCTGTAAGAGGCTCGAGAACTCGACGACCAAGTCCGGGATGGGAAAAATTTCGAGCTCATTAAGGGAACTTGAAGTTTCTTCGTTTTCCAAGAGACCTCGAGAGAGAGAGAGAGAGAGAGAGGGGGGGGGGGGGGGGGGGCAGAAGAGGAAGAAGGGAGGGAAAGGGAAAGGGAAGGAACTTCTTAAGGTGCTCGTCCCCGAACGGCAGCCACTTAAGCGTTTATGTAAATTCCTGGTCTATGGCCGTCGATCCATCTCGTTCGACTGAAAGAATGACCTGGAATTGAATCAGCTTCGACGATCAAATTTCTTTGAGCTCTCGACGCGATGTCTTGAACCGCGCCCCGCATCAGCATTTAAAAGTATTTTATCATTGATTTTTATGCAAATTTATGTCCCCTTTGTCTCCGGAAATCGGAGTCTTAAGAATAGACTTTCGTCTTTTGTGCTATTAACGTCGCAGTTAAGTAAAAATTGTTTTAAAAGAACAGGCACTTTGTTGAGGATTGCAGAGAGCTGTTGTCAATCATTTGTAGAACGTCTCCGTCATCTACAAATGCTTACAAGTGACTAGAATTTCTATTGTCAAATAAAAAGTGTGTGACAAATGTTCGGACCCTTTTTGTTTTGTTGAAAATGTTCGTGTTTCAATGTTGTCGTTTATTTTACAATCATTAATTGTCATACAAGAGGCTAGCTTTTTGGAACCATTCATTTACGTTTTAAATGTTTGTAGTTACTTTGACATTTAAAAAAATATGTTCATATTGTTGTCACGTGTTTTACGAATATGGACTGTCCCGTGAACGGCTGAAAAATGGTATTTGGTACGATTCATTTCTCTTGGAAATGACTTGATAAAATATTGTTATAACGCTGTCATATATTTAAAACCTTTTCATCTTGTTTACACTGTTGACGGTTTCTTTGACGGGTAAAAAAATATGTCTGTAATGTTGCTGCTTATTTTACACTCATTATTTGTCGTAACGAAGGTCATAGAATGTTTAGAATCATTTTTATTCGTTTGACATGTTTTGAAAGGTTAGAAAATATTTTTACCCTGTTGTCGAAAGTTTGACAATCAGCAAAATGGCTAGGAAACGTTCTCAACGAATCATCCCAGTAAGTAAAGTCTGGCCCTTTGGTCTTCGTCGCGTTTTTAAGGCAACATGTCTGGCCACTTCCCACTTCTTCCACTTTCTCTAATGGGCCGAACCTCGTTACTCATGGTTGTCGGTTGGCCAGCAGGGAACAAGGAAAACTTTTCTAGAGCCGGATCCTTTAATTGCTCGGGCCTTCGAGCACGAATCCTTCAGCTATCATCGGTACATTAACCCAGATACGTGTCTAGCATCCATCCGAAAGAACAATCGTTGGGTAACTTTATCTTTCTGTTATTCAGTTTCCATTTTTATTCCATGTCGACGCCTCTAAAAAGCCCTAAAAAGAAATTATTGGTTTCAGGTTTTCAGGGAGAATTCAAGTCCGGGGAGCTTCTGCTCTTTTAATTTCATAAACCTTTAAAATGAATAGCTTCTGGATTTCGCGTATTTATGACTGTAAGTGAAATACGA
Source organism: Halictus ligatus (assembly GCA_028454255.1). Classification (NCBI taxonomy): domain Eukaryota; kingdom Metazoa; phylum Arthropoda; class Insecta; order Hymenoptera; family Halictidae; genus Halictus; species Halictus ligatus. The sequence continues at coordinate 7,528,514 of CM052143.1, forward strand.
AATGCAGAGTGAAAACTTCTGAAGAATTTAGAAATAGTGGCATTTCATACAGAAGTTTTTGAGTCTCCTACAGTAAGAAATAAATTTTCGTTTGACGTTTTCCTCGGCTTCTTGCTTCAGAGAATTGTATTATTAATATCAAATACTACAATAGAAAGTGCACCTGTCATATTAAATAACACGCATTAAAATTAAAATTGAAATTCTACTTCTAATTCTAATTCAGTTTATAATTCAAATAAAAATCGAGATTAAATAATTCGAACACTCGTGCACTTTGAAAATTGAAATTCATTCAAGCTACAGGAAAAGCAGCTCAGCTGGAACTTGAAACAATGCGGAATTTAAATGAAAAGCAAAATTAAAATATTTCTGTGAAAAAATCACAAAATTCCTCCAGGGAAGAAATAATTTGTGCTACTTGCTGTTTTCTAACTTCTATACCGCAACTCCGCGAGGTTAATTAACTCAGGAGGGATTTAAAAAATGCAAAATTTACGGGAAAAAACAAGACGAAGTAATTCAAGGAAAAAATCACGGAGTTCCCGCGACGAATTTCAATTTCCCGGTGGCAGACGTCTGGCGGAATTTATTCCGGAGCGTTTTTGTGGTAGATGTCGCGGAAGGGCGAGGATCTCGGAAGAGTGAGACGGGGGATGGCTTATCAATATGTATGTGTTTAACTTGCTGCATAATGGAGGGGAACCGTTCGGCGTTTCCTTGGACCGGAGCGATCATTAGAGCGCGGGACGTCCGAGAGCCGACTCGATTAACCGGAATCTCGACCGCGGCCCGAACTAATTGAAAGAATCCTCTCTTGGATGGCCTCCTTTCTCGTTCCGGTCCGCCTTCCGTTTGAAGCTTTCTTGTCCTCTTTTCATGGAAAAATATCGAGGATGCTCTTCGGGGCCAGCGTGCCTCCTGGCTTTTAGTCTTCTCTCGCTTCGAACTACTTGGACGGTTTCGAAAAGCAAAGACCGAGTGCCCTAACCAGGAGCCCAGTCCTCTTCGAACTTGTTTCGAAGTAACTGGCTCGCTGGACTTTCGACGGGTACTCCGATAGATTAATGATCCCCTTTTCGGACCTTCCGGGATCTTTAAGAGCGATTTAAACGCTCCTGAACACCATCGCCAAGCATTTTGTTCTTCGCTCGCGTGGGAGATCGCGTGATTTGCTTCAGAAACATTGAAATGGAACAAAGTATCTTGTTACGCATTATTACATAACCCCGTACATTTTAGATAGGGAGGAATAGTTTTAACTATTTTTTTAAATTCATTTTGTTATGATTCTTAATGTATTTATTTACACTATTCCGCGGCTTTTTATATTGTGGATTTGAAAGTATTTTAAACATTTTAGAGAGTTGAAAAACTCGTTTCACTTTATTCGAATTGAATTTTGAAAGTTCCTGCTCGAGAGTCTTCCAACCACGACACAATAAAGCTGTGTATGTACATATGTACAGGATGACTCCAGGGTCCTGGAACAACAGAGATTCTCCATGGTAAACTGAATTGAAAATGAATAACCTTTTCGCATACAAGCTTTTTTGTTTTCGAGAAAAACGAGTTTCCAAATTCACTATACGGTTCCGCCAGTTTGCTCTTAATAGCTCGTGTGTTCTATCAATATTCAAACACTTTTTTCTCAAAAATGGGAAAAGGAGACTGCATACGGGAACATTTTATTCCGGACCTTTCAGTCCATCCTTCCGTGGGAAATCGAACAGTATAAAACAAAATATCAAAAGCTCGTTCGGTTAAATCAATTTGCTGACTTTTAACTAACCAAAAATTTTCACATTTGTACAACGTAACAGACAGATTTACTACAGCCAGCTTTGCTGCAATAAACACCATTACCAACAAATCATAAATAATAAGTTACACAAAGTTAGGCTCAAAATGGAATTCCCCGACTCGGTCAAAAGGCCTCCCTTGAACCTCCCCTCGATCTCCCTCAATTCGACGAACCGGAAGTCACCGTCGAAGAACGGAAATCCCATTAAGACGATCTCGAATCTCACAGGTTTGTCGTAGCCTAAGCTAATCACTGTTGTCCGACAAATATTTGGCAAACAGTCGATCCAGAATCCCACGTCCGTCATCTCTAATTCACCTTCTCCTCGAGCCACTCTAATTGAAGGATGGTCCGACTAATTAGTAGCCAGACAGTCCAGGATCGAGATCCTGTGCGGCATTCGACGACGAACGAGTCGCACACCGAAACTCGTGGAAGCGTCATTCTCGATTGTTTGTCTTCCGGTCGATGGATCCTAAAGGTGCGTCTCTATTTGAGAGTTGACAGAAACCATTCTCACATCGTGTATTTGTCTTGACTAGTATAAAATTTTTGACTTATTGACGTTGTAGAATGAAGAAATACAAATTCATCTGAATTTTGGATGTTGTAATTGACTTAGAAGATTTTTATTTTCCATAAAAATCTGCAAACTGAGAATTTGGACATTAAACTATTTTATTTGTTAATAAATTTATTGTCAGTGGACATACCTGGATTGGGCACTGTCTCTTGCCAAATCAATCGCATTGACAACAACGTGAGAACAATTTCTCCACTGATGAAAGTTCATACGTCGAAGGATCGTAGTTAGAGAAAAGCATGGAGAACAAACGCGGCATTAGATACAGCATAGTGCTCGAATTTGCCAGAAAGGTTGGTATCCTGTGTCGAGCAATTAGTACAAAGGTGTGATGCTACGGTAGAATGGAAATGGAATGGGTTGAGTGAAATTTGTTTCAGAGAAACATCGTTTTTCGACGGGGAAACGTGATTGTTCGGGTGTCTGACTATTGCTGGTCGATTCTACTTCGACGAACGTTTCCAGCGGATGGCATTCGTATATGGTGTGTTATAACTGTGGCGATCCCGTACGTGTTTGTGTTTCTGGAATATGACCAATGAAATAAAATTGAAAAGTTTTTGTTAACAAGTTTCTTTTTATGAACTGCGAGAGCCAGGACTGCCTTGATAAACGATGAGTGTATCACACACACAATTTATACTTTTTTCTTCCTCGGTCAGCTTCGTCTCTGCATTTTGTGCTTGCAGTTTCGTTGCTCGTTGCTTGGTTGCCTTTGTGCAATAGTGTTTAGGTGTGACAAAGGATTTTTTACCCTTTTATCCATTAATGTATGCCAAATAATATCCCCACCGATAATAATGCAAATATAAATTTTTTACATTCAAGGGAAAATGAAATAAGAATGTGTTAAATTTTCTGCCAACTTAATAATACTTGACAGTGATGGTTATCATAAGCTGCACGCATAAAAAGATATATAATGTAATGATAAAACACAATTATATGAGAAAGGAGGAATGAAATTCACTCCGTGCAAGTAGAATACCCTATCATTGGTCAGACATCCATTCTTCCCTAAAACCACTATGGAAATAAAATATTTGATTCACTAAATTCTATATCAAAAGTATCTTACCGACTTCCATCATGGAAAAAAAAATTCTACCAACGTCTCTAACGAAAACAAAATATTCCTCTAACATTTACAATTGAAACAAAACACTGTACCAAATTTTTCAACAATTCCTTCCGAGTTTCGCGCATATCCTCGAATCAAAAATACTATAAACACAACAACGAACGAATGAAGAGTAAACACAGTACATCGAAACGCTTTCATGCAGTAGAACATCCCAGCACAGACCAGACATCCAGTATAATCACACCTCCACATAACGTTCCTTCAAATTCGATTTCCATTCTCCGGAAAGCCCTCCGGACCGAATTTTCCTCTGCGCGTACCTCACTATCAAAACAATCCACCATATTTTCCATCTTTAACAAACCGGCAACCTAATCGAGCGCACCGGTATCGTTCGGAATCGAACGATCGCGAGAGCCAACTCAATTTCACAGAGTGGCGTGCTCGGCTCTCTGTTATCTCGATAGAAAATCGTTTCTGTTATCGCGCGAGATGAAAAATTTTTCGTCGATGAAGTTTTTGGCGCCCAGGAACCCGCTGGCCGGAAATAAATTCGAAAACGGAAATCGATGATCGAGGGCCGCGCTACAAATGTTGACCGGCTGCCCCGAACTTTTCTAATAAAACCGTATTTCGTCTAGCTCGAGCCCGTTCCCCCGACCCCAAACCGTCCAAAACTGTTTCAAATACTTCTTTCTACCCTCCCATGAGTCTACCGCAACGAATTATATTCCTCGCGGGGAGATTAATGGTTGTTTTCAACGAATTTTCGCATAGTACCCTCGTTCACGTCCGAAAAGCAGCCTCTCTCTCCATTTTATTGGCGCTTTGTCGCCATTGTAGGAAATAATTGAAACTGCGAAGGAATAATTTCTATGGTTTATCTGTCATCGTCCTTTTTAAAAAAAAATTCAAACAAAAGTGTACAATATTCACGGAATGAAATGTTACCCAGAGGAATTTTTGCAAAAATTGTTTTTACAGAACAGGTAGTTGAAAAATTGTATAATAAGCAGAACGTCGTGTAAAATGAAAATTTTCTGCTTCGATTACAGGGTACTAGAACCAAATAAAAATGTGTTTTTTCCAGTGTACTAATAAGCACCATACGCAAAAATGTTTCACGATGAAGTGTCCAGGAAAATAATACAAAACAAGTACACTGGCTTATGTGTAACGATGACAAAACTGAAGAGATGGGTCACCGAAATAGGACACTGGGCGTTAATGGGTTAATCCCACACAGACCACCCACACTGCTAACCTTCGTTCCAAGTGATCCACTTCCAACCCCTCTACGATTTCACAAACCCCACTTTCCGAACATTTAGTGGATTCGAAGAGCCAATAGTACTAGCCCGATTTTCTGTGACCCCGCCCACACAGCACGAGAACCACGTAGGTGTAATTAAACATTGTTCTTGGAAACCTGTTCACGTGATTCTGGAGTTCTGATTTCACGATCCATTCTATATTTTACAATTTCGTACTCGAACCCTTTCATCGTGCATGAACAACAGATTATCAGACAATTCGCAAAACTTTGCTCTGATACAGACAATTATCCTCCGCAAATCGATTTTCTAGAAACTAGACAGAGTGTAATTAACGCGAGAAGTGTCTGGAAAGTATATACCGTGATCCATCGATTAAATTTCAACGGTCGAAGAAAATAAAGATCGAGGAATTCAAAGTTGACGGAATTCAGAAAAGACGGAGAAGAACAAAAATGAGAGACTTGAAGGTTATACGGGGTTGAAGAGGGGGTTGATTCATTAACCCCGATTTTCGTTGACTAGTTGAATAGAATTAATTTACGACCGCAGCATCGGAATCATAATGCGATAACAGAGGATTTTCCTAAATCGCAAAACAGTTGCATCAACGCGCATTAAATAATAATTAGTTTAAAATTGCACAGGGACTCCGGCGGCCCCTATAATCCACTTAAGGACGAAATTAGGGCAGAAAAATGTTCTAAAAATTGGTTAGACCACCACCGGAACGTATTAGTTACCCTCACTCGAGAAGTTTGAAATTAATTTTAATCCCTTTTCACCGGGTTAAACAATTTCCATTCCGGCCGGAACGTCGAATTATTCGCGAGGAACTTTATTCGGATGTTTCCGACACATTCGAAACTATTAATTGGGGTTGAAAAATTAATTCTACAATCCTCGGGCTCTCGAGCGCTGTAAACTTTACAATGCCACGATTGCAAGCTCCGTAGATCGGGTTGGAATTTGTCGGTGGAGGGTATGGGGGTTGCGGGATGGAGGGTTTGGTAGTACGTCGTTTAACCCCCGATAAATGGCCGTCGCTCAGCCGATCGCTCGTATTTCCACCGGAGTTAATTAATACTGGGCCCTCGCATTGTTCTAAAACTCGTCCTACTGATAAACCAGCCCGGTTATTGTCGCAAGTGCGCCGGTTTATCGCGTTTAACCTTGATCGTATCAGCTCGTAATGCGATGCGCCCGCTGGCTGTCCGGTTCTAATAGCGTTGATCCTCGAATCCAGGCATGGCTGGGTCCGAAAGGACCCGCACCAGTATCCAGAGAAACTGCAAACGTGTTCGCAGTAATTTCAGAACGCAGCAAATGAGCATTAAGAGCAGCGACGAATTGTATGGACAGACTGAATGAATAATAAATGATAATAATAGATAGACTACGGATCGTTGTGCAAAATGAAAATTTTGGCATCAACTGTAAGAAACGGGGACCAAGTAGAAAGTTCTTTAGGAATAGTATGTCAATACTTCAAAACTCACTTAATCCTTTCACTGTTCTAAATTGCACCCATTGATCTCGTAAATGAATCAATAATTTAATTTTTAATAACTTCATTTTTCTCATTGCCACGGAGTCCAGTGGTGTGCCGAAAGTCTCAGAACCGGTACCAGAGGATTCCAACCAGAGAAAAACAAAAATCCATCTTTGGCAACGACAGCCACCAAACACATCCCCACTTGAAACACCTACAACCTCCAGAAAAACGTTTGGAACATCATGGCCCGTACAAAAATCATTCCAAGCCCATCATACAAGCGACTAACTCTTTCCTGCGAATTTTTCCGCAGCGATGGGGGTCCATTTCGCGGATGAAGCGTGACAGTACGACCGTGGAGGTCGAACGAGCGCTCGTTGCTTGGTGGCCCGCGATGAAACTGACCATCTACGCGTGCAAATAGAAGGGAAGCGCAATTTGCATAGAATTTCCCTCTTCAACGCTTCATCTTGGCTTCGGCCGCAAACGGTGGCGCTGTTTGTTTTCGGTCGAGACACACACCTCGATGGCGACGGCTGGCGGTTTGTATGCTTATACGCGTGTAGCATGAGCCTGGATGCACTACCTACGCCGTCAGTGCTCGAAGACGAGTCTCGGGGTTCCACCATCGCCTCCCCGTGTGTGTCTTTCTCTATCTCTCTGTCTCTCTCGCTCTCTCTTGGTTTTAGATTACAGTCTGCATCCGAGACTCGCTCTTTGACTGGAAACGACCGGCGTCTGGGTTCTGGTGTTTCTTCGGCGATGTACCAGTCGGAATTGTAAACAATTTCCGGCTCTTTGCGGCTCCCGGTAGGCAAACCAACCGCAATAATCACGATGGGTACGCTGTCACGCTAATTTTGGTGATTGGGGCTGCCGTTTGTGGCTCCTAACGTGCTATTTTCATTAGAAAACCTGGGCATGTTTAACCCAGTTGCTAGTAATGTGTTAAGTTAGGGTGAAGTAAATTTAAATTGTTAGACATGCAATTTTCTGTACTGGGAACGTGATCCGAGTCGATTAATCGTGCGATCTAGCGTAGGAAATTCGTTGCGAGCGATCGAAGCACACCCTTGTACGTTTGAATATCTGTTTGCCATACTTTCAACGACTTCGTTGGAATTCGGACACCAACAATTTTATGCGAACCATGTTTGGCTTCGTTGCAAGGAATTCAGCGGAAAATTTCAAACGTAATATATTCGGAAAAAATGGCATCTTTAGAACGCTTTGGAAAATATATTGTTATCCAGTCTCCGCGTCGACGGGGAGCCTCGAATGATCGGATAAACATTTCGTTTTAAATCCAGCCAGCCAGATAGCCGGCTCCGCGGAAATTGTGCAATCGGGCAGAGGCCGCGCGTATCACGAAAGTCCCTCGGCATTTGGCGATTCTATTCCGGGTTTAACAGGGAGTTTGGAAACCGCGTGCCCCGTAATAGAATCCTCGAAAATTCCAGCAGTTTTCCAGACATGTCGGGCTAACGCTGTTTGTGGCCTTAAGCACGATCATGCAAAGGATTCGCGCGCTCCACTGAGCCCGCGGTTGTGCCTTTTTCATCTGTGCCTCTGTTTATGTACCTACCATGTTCCCCCATTTCCGAGCATGCGAATACCTCTTTTTCGATGAATCACCGAGGTCAAGAAGAATTCGCAATTGTGGATATTTATTTCTTCGTATGAGGCTGACTTTAAGAGCGAATTTCGCAGGAACTACTTAAGATATTTGAATGGAAATATTGTTGCGTGCGCGTTTTCTATTACTCGATATAGTTAAACTCGCACTTCGCTATGTTTAGGAGTGGACTGTATTGAATGAATGATGAACTGTACAATCAATTTCGCTACGCGACAAATAGTAGGCACATATTAGCTGTGTTAGACTGAATTTTGTCAAAATTTTCGCTAAACCATTAACACTGAAAAAAATTCTGAATGGTCTCATGTCCGTGCTCCATCTCATGAGAGCGATCGAAAACAACCCCTAGCTTCCGAATCAATTTTCTCAGGTACTAATCAAGATATTTGAATGAAACAAAGAGGAAATAGTAGATAAATCTTAGCTGTATTAGACAGAATTTTCTCAAAATTTTCACTCAACCATTAACACTGAAAAAAATTCTGAATGGTCTCATGTCCGTACTCCATCTCATGAGAGCGATCGAAAACAACCCCTAGCTTCCGAATCAATTTTCTCAGGTACTAATCAAGATATTTGAATGAAACAAAGTGGAAATAGTAGTAAAATTTTCGTAGTATCGAACAAAATTTTTGCAGCATCTATCCTGACCCGTCGAGTTAACATAGCGGGCCGTTTATCGTCTTCAGGATGATGCAAAGGATCCACTCGCTCCACTGAGTCCGCTGAGGTCTTCTCTTCATCTTCGCTCTCTCTGTTTATGTACTAGCCACGTTCCGCATTTTCCGAGGATCTGAATACCTTGTTATCTTTCTTTGATATACGATTGCCATAACATCGGCCGCCAGGTTCATTCAGGAACGATGGCCTCTCGCCGAATCTTCTTCTCTCCATTGTGTCGGGATATCTCGCGGAATCGTCTCTCGTTTCTTCTCCGCCGGATATTTGTATCGATCGCCGTCTAATGCTCGTCAACTTCAATTTCACGATTTTATACTGCCTGCACACGACCGTCTCTCAAAAGCATTCGTTACGCTTCTCCTCGGAAAATTCTCGAGAAAAAGAATTCTGTAAAGCATCAGCTTGATAAAGTTTCTGGCACTGTATTCAATTTATTTAAATGGAAAGAGAGCAGTTTATTAAATTGTCTGAATATCCGTGTGCAAAAACAGTTCTTTTCGGAGCATGCATTGTATCGAGTTTAATCCAGTAGGATTACACGACAATGGCTCAATTTATCCAATATTTTAGACGGTTCCGCCCTTTTTCGTTCCCCATTGTTACGATTCATAAAATGCCAATTTAAAATAGTCCGTAGACATTTAAAAATAATGTTCCGCCAGTTAAATGTATTGCACAATTTGGCCATGATTAATTCTCGTTGAATTCTACGTAACTTTCCATAAAAGTGTTCGCGTGCGAACGAACAAATTTATTCGACACAATTTGATTGGCCCTTTAATAACGCGTTAACGTAATATAATTCCGTCTAATTGCAGCGAATTATTTAACCGTTGAATTCGTTGCAATTAAATCGAATATGATTTAATAGAATTGCACAAATTGAGACTTTGTCCGCGAAAATTAATGCAGCAAACATATCAGTTCCCTCGAATAATTTGAAATCGCTGCTTCAACTAAATAAAAACCCTATGCCGTTGAATGCGATTGCCGTGGCTGCAGAACAATTTCCCGCGACAACGCTGGAAAATTGGAAAAATTAAAATGTATTCATTCTGACACCGTGCATACGATATACGAGTAAATAAATATCTCTGAAAACAATTCCTCTTCTTTGAAATGGAAAAACAATTACAAGTGTAAGCGAGCTTCGGCTAATGGATAATTTCATAAAGAAAAATGGCGGGAGTTAAAATGGTGGGAGCTTGCTCGGCCGGTTAACAGTGGGAAAACAGGATGTTTGCATAGCAAAGGCTGCAACCCATTCCGAAATTAGCGTGTTTGGCTACAGTGTGTATATCCAGCGTCTAAACTGCGTGAAACTGCCTCGGTTGCGAAAGGTATGCAGAAATTCGCGAAAAGTAGGGCAGAGTCGCTGAGACAGCGATCATTCCGACAGCCATGGAGCAGTATCAAGGAGGCAGAAGCGTTTCTTCAGTCGCTCGTTTGTTTGTTTCGCGGAGTTGCGTCGTAATAACGCAAATATTATCGCGCTGCCAGGAACAATATCGCTGACAGGATTCCGGCGTGCGAGGGAGGGAGAGACAGAGAGTCAAACAATTCTGGAAGACGGTATCGCGCTTATGGCGTCTCCTAGGATCGTTCCCGAGAAGACTGAAGGATCGCGGGGCTGAATTTCGCGTTCGGGAAGAAGGAGTTCCGTCATCGTTTCGGATTCGTTGAACTTTCCGGCGAGTTGCCGCGACAATATCGTCCCCGTTCCAAACAAACGACGAGGAAAACCTCGAATAAACTTGGCTTCCAGCCTCCTCGGGTACAGACGAGAGGCTCCGACGATCGAGACGCTTTTCGATTTAATCGGCGGTTATTTTCGCATCGATCCCGCTTTCCTCCCCGAAGGTATTCTTCTGGGGTTCCTCGGGGAGGGCCAAAGGACGAGGTGGTAGCGCCAGGTCGACAGCACTCCGGTTTTGCAATTCATGAATCACTAATTACTCCGTAGAACACTCGTTAACAACGAAACTAAAGGACCGCGGCAGTCGGAACTTATCGATTCAGACGGAAATTCGGGAGGGGAGCGAACCCGGCAACGGCGGAATGTACAATTTAAAGGGAAACGACGACGGACCAGCGGCGGAGAGTGCAAGACGTTTAAGTGAGTCATTAATTGCATTAAGTAAAGTGCCGACCCGGAGACAAGCCCCCTCCTATGCCCCCTCTCCCTCTCACGCCTAAACGAGACGGATAGAAGCCCCCGCGGAAATTCGGCGCCGGGAATTTGTCCGAAACGCGTCAAGAGATTTGGCCCGTTGAACGTCGCGTATCGGAGGAAACGTTTCTCGGGCTAAATTGAATCGTTTCTGACGGCGAATGTCTCGTGGATACCCCCAGGATAGCCCAAGAACATTTTCTGTTTTCTGTTGAGCTTGTATTTTGAGGTCGGAATCCTGACAGCTAATCCTTAACTTTAGAAGGGACTAATGGTGATATTCTTGTAAAGTAAAGGGCATGTAGTAGGTACACCTTAGTAGTACACCACCGAATTATTTCAAAATTTTAGCTGAATTATTACACATAGAAAAAATTAGTACCAGATACCTGTTCCAACTTTTGAAGGTAATAAGGCTACAAGCAACCCCTGACTATAAGCATGAATTTCGCAGGCACTACTTAGGGTATCTCAACGAAACAAATTGGAAATGATAGATACATGTTAGCAGTACTTGGCAAAATTATTTCAGAATTTTATCCTTACTATCAAAGATGGAATAAAATCCTAAACAGTCTCAAAGCTCTGTTGTATCTCGTGAGACTGACATTGCGTAGCACAAAACAACCCCTAACTTTACGATCCATTATCTCAAGAACCGCTTAAGATATCCGAATGAATCAAAAGGCATATATTACGCCTATCTTAGCTACAGCCTTCACAATTTTTCCAAAATTTTCATTCCTCCATCAATGTATAAAAAAAAAATCGTCTAAACTACATTCTTCTCTCCACACCATCTCCTAATCAGTAACAAGGGGATTTTTTTCTCCTGGCCAAGATCTGACTTACAATTAGATCAAGTGATCCAGCGTTTCAATCTAACTCGAACTCAATCCAAAATGAAGTCCCATCAACGAGCCAGCTATCCTAGCCGAGTCCAATGGAACCAATCTAATGCTGACCCAGTCCAAACCCATTTTTGCGAGAGTATCTTCCTATCATTTTCCCGAAAATTTTCCTATCATCCATCTCTCTCTCTCTCTCTAGAGAAAAGAGATCTTTTCGCTCGAGCTCTTCGGGAATGAAGATCAATCCCGTGACCCGGCTGTGCGGCGTGGAAGCGTAAAATATCCGGCATCGGCCAATCGAATATCCAGAGCGTGTCCTCGGCCGGAAATCGCGGGCGGAAAACGGAAATCTTCGGATCGAGGATCCGTTCATCTCGATCGCGAATGGAGATCGCGTCCCGGTTTTCCAGTAAACCGAGCTAAGACGGAGAGCCGTGTTCGGGGTCGGAGCGAGTCGCGACGGTGTGCGGTGTCAAGGGCGAGAATTCAATTTCCCGCTATCTGAACCGCAAGGCACATGGACGCAGACCGTACCCCACGTTTCCTCCGGACGCGTTCCGTCGCAGCCACGGAACCGAATCCCTCGACGAACGACGAGATAAGGCTGTTCGAGCAAAAATTCCCGCAGAGACGAACGCTTCGACCCACAAACACACGTTCCGCGGTTTCCTGGCAGCATGACGAGCTTCTTGCCTCGGTTGGGATCCCATTCGGTTCAGTTTTTCGGGTATTCGCCGAAAACGTCCCCGGAATTATGACGCACCGATGCGGATGCAGATTTTATGCGCTTACGGGAGTCCCTCCGGTTCGAGGGTGGGTCGAGCAGCTGGCAGCACATGTTGCTCGACATTTGTTCATATATTTCAGTTAGATCAATCATTCTGGTCCGTTAGATCTTATAGTTTGAAATAGGCTTGGCTCTCTAGTGCTTAATTTCAGGAGTGAATTTTTCAGCTGCTACTTGAGGAATCTGAACAAAACAAACTGGAAACAATGGACGCATATCGGCAGTACCTAGCAGAATTTTTTAAAAATTTTATCTCAACATTCAAAAGTAGAAAAAATTCTGAAAAGTACATCTTTGTTGCTCCATTGTTCGGTGAAGGTAACAAGGCGGTAACAAGGCGGTAACAACCCGTAAATATAAGAGCGGGTCTCTCAGGTACTACGCAAGATATCTGAACAAATTAAACGGCATATAAAAGCTACATCTAAGCTGAACATCCCCGAATTATTCCAAAATTTTACGTCAACTCCCAAGAGTAGAAAAAATTTTGAAGTGCACTAGGTCTCTGTTGTATCCTATGATCAACTCTTGACTTGCAGAGTGAATTTCTCAAGTCCTGCTTTAGGTATCCGAACGAATCAAACGGCATATGAAAGGTACATCCTAGCTTCATATCTCAGAATTATTTCAGAATTTTAGCTCAACTGACAAGGGTCGAGAAAAATGATTTCTCACTGAGATGTTTCCGTCAATCATCGCTGCTCCGGCAGAGTTAACTCGTCTCCTAGTTTGACAGTCACGAGTACAGTCGTGGCTTGTTTCCCTGCGACAGTCTACATTAGTCGTGATCGTGGCACGATCGTGGAGAGTGTCGGCGTTGAATCAGTCTACTTATCGATCGCGGGAAGCCATTAATCACTCACGGATAGCTGGAGGCGATTAATCATTGAACGACACGAAATCCGTAGGTATTCTGGCGGGCTGCGACGTCGGTGGCCGTGTCCCCGGCTGCGGAAACGTCTTGCCGCAACGTTGCACAGCTACCGAGACATCGTAGCCGACCCGGATTTCTCTCTCCTTCTATCTCGAAGGGTTCGGGTTGGTTCTGGGTTTGTTCGGGAGAGAAGGGTTTGTTGCGACGTCTGCCACAAGGTTCCCTGGTCCGACACTCCCGCTCTCGGACCCATCTTTGTTCCCCATTTCCATAGCTATTCCATTACCGGGCAGCGCGAGCCAGCCTTGTAATCTAATAACTAATCTCGCCTCGCGACGTGCTGCCTCGCCACGGTTACGTACATCCCGAGGAAGAATGGCGAAAACGGAGCCACGCGGGTCAAATAAGCGGACAGGATATAATTGACTGCATCTGCATAAATGGAATTCTCACCATGCGTTTTATTACCGCCGTTACCGCGCCGCTGTACCCTTGAAGTCGCGTGCTCAGTCAACAGTGTCATTCCGATGATCTGAATCTACTTCGTGGCAAGATATTTCGATAATAACTAACTGTAACATGTTATCCCTGTCAGAGTGGGAATGAATCAAATAATTGAGATTTGTTGACAATTTTCACCTAAACTCACGATTGTTTCTCGAATATCGGTCTGCATTTATAGCTACTTTGTGCAAAATTTTCTATGTATGTTTCTATGTGGAACAGAAGTTAGGTGGGGACGCACGTGAACGAAGTTGTATCGTACTCTCGCGTGGTTCATAAAATATTGGCCGTTGTTGCCTAATACTTTTCGGGACGTTAGAATCTAGTCCCAGACACGTGTCCTCGGTGAAAACGTAGCGCAGGTGACTGAAGGAATTTAGCTTATCACCTCATGAATATGGACCGCTTGCCGACTCACCTGCGCCACAGACGGTTCACTGTTGACCCGTACATTCAAGGCGTTTCGTGGAAGCTGTCTTCAGTTTGTGCAGACAGGGAACTGGATGCCTCCTGCTTACTGTTGGATGCATTCCGTGTGGGTACTTCAAAATCCAATGGGATTTTGTAGAGAATGTTGGCTCGGTACTATTGTTTGAGAATTGTGTGGATTTCGGATGGGCCTCACAGAACCTAAATTAATCGTCATGGGAGCTGGAATAGATCTGACAGGGCGTGTATTGGACTTGAATTGGACTTAACAAGACCTAAATTAGATTTGGAAATACCTGAATTAGACCCTACAAGATCTGAAGTAGATTTAGCACGACCTGGAATAAATCCAGCAAGAGAACTCAATTAATAGGTCCTGAATTAGACCTCAGCAGGACCTGAATTAGACCTTACAGGACCTGAATTAGATTTAACAAGATCCGGAATAAATCCAGCAAAAGACCAAAATTAACAGGTCCCGAATTAGACCCGGCATGACCTGAAATGGATCTAACAGATTTGAATTGCCACTAACAGGTCCTAAATTAGACTCAGTATAACATGAAGATGATAAAGTCCATTTTATATCTAACCAGTCATAGGCTAGTTTAGGCACCTCTCAGATCAATTTAATTAACTCAGGCCCCACAGCTGATCCGTAAATCACACCTGGCAAAATTCCAAACGAAACCCAGCAGGTCCTAAATCAGACATGCCACAGTCTAACTCCACAATTCCTCGCATTCAGCCTACATTATCACTGGCGTCCAGACCTAATTCAAATCCAATTTGTCTTCGCACCTACATCACCCAATGCTGAGTTCCCCATACTTTCCATTGGAATATCCATTCCGCACGTTCGATCCAGGCTTCACACTCAAATGAAATTTTCGAACGAAGTGTGCCAACCCACTAACTCCTCCGAAGACAACTCAAACACAATATCACTCTGTTCGAAGGATCCCCGAGAAATCTTGAAGGACGAGTTGTCAAACTTCTACCAGGGATCCGCACCCTGACAGGACTCCGAGGAAAAACGGTATCCGCGGGGAAAATACCGCATCGAGTCTGACAGTAATTCAGGATCGACGAGATAGTCAAGTGTCTCGAGCGTCCACGGGGAAAGGGAGAGGAAGATATCAAAAAAGAGGAAAGACGCTTACAATTCAGGCTAACAGCAGAAATATAGAGCAGGGGTGTAGCCCGAAGCTGTCGCTCGATACAATACCGCAACAGAGAACGCCGCGCCGGGGAAGAAACGCGAGGGGCGGCCTCGTTTATTTCGTTTTTGCCCGGCGCTGTAAATAACGACGGCCTCGATTCAGCCGAGGGAATCCCAATAAACCGATTGATAAAGAGTCATCGAGACACGGGCCGATCGATGCAAATTGCCTGGAAAAGACAGCGGGCGCCGTTTCCACGGAAAAATCGAGTCCTCGCGACAGCACGAGACTGCCCCCTCTCTCTCTCTCTCTCTCTCTCTCTCTCTCTCTCTCTCTCTCTCTCTCTCTCTCTCTCTCTCTCTCTCTCTGGTTTCCAGTTCCCGCGGGGCTTCCCGCGATCCCTCTCATTTCTACCTACTGTCTATCGTCACGAGAGCTCTCTATAACTCGATCGGGACGAGACACAACCGTTTCAAACCGTTCCCGGCCCGTCCCGAGCCGCCCATCCCCGCAAACCCCGATCAACCGATGCACCCTGATGTCACGCCACGATCATAATGGAACTCGTCCCGGCGCAGATGGAATTTTTGCGGTCTCTGCAACCTAGAAACAAGCCTCCCACGACCACTATCCGAGTTCGTTGCCGCCTGTCAGGGGAGAAAGGTAATATAGATGCACCGGTGTTTTCGGAAATTCTATGCATCTAGTTTGGGAGGAAAACAGGTTTGGGGAGTTTCTTACTTGCTGGGATCTCTGAGAGGCGTTTCACACACCTCTGAGCAATGGAAGGTTATTTGACCTTTGTTGTCCGAATTTTTGTTTGTGCATGATTTAGGGATCCTCTGGCTACCAAGTAACATTGCATCCACAATTTAAGGAATTATTGAATTCACTCTGATGTCAAATAATATTTTTTGGCGGGTGTCACCTGAAATTTGGCAAATTCAAAGGATTCTAGAGAATACCAAAAATTTTTCTCCCAAACTGAAACCAATGTGACTTTGTAGATTGGAGTCTCCCCTTTACGATCATGCCTTAAAAATCGTACCACGATTTTTTTTTACGAACTTGACATCACTTAAACGACAGGTGTCAAATTCTCATCACTCGATTTCCAGAACTGTACAGGGACTCCACAGTTCCTTAGGTAAACTATCGGTACCACTCCTCCACAATATCATGAAGATAGGAAACGTGCGTTTTACGAGTAGTGGCCGGACGGCTGTACATATGCGACCGCCACAGGATTTAATACTATTATGAATTACTAGGAAAATTCACTTCACGAACCTGTTTTTTACCAAAGCGGGCACTTAAAAATTGATGAAAATAAAATTATTTGAAGTGAACGCTGCACTTTCGTGCACAGCCTCGCACGGCTGGCGCACGCCAGAAACAGCGCACGGCTGGCGCACGTTAAAAGCAGCGCCCGGGAGGCTGTTAGGCCGACCGCTGCCGATAGCCTCCCGGATTTAATACCATTGTGAATTATTAGAGAAATTCAATTTACAGACCTGTTTTTAAAAAAGCGAACACTACGAAATTGATGAAAATAAAATTACAAGTAAGTTTAGTAAGGGAGACACTTGGGGCTATAACCTCAATTTTTTCAAATTTTTGAAGAGGTACCTGCTACGAAAACATGGTGACAAAACATTTTTCCATGGTGACAACATTTTTAGTGGACACTCTTGTGTTTTCGCTATAAGCTTCCTAAAACTCATTTTCATCGGTTTGGCAGTTCTAGTCTTACAATTTAATGGAAAAAGGGTGATACGTTTTCTTACACGTTTGTAAAATCAACCATTTTTAAAATATCGAAAAATTTATTAAGATTCGATTGATACGTCATCATCGGTAAAGTAGTTTCGTAAATAATACAGCATTTATAATGTCTTTCTTCCTTCGTGCGGCTACGCCACGGCGTCCGTGTCGCTGAGTATTCTTCGCCAAGAATACTTCGTACCACCCTGCAGCCCGGTAGGCTCTAGCATAGGATCCCCAGGGGTGAGAGGGGAGTAAGCGGTTCTGAGGCTATGGTAGCAAACCCCCATGGTGCGCGGCACTTGCCCTTTGTCGCGAGCATCTTCAGCGCCTCTGAAGTGGCCTTCGAACACGCTCGGGTCTGTATGGCCTACGAAAACGTGCCTCGTTCCTTGACACGACGAGCGACCGTCTTGTATACTCTGACCCTTAATTAGCGCTCGAACCTCTTCCCTGGAAAGTGGCGCGGGTCGGAACGCCGCGGAACCTCGGCTTTAGAAAACCCGGGGCCACGGATATTCGACCCAGTTTTTTTTTCGAGCATCCGTACATCGCGAAAAACGCTCATCCTACGGCGACCCGGATTCTCCTTCCGGCTCTCGCAGTTTTTCGCCCCTGGGAAACACCTAGAGCCGCGCTTTTATTTTTCTCTCCCCTGAAAACCCTTGGCCCGCGCCACGTCGAAACACACTCGAATAATAACGGAAGTGCATGTCGGAGGGAAATGGTGGCTGCGAAACTCGCAATTAGGAGCTCTAGGAATTTGGAGAGCTGTGTGGGCAACGCGCGTTGGCGACGTGTCCTTGTCGTAAGCCAAATTCGCTTCGATTCCCCGATCACCCCATTTTCGAGGCCGTGCTTCGAGTATTCCGTAATTTGGACCTTCTGCCTACGAATTTTGTATTTTTAGGTGTCTTCAAGGATGCCCAATTGTATTTCGATTTATTTTACCGATTAAGTGATTAACGCTTCTGTACACTCGAATTTATTTTCATCTCAAAATTTCGACGTTTCAAACAAAAAAAATTGTTTCGAATTATTGTATAATAATTCCTAGCGGTGCCGCAGCGGCGACAGTCGAGTGCAAAGGGTCAGCGATGTTTAACCCTCTGATCTGCGATTCAATTTGCTGATAGTAATGAGGAAAGAAGAAGGGCTTCCGGGGGAATTTTATTTTCCTCTCAGTCGGCGTACAGCGTCTCTCAGCTCCGCGCAGAAACCGTGTCGAACGACGAACTGTCACCAGTTTTTAGAGCTCGCGAAGTCTGAGGGTGTTTTCGTTCGTCGTGAAAGACGATGACGAAGTTACGAGGGTCGTAAAAGCGAGCGAGGTGTTTCGCGTTTTGTTTCGAGAGTTTTCGAATGGTGTAACAAGATAGTGTAAAACGCGACACGGTGCGACGGCGACACTGTTCTCTGTGTAACGAATGTCGCATCGAGAGGCGTCGAATTTCTCGTCGGGTCCGACTACGACTCCGTTGAAGAATTAGTGGAAGACTCGTTATCCCCCCGGTGTGCTTTACACAAGCACCGTGCGACCCGGTGCAACCAGGTAGCACCGTCGGCGCGCACAAACCACCCCCCGTTGTCCTCGTTCCGAGCAGCTGCTTTCACACCCGACTCGCTCGACAACCCCTTTCCGACCCCCTGTACCCCGAAACCGCCCATCCCCACGTCGATTCTTGCGGGTACTTGGGCGACTCTTCCACGGCCTTGCCAGGGATTCTCTTGAAATACATTTTCTACCGTGACCTTCGCACTGGCGAGTACGGAAAGAGAGAGTGAGAGAGAGAGAGAGAGCTTTTCCTTTTTTTTCCTCGCAACCTCTGATGATCGTGGAAGCTCGATCTCGCAGAATTGTGGCCGCTGCACACACTGACGCAGTCGAGGCAAATTTGCACGGAAACTGCTGGGTTAATTGGATCGTGGTTTTTGTGGGCTCTGGTAGATGTCATTTTTAATTACACCATTTTCTGTGTCAATATTTATACGTTATCGAAGGCTGCAGAATACTCGATAGACGCTGCTTCAAGTTCTGATCACTCTTCCAGTGGCTATTACACGGAATTGAAAATTGGAGAATCTGTTTCAAACACTGTGGACATATATTGACACTTTTGTGGACACTTTCAGTTTCTAAAAACATTGAATTGCCGCCGTCGCAACTTCTGGAACATTTTTAGATCCCAGGGCAGACCGGTGTCCTGTCTACTAGCAAAAATTGTCCTGACGTTTATAAGTACACAATGCACAGACGTGAACTTTAAACCTCGTGCGCTAATCTAAAAATGGGCATAAGTCAGCTTGTTGAACTGTCCATCTTTTGGAAATAATTCGAGAGTGAAAAGAGAATAAATTAGCAATAAATTCATGTATAGTATCTTCCTTACACTATACAAAACCAAACAAAAACAAGTACAGTTATATATATTTACGACCAGGAGCGCCACGCAAATGAGCTTTCACCCCTCCTCGGCAAAGTACCAAAAACAGGAAGTCTCAACAGCCAATCCTAATCTCCCCGAACAATCCCCGCGCTCCGTTCGGTTCCGACTCGGTTCCAATCATCGGACATCCAACAAGCCAGTTGTTCCTGCAGTGTCCACTAAAGGGATACGAGCATCCGGCGTTGATCAAGATCAATCAAGAAAAATTGATAGCCGTGGATCTGAATGGGCTCGGGGCTGCTGCGCCGCCTACACGAAGTCATCAATAACGTCCGGCTCCGGAGGGTTAAGCATACTCGAATCCGGACGTCTTATCCCCTAAACTCGAGACGTTCTCTCCTTGGCCCGGAACGCGCAGTTTCGTCTTTCTCCCCGGTTCCATTCGGAGCTATTAATTACCCGCTCGTTCGCCTGACTGTGTTATCCGCGGATCGGCCTACTCTCCAACTACAAAAGCTCGCTCTCTCTCTCTCTTCAATTGTCTATGGCTCTGTCTAGCCCGCTCTCTGGATCTCTCCCACTTCTAGCTTTCGCTCACCCTCTTCCTAGCTCTCTCTTATTTATCTCTCTCTCTCTCCCTCTCACTCCAGCACTCTCTGCAGGCCTCTCTTTCAAGAGAGGGGAAGCAGAAGATAAATAGGGAGATACAGCAGCGAACGGTCGAGCGGACAGATAAATGTGTAGACCGTGTTTAGAGAGAAGTACGATGGAGAGAAAGAGAGAGAAGGAGAGAGAACAGCCAGGGACAGAGAAAGCCTGGGGACTGGGAAATAGGTCCGGTCGATTCCAACTGTAATTGGAAGAATCGATTTGTTGCGATGCCCCAGCGCGCGACGCGAGGCTACGCGACGCTCCAGATTCTCTCGCGTGCCTTCTAATGAATTTTCAGCCGGGAATGCCTGGCCTGGCCTGGCCTGGCCCCGAAGCCGCGCCGTTTGTCGTTCGTATTTCATGCCAGCCAGGAAGGAAGAGTATCCCCTTACCGATCACAGATAGAGAAACGCCTCGAGCCACCCCTCTGCTCGAACCCCCGCGGCCCTTTTGTCCATGGAAGTGTGGAACGGCCGGCTCGTTTTGTTTCGCGGTAACGATCGAATTTCCCGAATCACTCACCGGCGATCCTATTGCTTTCTTCATTATTCAGCGGACGGGTCATTATCTCTCCGCTCTTTTTGCTCGGGAGAAATTGTGGCCCGCAACGCGGCGAATATCTATCCACTCGGAATTAAATTGAAACAATTAGTATCGATGTTGTATTATATTAAAATACATGTAAATGTATGTATTTCTCTGCTTCGGAAAACCGTAACCTTATCGACAGTCTGTATTTTCTGAATTTATTGAGCTTCATTGCTGATTCATTAACGAACAAATTATTACTGATTTATTATACACAAGCTATATCGAAACAAGGAAATACAATATGACTGATCGTCCAAAATTTTGCAAAATACGGGGTCCGAGCGACCCTAATTCCGTTGACGTCGTCCAGCAGGGTAAAGCAGTAGTGTATACCGTGCTACGGTCAGGCGGAAGGCGTCGAAGTTATCCTAAGTTGATACGACAGGTATTTCCAGGTGTTTCATGGTTCCGGAGGTCCATGGCGCGAGCATCGAACACTATGTTCTCTGCCGAACGGGACTGCGGGACGTTTGATGGAATTACGTGTCGGGTAGCCGCATAAAACTCGCCGCGAGAGGGTCCGTCGGGTCGCGGCGGGTCCCGTCACGTTCATCGTAAAAGCCCCGGGCCGTGGACAGCGCGATTCCAAGGCTTGTCCGCGTTTAATTAAGCGCGCTGCGAGAAGCTTTTATTGCGAATTAGCCGAGCGCCGGGCTGCTTCATTGATCGCGGGAGTGCTCGGGCCCCGTTTATGGCTCGCGTTCTTCTGCACGCACGAAAATTAAGCGCTCCCGGCTTTATCCGGGTTGCCTCCGGGACTCGATGGACAAAAATCCAGTGACGCGAATGCGGATCCAGCGGGCTATTATCGCTCGAACAGCATTAAAATGGCTGGGGAAAATACTACGTCGAGTTTCACGGGGTCGTTTCATAAGAGAGATTTTTAATCTTGACGTAGATGGTGATTTGAGATCAGGAAAGAATTATTTATCGCAGTTTTCTAAATGTGTAAAATAGTTGAATCCAGCGGTATACGCTTACACATGTCTTTTAAGAGATGTTAAAAAACAATCGTAGAACACTCAATTCTACGGTTGATGTTGGCGGTGATTTGAGTTGGGAAAAAATTGTTTAGCCTCACCTCGTTTTTGGCTTCACCGAACTGTCCAAAACTTGTAAAACGAATTTTTAAACTTATTTGTTGACCTCTTAATAAATGCAGATTTCCAAAACGGGAGGTCAGAAAACTATTCCATCTATCGGAACGGTTGTAATGGAGGGTCTCCGGGCGGCAATTAATTCCAGCGTCCATCAGGACAATGGGTTTCGTAGACACTATCATCCCATGGCGGTACAGCGTAGCGGCAACGCGCGGTTGATTAGCAATTATTCCGAGGCCGCGGTCTTCCGTCGCTAATCGAGTTCCCAACAGTCGGTTTCGTCTCGATACGACGCACTTAAACGACCAGTGGATCGAAAACCCACTGTAACCATTGTAGCCGACAGACGTGTCCTCTTCTCGGGCCAAGCCGACAAGTCCCTTTTGTGGGATAGCGATGCGAGTGCAAGCGGGTCGCGTCTCGTACCCGTCGCGACCCGCATTCACGCGTCGATGCGCCGCAGAAGCGTTCGCCGTTTCGACCTCGGAAGCGAAGTAACAGCCAGGATTCCGTTAGAAGACCAGCCTCCCTGCGGAACGACTTCAATCAACTCGTAAAAATAGCTTTTACGAGGATTTACGGGTTTTACCCGAAGGGCTCCGTAAAAGGGATAGGCTCGGCAAACCAGCGCGAGGAGAGGATCTAAGAAATACGAGGTCTCCGCGGTGCACTATAACACCCGGCCTTGCTCGACAAACAGGCCCGGGCACGAGAGTTTCTCTTCATTTGCGCGGAACCGTTGTTTGCCCGACCACGAATCAGGCGGACCTCTTGTACATCCGGCCTGGCCACAGATTTCCTGTCAACTTCGTTAATTTGCGTCATACGGAAGAGTTATGTGCTTCAAAAATCTCTGCGCAGGAACCAATTTTTTGTCGCCACAGAAATCGCCGAGGACTTGAAGAATGGAGTCTCCTCCTTCCAACGAGACCTTAAGAATCATCGTCCAATTTTTTTTTTGCCATTTTGGCACCGTTTTAACCCCATGGTTGCAATGGTCGAAAGTTTCTATCTCTGGACCCAATGGTTCTTCACCTTTAAAAATCTCTGAGCACTTGCAGAATAAAGTCTCCTCTCTCCAACTAGACCTTGAAAATCATCGTAAGATTTTTTCATCACCTTGGCACTATTTTAACGACAGACATCATGCAATGCCCCCAAACTTCAATCACTCTATTCAATGATTTTGCGAGTTCAACGATTCCGGTTCACAAATCACTGTGGACTTGTAGACTGGAGTTTCCCGTTTTCAGCGATCCCCGAAAAATCGATAGTAAGCTAGTACTACTTAGGCGACCGGTGCTTTCATCGCCGCCTATAAACTACGCAATCCGAGGCGGTTCGTTTCGAGGTTTCTGACAGTTCTGGCGTTGAAGAATCCGGGTTTTACGGGCATGTCATTCGGCAGGTGGGTCTCGTACACCCGAAGAAATACTTCCGGCGGTCGAGTTCCGGTCACGATTGCCCATCTGTCGCCGTAACAGTTTCGCAAAGTCCCGCGGTCTACATCCGCGGCACGTAACGAAGTTTCGCGTGCGGGTGTAGCTCGGTCGGCAGAACAAATATTCGGTGGACATGACAGGTGTGTGGTGGTGGTTACATTGTGTCGGATCTGGGGTGGGGGTCCATCTAAAGAGTCTGTGAAACGAGAGACAGAGAGAGAACGAGAGAGTGAGAGAGAGGGAGAGCGCGAAACGACGGAAAAGCACGTTCCATTTCGGATCGCTGGGATTATATCGTGTATTTATTGCGTCGTTTCGAGTTGGCTCGGGAGTTGTCCGAAGTTGGCCAGTGGATCGTTCCTACGAATCGTATATTCACCAGAGCGAGAGAATGAGAGAGAGAGAGAGATAGAGTTATATAATATACTGGTGGCCGCGTAAAGTTCAGCCAGGCCGGCCGCCACTATTTGCTTAACTATCCGAACTTCGGAAAACGAAGGTCGACGCTGGATTTCGGACCTTTTGATTTCCGATTCAGCACACGAACCGCTCGCGCAAACTTCCACGCGATAGCCTGGCCCTTCGATTTGGTCCTGGGACCACGGAAAAACAGCCCCGAAGGGCCGAGGACCAGCGAGAACTCAGTTTGTCAACGACAATCTCGCGTCGATTTCGTCTACACCCACACATTCCCCAATGTTAACTGCGGATATTCATGCAAAAATATAAACTTTTTTTAATTTATAGCTTCAAGAATTGTTCTATAGTAATTCTGAGAAAAAGAAGCCAAGAAAAAGGTTCTTCTTTCCTTTTAATATTTCTTTCTTTAATTTTCGCCTGAAATCTTTTTAATATTTTAAATGGCGCCAACCTATATTCAGGTGGCATAATTCAGTGGTAGTTTCTTCATATCTGAAGGAAATGATTAAACAAATTCCTCGGAGGCTGCAGCGGGCAATTACTAAATAGACGATTATATAAAAAGATGGGTAAGTAATAATAGAATCTATTATAATAGAATAATAGAATTCGATAGAACATATCTATACAACCTCATAAAGAAACTTATTAAACAATATTATACACTCTCCTAATATCTATATAATCATAAAACAGTATACAGTAATCCGCAATTCGATGTACAAGAGTATGTTACAATTAATTAGATGGGTATGAGTCGGTCAAATTTAAAGTAACAAGTAGAACAACCTGAAATTGGTCAGACACGAGTGCTCCAGATCGAAACACACTACCCACTGGAAATTTATAGCATTGACCTAACAGAATACATAATTCAGAATGTATATTACACTGCTGCGTACCATTCTCTCCTAAATATTCATTACTACAGCTAATATTCGCTATCTTTCATTGTTTCGAACTTCATGAAATAACTCCATAAAATCCGCAGCTCGCAGACAGCATACGTCAATTTCCTTCTAATAATGAAGTTACTTTTAATACTATTTACTGTTCGAAATCTGTTGGAACGAGCGGAATTTACGCGGTCACGTGATCGTGTGCAGAAACGACAGGATATAATGGAACACGAAATGGTTAACAAGCACTCGGGTATAATTTCGTATTAAACTTTTAAAAGTGAAATGATTACAACGGATAGCTTCACATAAAAACTAAATTGCACGGGGTAGCGTTTCATTTTACAACTATATTCATTACTGTCCTCATTTGTTCCTGTATGTTCCAACGTTATACTGTATTAATAGCTAGACTGCGGATCTGCAATCTGCATGCACAATAAAAATTGATTGCAGGATTCGTGAGCTACGTAGGCATTTAATTGTTCCTTAAATAATTTTAGTGGAAAATAATTCAATAGTCCCTTTAATCTCCGTAAATATTCTGTGTTTGATATACTCATTTTTCTTATGAATACATAAAAATCCACTTATACAGCAAATGTCCCGGGTTAATTTTAACTCAGGATATAAAAATACACGTATCTTAAAAAATATGATAAAAAAGAATGTACGAACAAAGAAAGGTCCTAAAATCCGATAAAATCGCAGCAGCTCGTTTCTGCCAAAGGGATATAAAATCTGCAATCTTCTGATAGCATTTGGCAATTTTCTTTTTATTATAGAGGAGCTGTTCTCTTTAGGGGAAGGAGGTCCGAAAAGAGCGAAGGGGCGTCGATTTGACAAACGACCGTCGCAAAAGGGCCGCTAAAATGATCCATCAAGCGAGTGATCGACGTCCCATTCGCGAAAGTACATTGCCCGGTCGAGTGGCCGTGGGATATTCGAACGATTCGCGGCTAATATACCGAGACGGTGTTTTTAGACCGACCCTCCCGCGATTAATTAGCTCGGGGCAACCCGGCATGGTCACGGAGAGCCCCGGGGCCACTCGAATTTTTAATCACCCGCGACGTTCCAATTTCTCGGCTGCTGAGTCTGTCGGGTTTCGCAACTAGCGAAGACTTAGATTGCCGGTTAACCTTTCGCGTCCACGCGATACCTAATTTTACGGTCCGTCCGCCGCCATTAACGAGTCCCACGATGATCTTTCATATCCCGACTATCGCGGTGGACGTTTTTCCGATTTCTCGGAAATTTTTTCTGCGATGAAAACGTTGTTCATGGGTCAGTCTTCTTTGACCAGTGAAAATATTGATGGTTGCGAGTTTGTTGGTGCAAACGTGGACTTGTTAAGAGCTCTCGGTCCAATAAATCGACAAATAAACTGGTGGTCGGTGTTCGGAAAGTTAACACTATTTTTTTGACAATATTTGGAATGATGTGCATGATAGGTGTACCACCCAGAGTTAGAGATATGTGGCTTTCGACACTTTTATGAATTAAAAAATTTCTACCGCTTTCCTCAATTTTTTCCGGGATTCAGATTACACTGGATATGTAGATTGGAGTCCCTTCTTTGCAATAAGACCTTAAAATTTATCGCACCATTTTTTTTACCATCTGGACACTCTTTGAAAAGCTGATATCTATGGTCCAAACTTTTGTCACTCGATTTCGACAATTATAAAAATTCAAAAATTTGTGCTGAGCTTGACAAATTTTTTTCGGGAGTGAAACTGCAGTGGATTTAAAGATTGGAGTTTCTCCTTTCCAACGAGACGTTAAAAATTGTGGTACGATTTTTTTTACCGTCGTGGTGCTCTTTGAAGTTCCCTCATGGACCCGGCAGATCTGTTAAGTATCAATTTCCAACGTGTGCGAGTTTCGGCGCGACTAATCGCAGCCGAGAATGTGGAGGATTCAGTGATCGAGTCTTCGTTTGTCCTTGGATGCCGGCAATACCAGGATATTCCGCAATATGCTCGCAGTCATGCCCTCCTTAGTGGGTTAGTGGTATGTGTCGAGCATTGACGCGGCATCGTGCGAACGCATCGCATAAGTCGAGTCATACTCTGTCGTTTATCCAGCTTATCCACCTTGGTTCCTTGACCTCTACAATGGCGCAGGGCAGGCCACGTGGGAACCCGCAGGCTTGCCTTCCACAACACCCGTTCCGAGCATGAATTCACAAACACGCATACTGCCTCTCTCGGTTCGCGTCCGCGAGTTAGGAATCGATAAGCTGTGGGACGCGCTCGATGTACGCCGGCGAAAATCGAAAATTTTATTCCCGGGGCTCTTTATCGTTCCGTTCCGGGGCCGCGACACGTAAGATTATCGCCGGAATCGCTCTCCTCCCCTCTCCTCTTCTCTCTCGCCCCCGAGTCCCGGTTTTATACGCTGTAAACGTTTATTCGCGGCCCTGTAAACGCTTCTTGCGAGTTGCGAGGACAATCGAGCGGAGCGCGCCAGATACCCTGGGTAATATCGTTCCCGAGGAATTTCTTTGCTCCCGTGCGAAGACCGAGCTCTTCCCGTCGAACTATGTTCCATTTTTCTCCCCCTGTCGCTGTAATCGACTTTGCGAGCCCCCGCGTCGTCTATTTTTCGTGTCATCTATGTCGATATCTGCATGTTTCTCGAGGACGTTCTCGGTTTTTGCCATCCGCGACCTAGAGGAACGGCTATTGTTGCTTCGCAACTTATTCAAACTGCGCGAGACACTCTCAAACTATACTTCTTAGACTGCCGAGCACCGTGCGTTTATGCGTTTTAGTTTCATTATTGACGAGACAGTGGTCAAGGATTCTGAACGAACACAGAAATCGTTCAAACGTATAACTAAGAGAAACGTCGAAAATATTCTAGTAGTTCGGATCAGTGATTTACTCTCCACATTTTAAAGAACTACGAACAGATTAGGTTGGAAAGTTTTACTATATTTCGTAAACGACTCGCTTATCTAAAGTTGAGAGCTTATCCGTTGATTCAGAGAACATTCCAGTAGTATGGATCAACGATTTGTACGTCAGTTATATAGATTTGTGCGTCAGAAATATTCTAGTAGTGCGAGTCAACGATTTGACTGACAAAACATTAGAACAGTATACAAGCATAACTTGACGTAGTTACTACTGTTTTAACGTCTCAAAATGTTGCAAAATAATTAAGCCCTGACGGAACTGTAGAGTTTTATGAAGGGACAATGTGTTCCACAAGCGCTGGAGAACTTTTGCCCGCTGGAATTCAGATTTTCCATGGAGGGACGGCTCTTGTTCCGATCGATTTCCAGGAGGCCGGCTTACCGATCTTCCGGCGGTGAAAGCTGCGCGTCTGAAAGGAGTCTCGTGGCTCAAAGACTCGTCCGTCTCTGCTGCGATCGATCGCCCGAGAAGAAAGAATGCGAGACCGTCTTTCTAGGGTCCCGAGGCTGCATTTGACTCGAACGATTCGCCCCGATCCACCGTATCAGCCCCGGCAACGATCCGTTTTCCGGACGAATTCTCTCTCTCTCTTTCTTTCTCTCCTTTCTCTCTTTCTCTTTCGTAGTACACGCGGCCGAGCTTTGGCAACCGGGTACCCCCGATATTCCCACTCCCTTCGATTGATAATCGATCCGGCGACGTCGATGCCGTCGCGAAACGTTTTCATTACTCCAGATAGGATTCAGAGCGATATGGGGCCAAAGGGAACGTGTGCGTGTGCGCCTGTGGACGTGGCTGCGTGTACGTGTGTGTCGCCACGGGAATTTCCGGCGTATCGTGTTCGTTTCGCGGAAGGCTAGACACGCGGAAGGCCGATACCCGATCGATAACGAACGATCATTTCCCCGTGAATAAAAGAGAAGTCGCCGCCCAATACCGAAATGGAATTGTTTATGCAACGGCGCGGATCCAGCAAGCCAGCCGAACCGTCGCGAGAAACGCGAGGCGGCCATTATTGCATGCAGTTCTTCTGATTGCCTCCTGCGACAGTAATGCCTTGCCCAGGAAATCTCGTCACACTATACCCACAGTTTTTCCATCGACGAGTTATTGGACTTTCAGGATTGCACGTGAGACTGTGATTGGATTTGAAAAATGTTCAGAAGCGCTTCTCTGTGTTCAGTCTTAAATATCCCCATTTTGGTGAAATTAAAATATTTCAATTGTTATTTGAATTATTTGACAACTTCAGCACACTGTAACCTCCCAACACCCTAAAAAAAGAGACCTAAGCCCTTTCAGAGATTCCAATATCCAGGGACCTTGCATCGCCCACAAAATCCCGAGCATCTCTCACCACTTGCCCGGCAGAACAATTCGAGAATAGGGTCGGAGATCTCCGAAATGGAATTGTTTAGCCAGTCGAGGCTAGATTCGGTCCCGTTGGTTTTTATCGGTCATCGTGCCTCGGCCAGAGAGTTTTGGCGCAGGATATTAAGAGGAGACAAAGGACCCAGGTTTTCGCCTCGTTTCCACGTCGTGCCGGTCCGTCCCGGGGCGAAACTATTCCAATTATTAAAGGCCATTCCGTCGCGCAAATGTCCCGGCAACTCTGATTGCCAATCTTGCTCCTCGGGCCGATCCCCAGGCCACTCGCGAAAAGTGTTCTCACTCTCGCGAGAACGTTGCACGGCCGCGGCTTTTTCGTTCGTTTAGGGGACAAGTCACCGGTTTCGATCCTTTTTCTTTCTCTCGAGCACGGACGTGACTGCGGCTCGGATTCCGGGTTTATAGAGACGTCGAACCGGAGAGGACGATCGAGTTTTACGAAACGTTTTATGTCGCGCCGAGCCGGCCAGCTGAAAATCTGGCGACGCGTCCTCCCGGTGAAAACGGCTCTGCAAATATTTGCACCGTACACTGCCGCCGCTGCTCATGCGTTTCCGGTCGCAGAAGTTCGCTTTCGCGGAAACAGGTCACAGATAAAGAGCCCACCCTTCACCCAGGAAACGTCTTATTTATTTCTCCACTCTTTATTGACTTTCCCCCGCAACCCTCCCATTGGTTCTTTTTCTCTTTCTTTCGATTTCTGTCTCTTTTTCGATATGTCCTGGAATTTCGCTGGTTCGTCGGTCGTCCGTTAAGTTCGCGAATCTGGAAAATTTTGTTGGCTCGAAATCAGCTGCCTGCAAACAATTGTCAACGCCGATTTGGCAGACCGGTGCAAACGGAATTGATAACTGTGCTCTGAATCGTAATTGCACTGCGGAGTTTGTTGCCTTAATACCGGTTGGATAATTTTGATCAGGGACATGTTAGCTAGAATGAAATTCTTGTCGGCGTTTTATGAAAATGTCCCCGGGGATGTGATAAAATTCATGTTTACTAAGCGGACTGAATATCTTTGCAAGTATTAATAAAATTCTGCGGGTACGTGCACTGAAAGTGGAATAAAATTAAAATTCGTTCTGTTGCCTTATTAAAATGTTCAAATAATATAGAGTTGCGTTAATCGTTCTTGTAGACTCGACATGAGAAACATGTATACAGAATATTTAATTACTGTTACGATGTTTTATCAATATTTTCGCAAACCCGAATATCATTTCACGGGCTGGCCCCGCTCGATTAAAATAAAAATGCACGTACCTTGCTGAAGGTTTCTGTTTTATTGAAATATTCGAATAATATAAAATCGTATCAGTCATTCTAGCAAATGAACTTGAAAAATGTATACAGTTCTCGACAAATGGAATTACTACACACGCGTTTTATTCATGTTTTCAGAAATATAAAAATAATGGATGTATCCACCGAGCAGAACTAAAATTGAGTATTTCTGCTGTAGGTTTTCCCTGTATTGAAATGTTCAAATAATATAGAATCGTGTTAGTCAACCGAACTTGGGAAGTGTATATAGGATGCCATTTTAATTATTATATCCATGTTTTCAACAAATTAACTAAAATCCATTGAACTTTTAAGAAAACCCAGTAGACTGCGATTTGTAAGTAGTACAGGTCAACGATTTTAGCTCCAGTGTATAAAGGAATATTAAAACAGCATGTCAGACCAATTTGCTGTACCTACTACTGTCACCATGTGTGAAAATATGAAGTTCAGAATTTGTTTCTACCGGTGCAGAATATTCTGGTCTCGTTTGCGTTGAAAAGAAAAGTCGCCGTCCTCGAGCGGAAGATCGATTTTGACAAACTGGTGAGTGGAAAAGAAGGGCGTGGGGGTACGTTGGATGAGATCACAAAATTTCCGTGGGCGTGGGAGGGCACTCAGCCCAATGAAACTCCGACGGCCGTCATTACCAGGCATCGAGGCCGTGTTTCTGTTCGCCGAGACGTCACTTTCCGGTCTCGTCGATCCTACGAGGATGGGGGATCGTTCTCTCCGTTATCATCTTTCGACCACGATAAAACGTGACGTTGAGTTACACCAGCATCCCTCCCCAACATCCCCCTCCCCCTCTCGATCTGCTCATGTAAAATTCCCGTCGACCCTGTCTGCGACGCGTGCTGCTCCATTTTTCATATTTTTTCTCCGGTCTCTCCACTTCCTGGGAGAGAAGAGAAAAAGGGAGAGCGAGGGAGAGAGACAGAGAGAGGGAGAGATCAACCGAGGGACAAGCGCCGAAAGACCTTGTTACACTTAGTACCCCGTGCCCAAGGATCTTTCCCCGGGCGAAGTTTAACGGTTTGTTTGCTCGGGAAATATCCGGCTTCGGGCAATTGTTCGTGACACGCCTCATCCCTTATTCACGCACTCCCCAGAAGGGATAATAAAAGTGGAGCGGCTGTTAAGGGTGCGTGCCATAGCCGGGAATAGCCGATTTATCATGGCTCTGGCTTCCTGATCCTGTCCGCACGCAGAAACCCGCCTTTCCCTCGAAGATCGAACGCTGAGTCAATCGTCCACCCCCGGATAATGCGTCCCTTCACCCCTTCTGTTGGCCAATCTTTGACAGAATGGATCGTGTTCGCTGTATTAATTAATAAGATACAGGCTGGGCCTAGAGAGTGTCCTAAGTATTCCCAAGGGCATTGCGACTTTCCAACGATCCCAGAAATACAAGACCCCCTCCAGAAATCCCATCAAATGGTTTCGGTGGAATGTAAAGAGACAAACCAGCATTTCCAATTAGGAATACTAAGTTCATAGTACTTCCAAGGATACCTACGATTTAGAAGCACCAGTGTTCCCTAGGAGCATGAAGGACTCTAATATTCCCAAAAATGTGAATGTTGACGCATTGTCTTCCCAAAGAATGTGAAGTGTCTAGCCAGAAAAAACATTAAGAAATGTATAAGGGTATTCCCAAGGTTCTAGATAGGAATGTAAAAGGTCCTCCACTATTCCATGAAGTCCCTGCGCACAATGCAATAACACAAAATATTCCAAGCACCATACAAATGCAAAGACCGCAACAGCACTTATCTTAGAAATGCGTTCTCCCGCTCCCGGTCATTTTATTACCATGTTTCGACCAGTTTTCTTATGCACACATATATCCAAGAGAGGTTTACACGGTCCGACCCATGTAATTGCAACGTTGACTGAATTTAAATCAACGTTGTAATGCGAATAGCTTCTACCACGAACATTAACGCAGGAAGTGTATAAGGAAACAGCTGCATCGGTCAGCACGTTGCGCAGACTATGGAAACGTAAATACGAAGGAGACTGTAATTTACATTCGTGTCACCCACTAGAACAAACATCACCTAACAAATTGCTTATTTACATTTAAATTGACACTCTGTCGAATATGAATTAATTGACCATAGCTAAAGCAACTTGGCAATATTACAATCCGTACAAAAGGTTCCGAAACGCTTTCTACTCGCTGGGCGAGGATTAATCCCGTCTTCCGAAAGACAATCTCAGAGCCTCTCATCGCTCGTCGATTCGATGCGGTCCCGGGCTCGGTCAAAGGAATAATCGCGTTCGGCGATGGTCTCGCGGTCAGAATCTTTAATCTCGAATCTCCGATTGCCCAGGAAAATCGGCGAGGCGATCGATCGTTGGCGAAAACGGCGTCCGCTAATTCCGAAGGTTGCGCTTTGATGGGTCGACGGATGGTTTCCGGTCTGGTGGTCCTTGGATCGGCTTTTCCTCGCGCAATCGGGGCCAAGCAGGCCCGGCGCTTATTACAAGGCACCTGTGCTCCGATTGATAGCTCGATTCTTGCGGCCGTTCTCGAGTCGTTCGCGACTAACCCACCGCGTTCTCTCTCTCTCTCTCTCTCTCGATCTCGAATTAACGTAACCGAACTAATTGTTTCAAGAGGATAATTCGAAAGTTTTTCGCTTCTTTTCGAGACCGGGCCCACGGACGTCTTAATTCTGCATGGTGCAGGTAGCTAGGCGGATTAGAAACTTTCCCCGAGACTCAAGCTTGTTACAGCAAATTCGGGCTTGCAGATCCTATTACCACGCTGTGCAACCTTGCAAATATAATACATCACAGAGTTGATCCCGTCGCCGGCGCGGCACCGGCTACCGCCACGCTAATCTTTCCGTACACAGCTATACACGTAGTTATCGACAGTAGCCGGTGATTTAGTTCCCGGCGCCAACAGACCCGTCTTCCAGAGTGTGTCCTGCCTCCGCCGCTTCGGGATTACGGACCTGCAAATGAGAAATACAAACCTCGATCGGAGGGACGCACTTCGAGCTTTTCATCCAATTAAAATATTAACGAAGTTCCCGGGTCTTGCGATATCCGCTGCACAAGCACAGACGACGGGTCTCGGTCCAAAATTTCTCCTCGAGTTCTTCGATCTTTTAGGCGTTTCACTATTCTTAAATACTTGTCTTTACCATTAGGCTGAGAAATAAAAATTGTTTGTAATAATAGCAGGATGCAGGAACAATTATTTTATCGAGCTGAAAGTGGTACAATAAAATTCTTCAATTCTTTGAATATATTCACTATTTTGTAAAAACAGTTGCAGAAACTAAGAATCCGGATGTATTACTTTCAAAAAAAAAAGAAAAGAAAAAGAAATAAATGTATAATTCCTTGCAATTTATATTTTGAATAAAGATCCACAGGCACAGGTCCTACGTAAAAGAGAAATATTTCTAAAATTCTCCAAGGATTATGATTCGCTAAAAATGATAGTGATCGAGCGAAAAGGACAATCTCCGGCACTGCAGACCCTCTAAAATTGCTCCCCGACGATCTCCAACTCGATACAACCGACAGAAATCCTTTCGAGCACCGTCTCTCCACTAGAACTCGCTACCGTTCCTCAGGAGGCGGTTTTAACGATCGCTCGAGTACCGGTAATAACGGTAAACAAAGAAATCCACAAAAATATACTCCCGTTCACAAGTTAACTCTGCAATGGAGCCGTGAAGAGCTGCTCCGGATTCGTGGCACGCGAAGCAAGAGGCCGGAATTCTTCGCCGGTCCTCGTTCCCGAGGGTAATTCATAAACAGAGAGGTACAGCGAGGCGTCCCGGAGAATTAAAGCGTCGTCTGGAATGATAATTCGCTGGCTGACGGTACCGTGACCGTTTCTAGGAAACCTCTTAGCGGCCTGTTCAAAATTCTTCAATTCCTCTGCACCGAGTCACCGGAAACGATGTCGATTAAACCCGGCAATTTATGCACCGGTGACGGAAGTTGAATTTAAATGATCGGCAGGACGCGTACACTACTATTACCTAATTCGTATTAAACTCATTCGAAACCTCTGCTGCGTAACCCCAAAATTTTCACCTTCGTTTCTCGATAATTCCTGAAGAGCGCATCTCATCGCAGCGTACGTAACAATCATATTATTTCAGTACAGACACTGAAAGCTC
Source organism: Halictus ligatus (assembly GCA_028454255.1). NCBI lineage: Eukaryota > Metazoa > Arthropoda > Insecta > Hymenoptera > Halictidae > Halictus > Halictus ligatus. The sequence goes on from CM052143.1 coordinate 7,562,857, forward strand.
TGTACTTTGATTCTCATTTCTGCAAAAGCAAACCGAAACAACGTCTCTGGAGAAACAATTCAGTCCGAATGACGATGTAGCATTCACCAGGTCCGTCGCGGATTTTTCCCAGTAGAAAGGAGAAACTGACTGCGTCCGAACCGGAGCGTTGTCCATTGTTGCCAGAATGAGTCTTTCTTCTCTGAAGATACGAATTACCTTTCGGACGATGCACTGCCCTCTCTCCTCCGCTCTGGTGAAATTTATTATTCGATCCAGCGAATTTTTACCTGGCCCACTTTTCCTGAGCGCCGACGCTGCTATCTCCCATTTTCCGAGCTTTTCCGCGCTTTCAACATCTTCCTCGGAATGAAATCGCGAACAGTCCCATCTCGAGGCATTATCCGGCGTGCCCCCTTCGCCCCCCCCTCCCTCATTCGCTTTTAATCGCCACTATTGAGAGAACACAGGCATCCCCACAAGCGAACGGAACTTTAATTCTCTAAAGTCCCCTTCATCCTCGTCGGCAATTTTTTTCGCCTCTTCTTCTCTGCTCGTTACCACCCCCGCAAAGAGCGGCGGGGAGGGGGACGATTAATCCACCGGAGAGGGATCGCGAGAAAAATCTTTCTGGTTCCCCATGGAGTCTCTGGTTTCGTCTTGGGAATACCACTTCGGTTCGTTATCAGCCGCGACGCCGAGTCCTCGGCGACGTTCGACGTTGGCTAATTGAAGTTTAACAAGGAGGATTCGTCTTCCTGTCTCGTCTTGCGACGGGTCCCGAGGGAGGCTGGTTTTAGCGGTGCCGAGCAGCTCCTTTGGGAAACTGAGACGAAGAGAGATTCTTTTGGGCCCGGAACAATGCGAGGAAAACGCTAATGGGGCGAGCAAGGTATACGTGAGGTTATGGTGCAGGTAGAAGTGAAAGAATGAAGAGGGGAAAGGATGAGACTGTTGGCGATCCTTGGTGGATAGATTTAGAACGTGTGGGAAGATTGAGAATGTGTCTTGGAGTCTGTAGGAGGGGATTGTTGAGCATGAAAATAGAAGCAAGTATAATGGCAGTGAGTATTCCTAAAAATTCTGGAAGTCCGGAGGATAAACGTGTATTCCAGGAATGTTAGGACACGATTTTCCAGTATTCCCAATGGTCTCTGGAATATTAAGGAATTTTCTGTACTGCAAAGTACTCCAAAAGTTCAAGGATAGTGAAGAGCCCTCAGTGATTTGAGGATCGCAAAGGACCAGTATTCCCAAAGGATTTAGGAATACAATAGGGTAGTATTCCCATAGGTCTACGGAGTAAAAGGGCAGGTATTCTCAAGATTACTAAGAATGCAAAGGGCCAGTGTTCCCAACACTCCCATATTAGTAATCCCCACACGTCTAAGTCAACATTCCCAATATTCTCAAGTTGGTATTCCCAACATTTCCGAGATAGTATTCCTAACATTCTCAGGAATGAAGAGGGCCAGTGTTCCCAACATTCCCATATTAGTAATCCCTACACGTCTAAGTCAACATTCCCAATATTCTCAAGTTGGTATTCCCAACATTCCCGAGATAGTATTTCTAACATTCTCAGGAATGCAAAGGGCCAGTGTTCCCAACATTCCCACATTAGTAATCCCCACGCGTCTAAGTCAGTATTCCCAACATTCCCGAGATAGTATTCCTAACACTCTCAGGAATGCAAAGGGCCAGTATTCCCAACATTCCCGCCAATCTAAAAAGCCAATATCCTCGAAGTATTCTCAAAGGTCTCAATGACAATAGGAGGTAGTATTTCAAGGGTTTAAGAAAGCAAAGGGTTGCTTACACAGTCTCACAATGGCAGCTCTGTAGAGTTTTCCATGGCAGTATTGGATACGCGACTACCGGACGCATGACGGGGCAGTTTCCATAGAATTTCGCAGCGGTATGGGGACGCAGCCGGTCGTTAAGGGTGTCGTTATCATCGGCCACGATTACGGGGTCGAAAGTTTCGCCGCGGCGATATTAATATCGGCCAAAGACCGTCCTTTCAATTAAGCGGCCGCAGTTTAATATTGCCATGGGCCACGAATTGACCCGATTCGTAAGGCCTCTCTCCCCCCTCCCTCTCTCACCCCTCTCTCTCTCGTCCTTCTCTCTCCTCGTTACGAAGTCATTAAGGGTGGCCCGGAAACTTCCGAGCAAGATATCGTGCTCTACGCCGCCAGTCCGACAACTATCAGAGATGAAAGTATTTCGCGCGGCCGCCTCCCTGGAATCGCCGATAATTTCCTTTGGAATTAATGCGCTTTATCGGTGTCCTCCCACGTCTTAATCGACCCATCACGAACCTCTTTGCTCCTCTCTCTCTCTCGCTCTGTGTCTCTCTTCTCCTCGGTTAACCGAGAAGTTAACCGCTAACGCGGCAACGTCACTGTTAACGATCGCCGGGCGCGTAGAAAAATAATTCATGCCGTTTGGAAAAGTATACACACACGGTATTGTATCTATCCTTGTATCGGCTTGAACTACGTTCTCACGCCCATTAGAATCGTTAACGATTCTAGCGCGGAGTTAGCTATGAATATGTATCAACGCGTTGTCATAACAGGCCTTGCGGGACTCTTTACAAGTTACGCCTATCGCGGCTTATCTATTGTATGGAAAACGTTTTTCAACATGTTCTCCTCCGCTCTTATGAATATGCACGCCAGTTTCCTGCTGACAACCTTTAATTTTATTCATTAGCATAAACACGGCAAAGAAACATTGTTATCATCCGCGGCTACTTAACAGTAACATAAATTATTATCCGAGACGAATATCAAATTTAAAATTATTCTTTCGCTGTATGTGCGTTTATGTGTACGTGTGTATGAGAGAGAGAGAGAGAGGTGGTAAGGAAAATTTCCAATGTTTGCATTACGCGTGGTAACATCATGAAACAGCGCTTGTGTACCATCGCGCGTGTAGAATTAATTCGCGGTCGTGGAGTCAATACAACGGTTATAGAGTTGCTATAGCCGCGCGTGGGGAATCATGGCTGACCGATCTAATAAATTTAGATTCTCCGCCGGATCAAATTTCCCGTTCGGGGGAGAGCATTCGATTTCCAGCGCCCGGGGCCCTCTCTGATCTGCGCGTCATCGAATCTATCCGCTCAATTAGCGAGGTCGATGAATCGGCGATGAAGCACGACCGCGAAAATAATTTATCGCTCGCCGGGACGACTGACGCCATTAATCGGGAACATCGAAAAAGCAACCGGCTCCTTCTGTGAGTAACGACGAGCCCGTTATCTTCCGACCACGTCTCTTTTACGGCTCAATTTCTGCACCAAAGTGCCACTTTCCGAGCCTCATTCACGATTTTTTTTTTTAACGAAAATCAACTAGTGCTTTGCAGTCATCTTTTGCACACGTATTCACCATTAGTTGGAGTATATGTTGTAATTTTTTCGAGCCGGATTACTCCGAATTCTGCGAGCTGCAGTTGCTTGAATGAGGCTCTGTTGAAGATGGTTTCTGCTCTAAAGTGCCATTTCTCAGGTCTCTTTGGGAATTTTTCAAAAGAAAATGGAAGACTGTTTTGAATTGATTTTTTACGCATGTATTCACCATTATTTAGAGCGTACGTTGTATTTTTTTCGGGTCGTAATTCTTAAAATTATACAAGCTGCACTTCCCCGAGGAAGATCCTGGTTTAGGGATGTTTCTCTTGGGTTTTGGCATAATAAAAAATTATAAATAATGATGATATCTTAAATATTTTTATTCGTGCTACGGCAACAAGCGCACTGAAGGTTCCTTAAACAATATAAAGTCAGTCGGAAAACTAGATCTGAAGAAAAAAAATTTTTTAAAAGAAAAACTTACACACTTAGTTCAGACATGTATAGCTTCGTTATTTTTACGGGTAGAAATAAATCCTTTCCCATACACGTTCCCGAAGATACGTACTTTAAGAACGAACAATGATGGCAAATCGATTTTTTTCTAGACCAGAATACCCCCTTAACGAAGACTAAGACTCTTTGGTTTTTCCCAGAGAGCAAGCCAATCGGCTGCAGCCTTGTTCCCAGGAGTTTCGTAAGCTTTCGAAAGGTAGAGGGTGGCGTTGTTCGAGCACCGTGACTGGTAACGAGGCCAATTATCCATTAGAATCCGATGCTGATTTCAGTAATTCTTCCGCCACGGTGCGCCCCGCCGTCTACGAACATTGTTAAGTAATTCTTGCCGCAAAGAAATCTGCTGGAATTTCTTTCCAGCTGGCTCTCCACAGTTCCGTGTCCCGCGTTGAGCCGGGAGAGATCGAAAGAGATTCCTCGAGGGTGGTTTTACACCCTGTGATCCATAGTTCTTACAGCTGGAGCGTCTCGCTTTGTGCCGGAGAAAAGTTATCCTCCTTTTTCTTGCAGATAATTCTTCTTTCGCCAAGATTAACCCGACGTTTTGCTTGCGTTGCGGCTCTTGCGTTCAAAAGGCCGCGACGGGGAATTTCTCTTTCTTTGTCACGGTTTTGTGCTTCTGAAATATGGGGACGGTGCGTTTTCAACAAATTCTAGAAATTGGCAACGTTGCAGGCTTTCAAGCAGAACGCCTTTTGCAATCTTGGGAGTGCTTGTCTATAGATGATATTGTCTGTTTGAATTTTATCTGAGAAATCAGAAATCCGACTTACTTAAAACTTTACAGATATGTCGTGTAGACGTTCCTTCACAGGTCAGATTAATTTCAAGTCGATACGTGCAAAATTGTGGCTTTGTTAATTCAAAAAACCGCCCGAGAAGTGATAAACATTCCTCAGGAAGGGAACCTTCAAACGATGTAATATATTATTATTGTTTTAATACAATCGAGCTGATAATTACGTTCATATAGAACCAGAATTTCCTCGGTTCGTTCATTTCGTTCCTCTACAAGAGACACAATCAGCCGACAAGTCCCACAGGGCAATTTTTTCGAAACTTCCCGAAGAACTCGTAACAACTTCGCGACGAGCGAACATTTTCGCTTCAAAAAATTCCCGCACGTTCTCAAAGACCGCGTCTCTAAGCCGGCAAAGTTCGGAATCGATGCGTTCAGCGGTTCTGCTTTAACAAATTCCCGAAGATCGCCGGTCTTCCTTTTCCTCGCGAAACGACTGAAGTCTTCGAAAAAGAAGTTCGCCCGAAAGGAAGTCTGGCTCACCGGACGCGTTTCGCCGAGGAGCGTGAAAGCTCTCGCTTTTCATCCGGCCACGAGGTTCAGAACCGTGGAATGCGGTGGAACATGCTCGTTCCCGTTCCACGACGCTGCGAAACACACCGTTTACACAGACGACGACGACGGCGAGGAGCGCGCGGAAACGCTTCGTCGATCCTCGTCGTCGGCGCGACTGGTCGTTCGATCGCCCTCCTTTTCACCTTGTCGAGTGGAATTCTGCAACGGGATCGTCGTCGAGGAACTTCCCTTCGACCGTCTTAGCCCGTTTCACGGCTTCCCGCGAGAAGGCGAGCTGATTCACGAAGAAGCCGTCCTCCGCTCCGCTCCGCTCGATCAGCCGGCGTGATTTGTCACGCGCGACTTTTGAACTCGCTCCTGAACCACCGAGAGGTTGGTCGATGCGTTTTATATTGGCTCAGTGAAGCTGGGGAACCTGACATAGTTCTACATAGTTCTACATAGTTCTAGTGATAGGCAAACTTGTGCTTCGTTTCATTTTCTATACGTACACGTTCAACATTGCAATTTATTTGGTCTGAAATAAAGAATATTAATTAAAACAGTCAATGTGTTCTTCTTTCTCCACCCCCGACACGAATATTCGATATTAGAATAGAATTAATGTCCTCGAACATTTCGGAAACAGCAAAATTGTTGAAAGTAGAGAAAATTAACGAAATGCAGTAGTATAAGTCAATGGCAAGCAAGACAGTCCAAATTTTTCGAAATTTTTCGAAAATTGAGATTTTTATTGGGGGAAAATGATATTGGAAAAGGTGGCACGAAATTCAGTAGTATAAATAAATGACAAGAGCTCTGCTCGCGACTTTAATTAATTCAAACAGTGTCAAACTCGGTACCAGTGCAATGTAAGAAGGTAAAGTTCGGTTTTACAGGAAACACAAGCCTCTTTCTGATCCCAGAGCCTTCAGCACCGGCATTTATCTCGATGAAAGAACCCTTTGGAACCCTTTTCCAGTGTTCGAAAGACGTGGAAAGATGTTTGCCGGCGGGAGGGCCCCAGCCAGGATTCAAACCTTATGCAGGGCTCAACCATTTCGAACATCGGGCTTACGCGGGTACCCTCTGGCTTAGGTGGTTCATCCATACTGCAACGGAGAGCAGAGACCGACCGAACAATATCGCCGGTCCTTTCGTAAATAAAGGGAACCTCGACTCATTAGGAAGCCGCTGTTGCGGACGCTTAAAATTCAAGTAAAATTCGGTCCCTCGGAACTCTTTCCTCGATAGGATGCTGCACGGTGACCGGATCACGGTTATGACACCGGGATTTGCATACTCGCAGGATATTATGCTAACGTTTCGGGCCCGCGACCGAGTTTCAATTCCCGTGAGGCATTAACGGAACGACGTTCTTGATCACTGGTTCTTTAGAACGTCGGGAATGGCCTCGAAATTTCGCGGCCGAGATCTTGGAAATGTGAAACGGACTTCCACTAGTCTGAATTAATTATCAGGAACACTGGAGCCGTGCTTAAAGTGCAGTCAAAGAAAGATTTTCATAAAATTGCGCGCCGGCTCTCTCGGTTCTACTATCCGAGAAACTAGCGCTTTAAATTGCGGATTATACGCAAATTATTCATCGTGCAATCTTTGCTATTATTCCGTAATGTGCTGCGAATTTCGTGTGCTACCATAAATCTGGATAAATGAATTTCGAAGAAATGTTCTTGAATGAAAATTCGTGTATTATAGAGCTTATCAGTGTCTATCTAAATGGTAACACGGAAAGCTGTTTTAAATTTTATCGTTCAGAAACACTATGAATACATAAAGTCTGTAATCTCTAAATTAATTGCTGTGTATCAGTGTTTCGGAGTTTCTTGTTGTTCTTGTAGTTTGTTTTACATAATACAATGAATTTTAGGGCGTTTCTTTGGAGGACTGGATTATAGTGACTCAAGGTAGAGAGAGAGTGTAAGTTGGTCGAGCATTGTTCCGAGGCGACGTGGAGCATTAATTCGCGCAGAAGTATCAGGAGTGCTCGCCGGAGATCCGTTAATCCCGTCCTCGACATTAACAGTCCATTTATTTAACTGGACTCGATCGCCGCGGGCTAATTGTTACTCTGTCCCGTAATTGTAATTTCCTATCTGCCGGTGGCGCGACCACTGATTACATAATTTCAGTGAACTCTGCGGTAATTGGCTCCGGGCGATCAAACGGGACGGGCCTCTCCTGATTGTATCAATCGGCGAACGAGAAAAAAAGGACTGCCATTCGTCCAATCAGGATTAAAGATTAACAGCGTGCACTCGGAAACAGTCTTCAGAATTCTTTACACCCTTCCAACAATAAAATCGTTTCCAAAGAAATACTGCAACTGTCAGCCATTTCGAAATTTGACATAAACGAAATTTCGAAGGCATATAATCCTTTCATAAACAAATGACGTCATCTGAACTACAATAAAAGGGTATATATTTTTTTAATTTATATATCATATATTTATATATTTTAATTTATATTATATTATATATTCCTGATTCTGCAGTGTTGTAGCTCATGTTAGGGTGATTTCAATGATGTACTGTGTACACTGTCACCTTGAAATGACTTTGAATACAGAAATGCCGAGTAGAGCAAGGTAAATATTTTGCCTTTGCCAATAATCAACTCCTTAGGAATTGTTTATTAAGAGCTTCTTCGATTTAAATGAATTTACGAATTCCAAATGACGTTCAATTTGTATTTATTTATTTTTTTGTTAGCTTGGAGGGATTGTCTGAAAAAATTATGGTAGCAGTTATGTGTATGTTACATCCTGTATAAACATCGTCCAAGTTGGGAGGATTAAACCTTAGTGCAAACATTAACACAGGAGCTTAACGTGATTGCCTAAACTTATGCGGTAATAAAGATCGTGTTCAACATCCTTGAAACCACAACTGTGCGTCTCTTGTTCTGCGCGTCTGCTATTAATAATGTTTATTTGTTCGTCCTTATTCTTCTCTCACAATAATTGCAGCAAACATATTTATTATTAATCCTGTTTATTCATTCGTTCTTGGCTCTCTCCCTTTCTCTCTCCCTCTATGTTTGTTTCATAACAAAATCGTATTGTCACTGGTCAACGAAAATTGAATGGAATCAACGTCCGAATGCTCGCTTATTTATTTACCAGTTAACGAATTCGACGCGCAAAATCGACAGTCGAAACCTTGCTTGTTTATTGTTTGATAATACCGGTAGAATTGTATTTTCGATGTACACGATAAAACTGCGTTTCTCGTTAAATGTATTTCACTTTGAAAACGGAAAATTGTGCCAGATGATTATTGCAATTTTTTGAGCTCAGTGAAAGCTTTCTGAAGCTGTCGAAAATCCGTTGTTCGATTTTTGGTCAATTTCACACCTGTCATTAAAATGGTGTCAAGATTGCAAAAAATAATCGTGCGACGATTTTTAATACGTCACTGCTAAAGAGAAACTACAATTTCCACGCTGGCAGTGATTTTAATCACGGAAAAAAAATGTCAAGCACCCCAGAGACTTTTGAAATTAATAATCCAACCAAAGCTCGTTGAAATCCAAGTATTTTTCCTTGAGCAATCGAAATCAGTGATTTTTTAGATTTAACGTCAAAATGAATCGTGGCAGACCCTGATCGATGGATCGCCGGTAAAAAAGATGGAGGGCAGCCGGAAGACGAACGTTAGATGTCGGATTTAGGGATTAACTTCCGATCGAGGGGGTCCGTTTAACCGGTTACAACGCAATTATCGCAACCGTTATTTACAGGGAGCCGGCGAGCACGAAGAGAGGGAGAGAGGGAGAGAGAGAGAGAGATGACGACGTATCCGCGTTTCCTGCGGATTTTACGACTGCAGGGTCGATCGAATTTCTTCGAGGGTTATAGTGCTCGCCGCCATCTGTCGCGGCTGTAAACCTCCGTGCACCGGGCTAGCTGCAGAACGGTCACGTTGCACAATCCCGGAGAGGGATTAATATCGTGGACGGTCTTCGCGTCCGGATCGCTAATTGCCCGTTCGATAAATACGGGAGAGGGAAAACAATTTCGACTCGAGCTTGCCCGTAAATAAACCGCGACTCGGTTCCCGGGATAATCGTCCCTTGGGCAGCGTTAATTCTACGATCTCTTTGCAACCCGGACCGCAGCCTTCGAAACGTTTCGTTTCATTTCCGATTTCCATACCCGAAAACACCCTCGTGAACATTTTACACCGAAATTGTCTTTCGATGGTGGAATCGTTTCTGAAAAGATTTTATACCTTGGTTCTCTTATTGTATTTTTAGTAACTTTGAATTCGCAGACAATATTATGAGAGATATCGTTCGCTTTACCTTCCAAGCGTTCGCGATAGAAAACTGAGCCAGTTGAAGGGCATCTTTGCTGCAATTATCGCAATAGTTCATCGACCAGCGCGTGCTATACAAAGGGGAATTCGTGAATTCGAGCCCCTTGTCGTGCCTCGCGAATAGAAAAACAGCTTCCAGGCAGTAGACCGGCAAATTTAAGAGAATGCGGCGAGCTCCCTTGTAATTTCGGCTGCGCATACGGTGCATTAAAATGTAAAATTCGCTCGCGTGAGCAGAACGGAGCGGCGGGAACGCGATCCGAGCCGCGATCGCGGGTAATATTTTCGAAAATGGGCGTGGATTCGAAAGTTCCGCAGTTTCCTATTTCACAGTAACGTCCGCGGACGCGATAAACGAGCCCGCCGTTAAACGGGCCGGGGAGTTTTCCTTGAACACGATTCGGTTCCCCTCCTCCGGAAACTCGCGCGACACGGTTGAATTCGTTTCTAACCGGCTCTATCTAGAAAACCAGAATTTCGTGGTATAACATCACTTCTTCTCCTTCTTTTTATTCGGCGTGTGTTCAACTTTAACGGGTAGTATCTTCTTCGGCTAATCTATTCGGCTTTCACGAGACACGAGACGAGGGTAGCGTCCGGGGGGCGATAAAAAATTCTAACCCCCGACAGATGAAACGCGGCCGCTCGTGCGCGACACTAAAAATCGGACAGAGTGTGCGTTCGACGGGGAAATGAAATTGCCGGACTCCTATGACACGCCGATGTCGCCATAATCTTTCCATTCATGCATACGCATTTCTGCGAAGAGATTCTCACAAATTCTCAAAAAGAAATTTTTTAGTCTGACGACACGTAAATTCTTTTTCATTTCATATCGCTCTATAAATCAGTATCGCCTAATTCCTGACAGGAAAAATGTTCGGGACCCCTAACAAATATTTGAAACAACCTTCGAAAATATTATAAGACTCGAAAATATTATTCAGAGCGATAGGAACGTCCAAATAAAACTCCACGATCCCTAAAAATCATTTCTATCACTTCCAATTTTCACAGTACCAATTCTCCGACACCCCGGATTGAGAAAAGATTTTCAACCAGCTGCTAACAATCCAGGAAGCGAAATCTAACTTCCCCAGTCCAGCAGGGCTGTACACGGTACACCACAGCGGTCGCCTAATAAGTAATAAATCGACGGAGCGCTGTCCATCTCGACCAGGAAGAATTGTCTCGTGAATAATCGAGAGCAGGCACATGGAACTTAGCCGTGCATCTTGAACAAACTGTTTCTATTATTAACCGGCTGTACGGTGTACAAAGAGACGTGGAAACTCCAGTAACATTCACTATACCTGTCTCCCTCTCCCTTTTCTCTCTCCCTCTCTCTGTCTGTCTGACTCACTCTGGATAGTTTCCACCGTCAATCATCGAGTCGTGATTCGTAGCCGAGACTCCCGCGGCTCGATCCGTTACTATTTCGAGATCGTTTCGATCGATCGGTTGGGGATCCCAGAAGCTAAACCACCGGTGGCGGTGGTAGAGGCACATTCGTGTCCGGTTGAACAGAGAGGTAGGGAGGAAAGAGGAGAGAGACAGGGACTGGGACTAGCTGCCGAGTATCGATCCCCTCTATTATTAGTCCTCGTCGGCGACGACCCCCATTAGAATCGTCAGAAGCGACGCTCGTAACTCTTTTCAGACTTCGTTATCGGGTGTTACACGCCGGATGACGCCTTTGACGCGACTGTCGCCGATACACCCCCAACCCCCCGCACCTTGTCCACCGGCTTCCTCGCAAGGCTTCTCCCCCAGCGAAACCTGGCAGCTGGAAAACAAGCTGTCTACCTGCACCTGACGGCCAACGCGCACCTGTCCTTCGAGGCCCAGAAGGGAAACCGGCGAGCGAAAGATCCGCGGACGTTTTTAATGGGTTCTGTCTGAACCGTGGACTCTACACCTTTTTTCGAAACGTTCTCGAACTATAAATTCTGACGCAAATAAATGGAGACCGGTTCTTGAATGTTTTAGCTTGAATGGAACGTGCAAGGTATAGCAATAACAAATTGTTTTATCCCAGGGACACGTATTTTGTTCGGCAAGATTAGATAACTTGTCGATTCTTGTAAGAAATAGCCAATAATATTAAACAATCAGTACCGGTAAATTGATGTCTGAATGTCTTATCTAGATGTAATCGTTGTGTAGATAATTCACAGTTCATAACCTGTTTGTATCTCTCTTACTAAGACTGCGTCTTTTGCCAAGTAGCGCGATTTCAGTGGTATAGTGAATGTATAGTCAGACGTTCAACGTCGATAGAGTTAAATGCATCGATTTTGATACTTTGGACTGCTCCACGGTACTGTTTCTACTTCAAGTAGAGGCTCTATTCATGCTGCTTACTTCAATAGTTCTCTACATTTTGCATAAAATAATGAAAGCCGATTCTTTGAGTCTCGAACATGCATAAATTCCTCGGCGAAGTCATCGTCGACGTGCCCCGGTTATCGATTCTGTACATACTTTACCCTCCGCGAGGGCTTCGACGTCGGGTATCGGTGTGCACGTTGCATGGTGCATATGGTGCAGGATGCATCTGGTCGCAGGGATTCATCGTGTTCCGTCGAGGTTAAACCGAAGACGTCGGTGGCTGCAGCGGCAGCGGCGGCGGCGACTGCAGGTTCCATTTCGGTCGATATTGCTTCGGTTAGCTGGCCGGCACCGTGTCCCGTGTAATTCAGGGAATGCAGAGAGCAAGAGATGAACCGTAAAGGGAGATCGGTGTTCGTTGCATGCCGATCAGAATTTCGCCGAGGTCTCCGCACGGTTGGAGATCGCGACACATCGTCGAACAATGGGCTGCGGAGCCGGTGAACAAAATTCATGAGATCCGGCTTTGTTCCGTCTGTCGGGAACCTGGATCAGGAACCGAGAGGATCCTGCACCGCCTGCGCGGCAGCTGGTCCGAAGAAAACACGTTGCAATATCTTGGAGAACCGGCCCTGGGCATTGTTACGCTCCGTCCCGCGGCTGCAAACCTTGCAACAAAACCGCAAGCGGTTTTCGAGAGGGTTGCGACGAGCCTCGAGGAGCTGCTGTCTTCCGAGTGGGCGGGAACCGAGTGCCGTGAACCTTAATGGGTAACAGATACGATCAGCGAAGACCTCTTCTTCCTGTTGGAAAAATCACTAACACTTTTCAGTCAAAATTATGTTCTATCGAGACTAGAATCCTTTGTGGAAGAAAAAGGATAGAATCAAGTCACACAAGAAAAACCTTGAACGCCTTGAGACCTTGCAGACACTGAAATAGACCCACTTTAGACCATTAGAAAAATAATTAACCCCTTGCAACTTGAAATTATTCGATATCAAGATGACGATCTTATAACAGAGAAACTGTGAAGAAATTGAATCTTGTTAACCTAGACTCTGGTCCATGAGGCACTTATTGTAAATGTTTGTACTAGTGTACATGTGGATTTATGTAGAAAATTTAGTAGCATTTTTCTTTTGCATTTATTGAAAGTTTGGCTGGGAAAATTGTTGCTGTGACATTTTCACAGACTTCTACTTGAAAGAACGTCTCCCTCGATTTATACAGAATCACTTGCAGCTATTGAAATTTGCATAGAGATCCGCAGTCCAGTTGCAACATTGTAATCAAATTAGCAGGAAGAGTTGAAAGCCAGCTGGTGCTCGTAATTTAATTTCGACTTGCTTGAAAGTTCTACAGCTAATTTGTAATACTGTTTTGTTTGAATTCTACGGGAGTTATAGTCCAGAGAGAGGGGGAGAGAGAGAGAGAGAGAGAGGGGTGCTTTATTTGATTTCGGTCTCCATGAATCTGAAAATAATTCAATTTGCCTGACCATCTTCGGTCTCGGCGACTACTTTCTTTCTGCAACTTGTTAATTCATTTCCCTCTAATTGGAAAGAATCTAGCATGAAGGATAGTTCGGTGGAAGTTCAAGGAAATGTAGAAGTTCCAGTGAGCCAGAAGGTTGCCATTTCTATTATACGATAATGGTCGACTGAATTTTCTGTAAAATTCACAAATGAACCGGTAAAAGTTGTACGAATTGAAATATCAAGCACCCCCTACCCCCCGGTTCGTCCACCATACTCACTGAACTTTCGACTCGATTTCCATTCATTTAGAAGTTCGTATAACTTATTAAAGTGGCAGAAGTGCAGAATGAAAGGAACATAGGAAGTGCATTCCGGGAATTCGTCCCTGCATAAACGAACATTCAGACGAGTTACTTTAAATACTGTGTACACAAGTCTGAGAAAACAGTTTCGAGTGAATTAATACAGCGATCTACTTTTCATTCGAAGATCAGTTTTTCATGCACGATACTGCTCGAAAGAATTACATCAAGCAACATTGATATTTCAGTTATTCAGCGCAGAATGTTTAACTATCTTCGTTTTCTAATCATCCTACACTCGTGATTACCATCTGCTATCTTCCTGTACAGTGTTTTCTCTCCCCATTTAAAATGGTCAAATCTCTTTCATCGAGTTCCAATCTGTTTTTCAATCTCCTGTACCATCCGGTGTAATCATTTTCCAGGCAGTTTTTAAAACCTCTTCGCGATCTTGAATTATTTAAATGTATCCCTTTCAGCTTAGAGCATTAATGGAAGCGCAGAGGAACGTTCAATACTCATTGAAATCCGGGATGATTCCAACAGAGATGGTCGTGGATGTTTGCGAATTATTGAAACTTTATTAAATGAACAAAACATGCATGAAATTCGGGCTTTATAGACGAATTGGACGAATAGACTGGCTTTATAGGCCACATTTTCGATTCTACGAAAATCAAAACAAATCTCTGTGCCGTTCTAATTGAGAGCGCGCGGGAGAGATAACATCCGCAGCTTCCTCGGCCCACAGAAGTTACTCAAATGCCAATAATTAAAAACCTCGCTGAAAGGGAAAACAGCGGAATAGATTCGGGAAACAATTGAAGCAGGTAACGGAACAGTCTCCGGAAGCGCTCGAAAATATAATATCGAGCCCAGGAAAGAATCCACTTGTAGCGGAGTGTAGAATCGAATGATGGAGGAATCGAGCAGCAGTAATTCATCGGTGCCGGCGCGGCGCGGCAATTAAAAAGTTTCCGCGGGCTTGTTCCGCCGAAAAAAATCCATAAAAACAAAGCTCCGGGGAAATTGCGCTGCGTTCGATTCGTCGGAGAAAACCCGCGATACGTCGCGAAAGAGAGCGGAAATTCAAGGGAAACAGAGAAAGACGGAGACAGTTTGTCCTGAACAATAAATTTTTCGCACGCTCATCTTTTGTGCCCGTAATTTTCGTCGCCCAGGCACTCGTTACGAGTTGATACGAGCGGATGGCAGCTCGTTACTCGCAAAACACGCGACTCCGCGTTATACACCGCCTTTTAGGAGTAGAACCAGCAATACAAGGGCACTCTATCGCCGAGGAATTCCGAGGCGTGTGGCAAACGCTCGATTCCCACGAAAATCGACGACCCTCTTAACCCAGATCTGCCAGTCATTCGAGGAATCTCTGTAGGAGATTCATTCCCCAGTATTTTTTATTTACTCAACTCATTTAGATGCCACGGAAATATCCCTTCTATAAACACGAAAGTGTATGTGACAGGAGAGACGGGTTATGAAAATATAAAGCCTCGATGGAAATACGTATTTATGATGTCGCGTGCCGCAGCCACTAGCTTTGTCAGTTTATGTACCGTTTTTATCATTGTTATTATTATTGTTAGTTACGGTTTGTTTATTAGTTTTGAAAATAGGTGAGTATAGTTCCATACAGCGGAAAAATTAAATTAATTCGAGTACCTTCGTGTTTGAATCCTTCTCGAATGCAACACCGAATGAAAACTTTCTATCCTGGATTAAATGAACCTTGCATTCGCGAATGCGAGTTTCCCCCAACGAAGTCTTAGCTCCAGAAAATCGGCAGCACTTCGAGCGAAATTGGAAAAGATTGTAAACATATCTAGGTTAACGGCGCCCTTCGTTTTCCGGTGGTCTTTCTATCCTGGTTCCCGTTTCCGAGGAATTCTGGAGATCGATGTCGCCGCCCGGGAAGGATACCGGATCGAGATCGAGATCCAGAGGGAGGATGGTACAGGGTAAACGGGAAATCGCACGCGACAAGAGAAACGAGCCGATCGTTACCCGGAAAATAGGAATACCGGGACGCCGGCTATAGGAATAACGAGTCGGAGGGGCGCTTGCCGGAGCGTTTCATTGGAACAAATCGCGGCCGATCTCTCCCGCAGGATCTCTAATACGGGGAGTGCAACCCTTAATATTTCTCCGTTTCCGCGTCGCCTCTCGGCTCGGCACTGCTTCAGCTCTGCTTCAGCTCTTCTTCGGCTCTGCTTCGGCTCGCTCTGCTCGTTTATCGGCGTCCCGTCGTCCTTTATCCCCCGGGGAAACCGTCTGCGAGACAATGGCCGCGATGCGTCTTTGCCGTCCGTGCCTCCACACCCTCCTCCCACTTCCGTCTTTACTTCGCCGTTGATCTTCGTCCTGGATCGTCTCTGGCCCTCGTCGACCCAATTTCTCACGGGTCACGGGATTCCCGTCGTTCTTTAATCCGCCAGAAACGCGAGCCTCGGGATTCCGCGAGAGAATGCCTCGCCGCGAGCCTGACATTTTTCATTCCCTTTCCGGCCCCTTCCACTCCTTCGATTCCGACTGCATTAGACAGAATCGTGCCCGCACACAATCTTCAGAATGTCCGTCTGCCACTCGAGTCTCCACTCTTTCGATTCTTCGACACCGAAACCCGAAAAGTTCGCAATCATTCGTTCATAATCAGAGCTCGCGATTCGTAAATAAATCATGGTCAATTCTTAGGCGTTACATCTTCAGAAATACATTAGAAACACACCAGGCTCATGAAGAAAGAATGCTCTAAACGAATTTCAAGTCCCCGATTCGATATCTCTCCGTGTAATTAAAAAATACTCACATAGATTGCAAGGTTCTAGCCAAAATCCCCTTTGTGTGCATCAGTTACTAAAAACTTAAAATTTTCATATGAATCCATAATCTATCTGGATAATATCCACTCTATACTCTTGAATGAACCTTCATCTAACAACCCACATCGTTATTTAATCGGTACAGTTACCGCACCACGTGGCAGAATTTACTCTGTCTTTGACGCACTGAGGCGTCATCGGTCTTCACCGCGCCATTACGATTTTCAATGATGATGAAAGCGGTGGTGTCGTGTAGTGTTCGCGATTTCGAACACGCCTGCAACGTCCTCCGAAGGAGTATAATCGAAATCGGCAGGAAAATCGTCGGAAATTTATCGCGTATTCGATCGATCGGGCGGTTACCTCTCCCGTGGACGGGTATATTACATTAGAGGCGCAGCCGACGATAAACAACATAGGATCGAGAGGGCAGGGGTGGGTTTTTCCCCGCTTCGCGAGGAATCCGTGCGCGCCTCCCGCGGGCTTCGAGTTATTACATTCCCCGACAAGGCAGAAGCGGAACGGACAAAAGGATGTGCAAGAAAACCGCCGCCGCGACGCCGCGCCGCCCGCCGGAAAATATGGCGCGCCGAGCGTATCGGGGAAATTGTAGCACGTGTCGCGACACGGATCCGACACGGTTAAATGAAAATTGAACCGACACGCCAGCCGTCGTCGTCTCGTTCGACCGATTCCGCGGAGAATTCGACGCGAGAACACCGACACCCGAAGCCCACCGACTGCAATCTACACGATTGCACTGAATCACGGGTGCTCTCGGACCCGCCGTTCGTCTTCCCGGCCCCCTGCATCCTTCAAGACAGAAAGGATTTATGCTTGCCCCGGGGAAGCGCCGAAACGAAGCTATACCGATGCCTATCGCGACCATTACTCCCGAGTTTCGACTATTTTAGAACCCTTCTTAACTACAGTGTGCTCCTCGAGTGCAAAGTCCACAATTTTCTACCGCCGCAGGCTGCACAATATCTCATTGTTCTGCAATTATGTGTGTTGAGTGACGTGTTTAAAAGAGACGTCGAGAACGAGAAAATACTTGCTCGAATAAAGTGAGAAGTTGCATTAACTGTAGAATTATTTCTAATTCTAGGAGGAGGATTAATTAATGTTTGTCTCACTAATTGTTAACCATTTTACAGATCTAGACGTCTCTACAGACATTAGAACATTTTTTCCTCGATCAAATCACCGAGAATTTAAATATTGAACTGTCTCACACAACTGTCTTTATTCTGACGCTTTCAAATTTAAGCTGCGATATTTAAAACTGAAATTAAATAGGATCGAATAGAATTCGTTAGAATATTACTTCACGAAGTAAGAGTCAGATAAATCTATCTTTAAGATCCATTAATTTTTGTCGAACGTTATATACGACTGCATCCTGGAATTTTATGCGAGTTACAGGTTCTGGAAACTCTCCGGGGAACGACTAAAATACAAACTTTATTAAAATTCGCCACAGCCATGCTCCACTTTCGGTTTACCCGGGCCATTCATCAAGGAAATTGAATTTTATTTACTGTCTGCGCCTTTTCTCGCGGAAATGCGAGTTTGCACAAACTCTTGTGGTTCTCTGTCGCAAGTAGAATCTGCAACCAATAGTCAGACACGTTCAGTGATTCAAATCTGTTATTTACACTACCCACAAATCATCGTTGCCCATTACCACCGAAAATGAACTTATCCTGAGGACGATAAAAGACAATCCATCTTGTAGTCTCGTATCAATTATTTTGCGCATCAGCCTTTTTTCGATAAATGAGTATTTTCTGACGGGAAGAGAAAATATTACTTTCTCGATAGACGTGTAAATGAGTTCGACAGAAATGGGAAACATGTACGGGAACTTCGAGAAGTTTCTGGAAACACAGTAACCCGGTGACCTGTCCGCGCAGCTCGCGAGACCGTGTGTGACCGTTGATCGATTAGAAAAATCGAATCCCGGCTACGTCAAAGCTTTTCACGCTGTGGATTCCAAAGGATTCGCGCAGTGGCCGATGGCCGTAGCGCCCAAGCCAGGAAAACAGTAATCTCGAAAATAGACCGGCTTTGCTATCCGCCTGGTATCTCTGCGGGTCACGGAGGGGAAAAAGGTCTCGTCCGAGCGATAAAACTGAAAAAAAAACAAAAACACAGAGGCAAGGACGGAAAACGAGAAGGAAAACACAAAACCTGGCCGGGGGGGGAGCCTTTGTGCCGTGCCGCGCGGCGAAACTATCTCTCGGCCCGGGCCGATTAGAAAAGTTCACGGGGATTTTCCGCGGACCAGGGGATGTTTCGAAAAAATGTTGCGAATCTCCCCAGCATTGTCTCGCGGCAGTTTATCGCCACGCCATTGTCCTGGACGCTTAATGAAATTCGCGAGCCTCGTTATGCGTCGAGGATCCTCGAGGATTGTGAAATACGCGCGCGAGAAATGCGGTTCCGGCCGAGCAAAAATGAAAAATGGAACAGTTTCAAACCGTGTCTGATCTTTAGCGAGTAGCCCAGCTTAATTTAGGAATACAGTCCACGAACGAGTAGAAATAAAAATAATTGAGCGCAGCGAGGAAGCGAGAGAACCGTCAAAGACGAACCGGCCGCTGCTCGGCGACACGGAAAGGAATCCGACGCCGACGCGTCGTTTAATTAACCTCGATAAAGGTGTTCGAAAGCCCCCAGGCACGATTCACGGCCATTCCGCTCGCTCGTCCCCCAAATTTCAGTTTACTTTCCACTCGAACCGCGAGTTATTTCGCCCGGCGACGCTGACGGCTGCCGTAATTCCACCGGTGCGCGCCGGTTGCATACTTCCGGGCGCATAACATACCGCGGTTATGGTCCCGCCGCTGTCTACCTTGAATTTACCAATCTTAGGGGAGACGAGACCGCGATGCCTGACATTCTGGATGTTAATAAAGCACTTTGCCCGGCGCTCGTCGACGCCCGCAACGAATTTCTCTCCCGAAATTTAACTTTGATAGAAACTAAACAACTTAGTGAGGTCCATTTTTATTCCCTGGTGACTGCACCATGTGTTTGGACAATGTTATTAACACTAGATTTACGGGACCCGTCAAAATGACGGATTCTAATATTTTTAAATTGCGAATATTGAGACTGTAAAAATGCAATTATTATTAAATACTATACATTATTTTAAAAATGGCTAGAAACTTTGATCGATATGTTATTTCTATAAAGTAATGTAAAATAGTAATTTTTAGTGCTTCGTAACCTAGTGTTAATATACTGCGAATCATTGTGTTCTAATATTTTCAATAGTTTTAGTATGTCGACAATAATATTGTTCTTAAACTTTTTGGATGTGTTTACAGTTTTTGACGGTTCACTCGTCCATTTTTCTTTGACTTTTGATTCTCAGAGGGAATTAAAGAGTGAACGAAGGAACACGTTGTTTTTGGGTCAAGACTGTTATTAGAAAGATCGCAGGGAAATGATTAATGGAAGCAGGGAAATTCGGGAGCTGAGACTATCGTTTTTGATGGATCGACTGATCTCGTTGATGGATCGCGGCATTACACGACTTCTTACTTACCATCCGGTGCGGCTAATCCCCGGATCCCGCGAGCGTGCCGCGAATTTGTTCCAACTCGGAGTTTGATCGAGCGCTCGGTTGATCCTCGCGTCAATTATCCGAGTGAGAGGGCTTTTTACTTATGGCGTGCACGGTGTTATTAGATTACTTGCCGTAGTTCGGGAAATATTAGCGTTTATTACAAAACTTGTTCGCCTTATAATTTGGATAATATTTTTTACTTTGGGCAAAGAGTATATCCCGAAAAAATTGCCATTGCATACATTGAAAATCGTCATGTTACACACTGGAGAATAACATGAAATAACGACTAGAAAAAAAGACTGGGAGACTAGAACGCCTAGCTTAGATTAATTAAGGGGTGGCATCAGTCTTTCTCCACCCTCTTGCGACAAGCACAAGGGTCTGAAGGGTTGACAGTCTCGCCTAATTGCTTTCTCACTTAGCCCAAAAATTGTGTCGCCTCCCACGTTTATTCCCCGCTAACAGAATTCGTTTCTAATCACTGATCTGTGTTCTGAATATTAAAAATCCTAAATATTAAAACTTCAAGCTTATAACACGTGCGAAGCTCCTATTGATCATCCAAGCAGGGGTTGAAGCGAATATATCACAAGCATAGGGTTCATTAATTAGACTAATGGACAGATTTTATCAGCCCTGAAGTTAGTTGACTTTCAAGCACGAATTTAATATACTCGCTCGCTCAACGAATATGTCCCTCGAAAAACATGAAGGTGTGTTCATTATGTATACGTGCCACGGAGAATTTATGCTCCTCGAGAGTTTTCTAGCGATTCAGTCGGAGGAAGAATAGCCTCTCGACTGGAAAAGCAACGCGGTTCACCGGGGAACGTTCCCATGCGGCATATCTGGTCGACCGATTCGAGGGAAACCGCCGAAATTCGAGACCCTAGCCATCTTCTCGAGCATCGAACTTGTCCATTAGCGACGACTCCGATTCGGTTAACAAGCTTGCAGGAACCTCTCGGTTGGAGATCGTGGAAGAAAGAGGTGCGAAGGAGCCGTGTCGGGGTTAGGTCCATCGCGAGAAATCCTCGAGTACACGCGGAAGCACTTGTGGCCCATGGCTCGCCGTTCTACCGACGAGGGGAACAATGTTCCTCTCGCTCCCTCTCGCTCGCAACATTGTTCCCGCCTACATAACGCGAGCCACGTCGCTTCCGTTTCTTTTCCCTCGCCGGGAATTCCGGTTTCTTGAGTCCCGTGGACCACGTACTGGGTGTTCGCCACCGACTTCGACTCCTATTTACTATACTGAGTACTATGTCGTTGTTTTACAGAATAATATCAATTGAATCGGAAACTTTACTTCTCTAATTAAATTCAATCATTTTGAGACATAGGTCCACGCCTTTTAATAGGTAGCCACACCCCGCGAGAGCCAAGGTCTAGAAGTGGGGGAACGTCTGAGTGAAGCGCAAGCCAATAACCCCGCCTCATGGGCCGTGCTAGATCCCCCCTCCACAGTCCTCACTCTATTAGTCCGTCCCCTTCCATACCAGGGGCCCGCCCGTTGGCCCTCGATCCGCAGGAGCAGAAAAATTTTCAAGAAAATTCTGTATTTCCAGAAGCATAAAAATGCGGCTTGACTACGTTGGATATTTTTGTGCAAGGCCTAATTCGACGAATTCAGGAATTTTTTAACGTGAAGTATTTCTTGCTTGTTTAATACTTCATGGACGGATTGGCTTCTTGTCGGCACCGCGAGAATTCTAAATTTTCCGCCCGCTTTCGGGAAACTCTTAAAACATCGAACGGCTGCAGAACCTTCGCGAGATTCTTAATTTTGCGGGCACCTAGCCCGCCTAAAAGCGTCACGTTCGACCCCGTTCGAGCCGAGTGTTTCCCACGATCACGTACCATCTTCTGCGAACGGTCGCCATTTTCGCCGGACACTAGGATCCCGAGAATGCCGGCAATAATCGGGTTTATAGCGGGTCTCGGTGAATTTGCAGTTCAACTAATTGACAGTGTGGCGACTAATGGAATTTCTTTAAATCTCTCGACCTCAATTACTCTTCCAACGTGTCCATAAAACTCGGCAGCCTATGTTTCTTAGGAGAATTCGAACTGAACGAAACGGTGACCTAAACTGGTCCTAATTTGGCATGAGTTTTAATAGAATATTCCCTGAGCCAGCCTCCCAATGTCGCAATACTTCTACTTCCTCTGGCTCGTCTAAAACTCTAATAATGAAACTCTATGCTTCGTATCTCCCAAACACCCGCGAAGTCATCAAAGCGATGACTTAAACTCCCCCCAATTTCGCAGACGCTATCCCGCACAACATCCTAACTTACCCTACTTGCACGAAGAAACCCAGAAACCATCGCGCATCGTCGTCGCGCGTGCACAAAGCTCTGAATGCATCGCGCGGCGGGCAATGCGGCGATTCCAAACAAAAACTCGCATCCGAGGGAAACTTTAAACTGAACTTCTGTGGACGAGGGAAACGGGGACACTGTCAAAAAAGAAACAGACAACAAAAAGCGCGTCGCTCGGGGAAGAAGAATGATAAGGATGAGGAAATCGCCGGACGGAAGGACCCGGTAATTAACCTCCGTTAAATGGAGATCCAAAGAGAGAGAGAGAGAGAGACGAACGCTTGATTCGAGACTTTCGCAGCAGAACGCCGAATCCACTCTCCTCTATTTAATTAGTGCGCGGGATCGAGGGCCAAGGATGGCCCGGGGTGGTCGTCGCCCTAACGAGGCGGCCGTGCTCTCCTCTCTCCGAAGAAAGAGTGCTTCAGAGAGTCTTCTCTCCTCGACTCGAAGGTCCTCGGTCGGACGGGAGAGCACGAGGCTCGTTTCCTTGCTCGAACACCGACGAAATAATTCCGGAAGACTCGTGCGAGGAGTCTGTCAGCTGTCTGGGAGCGACAGACTCCGAGATAACAGTGTTCCGGATCGTTGTTCCTCACCGTTCGCTGTTGCTCTTCGCGAATCGCCACGTCAACGGAGCTTCTCGGATTCCCCAGGAGCCAAATTGCTCCGGCGGCTTCTTCGGTGACGGCAAACAGCTATCTTGCAAGAGAGACCGCTGAGTGGTTGTTTATCAAGCTGACGGAGAACGCGACACCACCAAGAAGAGTTGTCTCGAGCTGGAGGCTCTGCTTCGCGAGTCCGACGTTTGCTTTGCCTCGGTTTCGAACCATTGGGTCAAATTTCTGCCATCCTTTGCTCGAGATATACGATAAAGTTGATGTAAGTTGATAATATTTTGGTTTGAATAAGGTTTGAGGGATTAGGTTGGAAGAGCAGACGGATGGGAGCTGGTCGCGCCTACTGGGAGCAAGCCACGCCGCAGTAGGAACTCCTAGGCTACTAACTCCTCCCATTTCGTGGTTCTGGCTCCCAATTTGGCCCCTGAGCATCAGAAATAGCTCCTGTTCTTTGGGGATGAAGTTATTAATATTACTATAATATTATTAATAATATTGTGATTATTAAATCCGTAAGGTTTACTGTCATCAAATTAGAAACATTATGGTGTCGTTTATGTCTTCGAAAATTGATCTTCTCTTCTCTGATGACCGGTAGACCGCATTCTTCGTTATGAAAAGTAATAATTGGGCTATGAATTTTTGCCTCTGAATTGAGAATCACTGGCAGAGTGATATTAATGTTCCGCCCGACTCTGGCGTTTGCAAATAGCGCCTGAGAAATTTTATTTTCCACGAAAATCTCCTATTTCATTACGATCCGACATTCTTGTATGACATGCTTATAATCTTGACGTTGTGACATATTTTCGTAGTCCGTCCATGTCGCACAACACATTAACAGTAACAATGATAACTGGATGATAAATGCTTGCAAATCTGGGGCATGTTGTACGTCCTGTGCATCTGCGAAAAATTGATAAAATACAACGGAACATCAGCATTAATTAAAAATTGACTGAACCTTCACTTTGTTTCCACCAGATGGTGTCTTTTACAGTTTCAAAGGACTGTCTCACTCGTTACAAATTTCATAAAAGAAATCTACAAAAACGAGAGTCTGCGTAAGAGTCCATAGGCCATTAAAAGAGACCGTATGGGAACATTGAAACAACTCACTCGATTTCCCGAGCATTTCCCGGAAGATGCCAGGTGTTCAGGCGGCCGCCCGTCAAAAACTTGCTTCCCAGAGTGCAGCACCACGCACTCAGGAGCCGAACAAACAATCATTTGATAAAGTCCCTGGCCCCGTGCAGCGGCAGAGGGTTCCACGGGAGCAGGATCCGAGGGAGGATCGCAGGATTCTCGCGTGGGAGAGTAGCGCATCGCGTCTCGATCGCTTATGTGTCGACGCTGGGTCCATCAGCGTCGCTTATCTGGCGTCTAGCGTAGGAGAGTGGCTCGTAGTCAAAGAGACAGTGAACGGAGGGAGGATCGATAGAGAAATAGCGAGGCTGGGGAGAGAGGAAGAGAGAGAGGGAGAGAGAGAGACATCGACTCCGTAGAAAGAGAAAGAGCGACAGAAAAGGGGAGACAGGAGAGGAGAGAGGACATCGGTGGCGACTGCGAGAAGACGACGCCGATAAACCGGCGGTAAACCGGCGTCGAGACGTCTCGGCGCCTCTCTCCCCCTCTCTCTCTCTCTCTCCCTCACTCTCTTCCCCCTGTGATTTTCCAACAAGCCGCGCGACAACTTTATCCCGGCGACAATGGACAAAATGAGGCTCGCTTCCCCGCGATATTACGTGTTTTTTCCTGCCATCGGGAGAATTCACCCCCGCCGGAGGTAACAACGACCAGCTTTCCGATCGACACTCTAATCCTGGCGAGCTTAAATCCGCCCACGCTTATGCATATGAAGCAGCGGCTCGTTTATCTCCGATTTTTCTTGCGAAGCGAACTTCTCGATCGGATGACTTCTTTCGCGTTTCTGCGGACCTCAGACTAATAAATAAGAATCACCACAGTTTCTTCTGGAAGGTCGCTTTCAGGTAATCGGTGATGCTCCTGGATCATGCAGATTTATGACAGACTCAAGGAATGGTGCATGATACAAGGTATTTTTACTTGCCGTACGAAATTCAAGCAGCACTGAATAGACAAATAACTGTGGTATTTAAACTGCTATAACTTCGTGATGGAGAATCGTACAACACTAATTCTTAGCTCACTGTAAAGAGTAAAGCTCCTACTTTAACATCCATAATTGATTTTCAAAAGGACGTTCCTAACAATCTGTTTACTATTGCAAAAGCGAAGATACCTTTTGGTTTCCACCATTCCTTGGTGTCACGGTGACAGACTTCCCACTCAACGTTCAATGAACAGACGAGATAAACTCGTACATCAATTTTTAAACGATCATTGTAAAGGAGAGACTCTAATCTTCAAATTCCCTGTGATTTTAGGCTTCCAAAAAATGTTTTAATGTCGCTATAGTTGTATGAATGTATAGGATTTTCGAAGAGAAATACTATGCCTTCTTCTTCATCGACCCACGAAGTGTAAATATTTCTATAAAAAATGTAAAGAAAGACTGTGAGAACAGAGGCTTCACGCTTTAAAGTGAGCCTAGAATGATCGTCGTACGATCTTTTTTCACGAAGTTATGGTGGATTGAATATCACCAATTTCTCGATGCTCAAAGTTTCGGAAGAAAAGTATTTTAATCTCGGGTCACGTGTTCGCGCGACGCGTTAGCGGACCTGTCCGCGAACCAGTGTCGTTTCGCAACGTATGCCGGGCGTCTGGAATACAGCGTCGAACACCGGAAGCGGGCTGGCCATGTGGCAGAATAATTTAACGCCGCGTCGAGTGTTTTCCGTTTCGCTTTTTTCCCACCGCAGGAGAACGCAGTTTCCCCGCGGTCGGATTAGAGTTTCGGTTCACAGGAGAGCACGATCGAGACTGTTCCTGGGAGAGAATAGTTCTCTCTTTCTCTCTCTATCTCGGGCGATTCAAGCCCTAAATTTCCAACGAGACTTCGGAAGCATTCAAGACACGATGCTCCTCCTGCTTTCCGAGCTGCTCTGAATAGATGCTCGTTCCGACGCGTTATCGCTTGTGATTTCTATTCCGTGAACGGTGATTAACCAATGTTCTTTAAGCGACGATTCTCGACGCGTTTTATGCCCCAGCGGGACAAGATGGAAACCACGGGCATGGTTGGATAGAGCGAACAGAGGATCTCTGTTATTTATTCGCATTAACGCGAATCTCGCGATAGAGGATTCTAATTGCATTTCGTGGCTCGTTGCACGTGGACCGGACAGGAATTTCATTTTCTTGGGCAGGATGCGTTAACGCGGAGACACTCACGGGAAATGCCGCTGTTAGGCGAATCAAGGAGTGCTATGACTGCTCTACGGTGTCGCTTTCTGCATGTGCAACGCGTAAAAATTCGAGGTGATCGTTGCATAAGAAACGCTACACTTTCTGTGCTAGTAGAATTGAATAACACTTTCTGGAGTACCAGTTTGTAATACTAGGAGTTCTTTAAGAATTGGGAACACTTTTTTTTTAAACAACTAGAATTTACATTAAAGTTTTAAACTGAGAAAACAACGACATGCAGAGGTCATGCGATGTTACAAAGCATGCAACTCTACAATTCTATCCTATTACTGTAAAAGGAATCACTTGTCTACGAAGTAGAACAAACAGAAAATGGTCAGCCGTGGACCGATTCAATTTCTAACACACTCAGCATTTAATTTCAACTCCCTGAACAACGTAGGGTCCACAGTTCTAACCTACTATCTCAAAATGAACTACCTGATTCATTATTTACCTTGACCATTAAGTAGTACAAACCGAGAATGGTCAGCCGTGGCCTGATTCGATTTCTAACACACTTAACAGTTAATTTTTTCTGAGCGCATCACAGTTCCATAAAAATCGGGGCATCGATCATAATCGCGGTACATATTCAATCGATTTCGATCGGATTGAACAGATACCGCTTTGGCGAGGACATTATTATACATTGGATTCAAACGGAATCGAACAAGTTCCGTATAAATTTGCTGTCCCCCTGGGATCATTGGGAGCACAAGCGCGTGGTGTGCTTGCATCGCATCGGTTTTTATACGGTGTCCGTGAATCTCTTTCGCCGGTGGAAATAACCGTTTCGGATAATAACGTTATACGGTTCTCAGCCCGTAAATTCCGTTTACGACGTCGTGAAAAGTAATACCTGGCGTTCGATCCGATTTGAAGTTATCCGAAGTGGCCGGCCCGTATACGAGGACCGGGAACGATCCCGCGCGGGCTCCCCGAGCGTGTATCCCTACTCGCAAGCGTGTATCCCTACTCGCAAGCGTGCAAGCAGAGCGGCGCGGATCCGGAGGCGGTTTATTAGAGCAAACGAACCGGCCCCGCGAAGGATAAAACCACTCGGCCCGGAACCGAACGGAACAGCGAGCCCTCGATCCCTCCACTCGATCTCTTCTCGCGATCCAGAAACTGTTTTTCGAATCATTCTCAGCGGCCTGGAACCGCGACCGAATCGGATACGATTATCGTAAAAGTAAACATCCGTCGGGATTGCACCGGGAAACCGAAACATCCTCCTCGCCGTTTGCTATGCTTCCACATACCGGTATTAATAGTACTTTCTGCGCACAAGTACTTTCATTAGGGTGTAATTTGTGCAGTGTTGTTGAATTTTTACAGCAGAATAGATTGTTTTTCAAAAGTTAAAAAATAACGTAATTTCCAGTCCGGATTGATCTGAAACTTCAGCTCATACATCCCGAGAACATTTTTTCTCACTCGATTTGGGACTGCAAAAAATTGTTTTTGCAGTTCGGGCGAAGATTCGTGTGGGAATTCATTCATTTCTCCTCTTGAAAGTTTTGGTTTTAACGTTTCCCGAGGGCTGCAATCCGGAAAGTGGTGCTTCCAGTTAAAAAAATAGGTTAAAAGCAGATTAAAACAGACCCCTTTCTATTTTCTCCCTTTTATTTTGCGGTCTGTTTTACTTAATTTGTAGCACCAGAAAACCAGACGAGTGGCACTGCTGATTTTCCCTGAAAATATATTTTTGCACACGTTGCACAACGTTGCTCCATTTTCTAATTTTACAAAGTTACTTCGTAAATGAATGCTCGCAGGAGAAGGACAGATAATAACATTAGTCACCGAAATAACAATGAGAGAGTGTGGAATGTAGTTCTGCTGTAAGTGACTTTGTGTGCGAAAAGTTCGGGTCGAGGGATATCTAGCGTGTCTGACCATTGTCTGTACTTTCTACTTAACAGAAGCAGCCAAATGTGATCTGAATTTGATTCTATGGAATCCTCTTTTCGCTCTGTTCCAATGCATTATATTTTATGAATCGTAATGCATGATAATTTCGTGGTTATTATACTTTGAATTGGCCACTCTATTTTAATTATCCGCTATGCGGATTTAATTATCAGAATGTACTTTGCATTAATTTGTAGAAATTACGAAAACCGAATGAATTATACTCATTTGGCTTGTGAAATTGTTCTACAGGTCCATCGAGGTTCGGTTCGTGTGCGTTGAACAACCAGCGACAAAATGGCAGCGTTCGTGGCAAAGCAGATGGTCGGGAACAAGCTGAACGCAGTTAAAGGTGAGTCTCGACGAAAGTTCAACTAATATCAACTACGATATTAACCGCTCAACAATGAGACACATAGTACGTTCCAAATTTAACACACAAAAATACACGATCCAATAAAAATCTCATGAAACGTTGCATTATCCTTCAACCTGTGTATTCAGTATTCTAATAGCAATTTCAAATGAAGTTTGTAAAAATGAGGGCTGTTAAGACGTGGGGGTAGGTTATTAAGCAAAAAATAGACTTCTTGAATATTTTATCAGAAAATCTATACTGTTGCTAGATGCAAAGACAGATACGAAGGAATTAGAAATATACTCTGAACTTTGTAGGGATATATACACGTTTTTAGTCAGACTATGAGAAATTGATATTTAAATATTATTTTCAAATTACTGTTTATAATTTTAACGAATCTTACAGTACTTGAATCAAGTCCTAATTCTCACGATATGCAATTATCAATATTCAGTTGATAATTATTACGAGCTTGAGTCCAGCAATCAGATTAAGTGGCATAAACGGAAAACAGTCAGACGAGTCTCAATGCCGCTTGTAATATATTTAATATTTTATTTCGATGCCTTAGAAGATGAAGCCTAATAAAGAAGGGTTCGATTCTAGAATTCTAATCTAGAACCTTAAAACGAAGCACATAGTTCAAAGTTTTCGTTCTCGAATAAGTAAAACACGCAAAATATGATCGCACGAGTCTCCATTGAATTTCCAACACACCAACCTTTGCATTTCAAATTCCTCGAAAATGAAGCCTGGGTAGAAACGAACCGAATTCCAGAATTGCGCCCTGCGATCTTAAAACGAGCCACCCTGTCCACGATCTTATCTCGATGATCAAGACACCCGGTAGATCGTGTCCGAAACGAGCACGAAACGAATTTGCGACGAGTCACGTCCCAGCGGAACGTGCAGTCGAACGGTTTCGAAGGAATTTCAGCGGATACAGCGACGGCCTTTTTCTCCGGTTGCTCTCGCAGAGAATAATTACACGGGGGCGGCTCACGGCGAATAGGTTTCGCGAGGTTCGTGCTATTTTTATCGTCCTTCGAAAAAGTTTGTTTCGCGAGAACGGGAGCGGGAGAGAGAGAGAGAGAGAGAGATGATCCCGCCGCTCGGCGGAGTTTAATCTGGGCAGATCGCGCGATTGAATCGAGAATGGAATCTGTGACCGACAAGGCGTTTCGATCAGCGAAAGGCTCTCGCCCTTAAACTCTTCTTTTCAACTTTTTCAACCTCGGCTCCGAGAGAGAGGACTGAGAGAAGATCCGATCCTTCCAGGAACTACGCCCAGCTCTCTCGCAATCTGGAATCGAGCTGCCGCGAAATCGAGCCTCGAAACTTCCTCGAAAACGAATCCTCCGCGAGCCGTGCCGGCGAGAAGAGACCGATCCAATTTTTTTATTCCCCGTTGCTATCGCGACACGTAAATCTCGACTCGCGATAAATCCAAACTCGTTGTTCGGAGACACGGGCACGCTTCATTCCCCGGGACGCGTCGCGTTGTTGCCACGCTCGTCCTCAAATGTTTATGAAAATCTTGACATTTATAGAGTCGAAACAGACTCGCGCTTCTGCCGCGACTTGCGTCAGTCAGTTTAGAAATTCTTTTTTTCTCCCGGTCCATTCGAGCAGACTAAATTTTATCAGAATTTTTACGTCGTTCAAAGTTGAAGTAGTGATCTTGCGAATTTCGTTACATTGGAATTGTGTCGTTTCTTGAGACTGTACTTCCACAATTCAATTCGACAAATCAATTATGTAGACCAAAGTTCACCCGATCGTTTCGATTTCATAATTCATTAAAGAGGCGTGGCTGAACCGGGAATTTCTCGAATGGCACTAAATCGTCGACTTTTAGCCCATTTTTGTCAGTAACGCTCCGGATGAGCCTCCCACTGAACCCAGCTGGAACAACCGCGGCGAAACCGATTGAAACTTCATGGGAGCGATTAAACTTCGCTTTGAAAAGTCTTTGGGTCGGCCCCATATTGCGATTTTATACAGAGCAACGGATCCAGCGAGCGGATAAAAATCGACGGCCGAGGATGATGAATGCAGAAAGTATTTTCGGAGCTACTGTGCTTGCTACACAGCCAGCTTACTAGCCCCGGGACGATCATCGTATTTATATTACGAAGTTCGAATAATGAAACCGCGATGGATCGGCGATGTTTGCCTCGTTACGCGCGCCGTGCCGTGCCGCGCTCGCCGGAGTTGGATTAATGGCAGAAAGCTGCCGTTTCATCGTCGCCGGCGCGGCCGAGAACGATAGAAAAGCCACGTTTCACCGTGTCTTAATATATTTCTTCGGGGGAGAAGGGCTGGGAAGATCGGTCTCTCGGTTGGTAATTCGCGAACGGAATTAAGATTGATCGCTCCGCGCGGCGAGCCCGGCAACGAAGAAAGCATTAGTCCAAATGACGGAGCACCGTTCGCTCGACTTCCGTGATGGAAAAAAGACGAGAAACCCATTGTTACTGTATCTTGCTGGTTACGCGCAGCCACGTGGTTCCATAGACGCTCTGGCTCGCCTTTAAACTGCCACGTGCAGATTCAATTCACAGCAGAAACGGGAAGAATCCTGATATTAATGTTCGTTTTATATGCCACATAATATTTTTATTCAGTTGGAAGGGGTTCTGGACATTTGCTGTTTTGTATTTCCATTGTCGCAGGGAACTGTGGATAATTGTGTAGCATTCCGATCTGCAATATTAATTTACTACGTTAAAAGGAATCGCACGCTTCTCGTGCTACGCTAAGTAGTATAAGGAGAAAATGGTCGGACGTGGCCCAATTCAATTTGTAACGCAGTTAAAATTCAATTCAGACATTCACAACGAAATACAATGGAAAAGCATCTGATTCTACAGTTTTAACCTCCTATCTCAAAATAAACTAGCCGGTTAGCGATTTCCAGTCTCCATTAGGTAGAATAAGCAGAAAATCGATCAGAAAAATTGCGATTTAATTTCCAATGGTCTGGAACGTTTAATTTCGACTTCTTCCTCATCAAAGAATAAATATAGCGTGAATGTAATATCCTTGCGGATGCAGGTGTGTTCTAATAAATTTTCCAAAATGTCACCACAGTATTAATGTCCCTTTTTCTTTCGAAACTAGGAATTATGGACCAAAAATTATCCCCAGATCCATAAATGTAAAATTGCAAAACTACTTTCTCGTGACATGGCAGGCAATCGCCGCATCGTTCCGCAAGATTTTCCGGGTCCCGTTCGATTATAGCAGTAGAACAAACTATCGTTGTGCGGCCGGGCACTTAATCATTGTTATTCAAGTTACAATTACAAGTTAGCCGGTTAGTGGGAATTGAAGGGAAAGAGTCGCGCGAGAGACTGGCTTGTCGGCTTGCCGGCAGCTTGAACGATGGCCCGCAATAAAACTTCTGTCATTAAGGGAAAGTTTCACCCCGCTTCCCAACAGCCACCGCGAGTACTCCATCCCCACTCCGGCCGGTTCGAGGAGGTACACGGGAACCGAGAGTATAGCGGGTAATCCGTAATGGGAAACGGGGACCTTCGTCAAGCCCGAGAGAAGCCTCGACCTCGAATCTTTCTTCGGGCCGGCCCTTAACTCACTCGGACACCATCAATCCATCCTACACCATCGCGAGATCCTCTCTCCCAGCAACCACTGCGCTCTCTGGATGTCTTCCATTATGTACATTGACCGAATAATCGTCCGTAGCTTAGAACTCGATCGTTCCCACCGCCATCGCACCGCCTCGACGACTCGAACCGACCCACCTTTCTTACGTAACTTTCAAATGGCCCGCCATTCTTCACGACCGCCAACACCCCCGCGTCATTCACGACCGGTTTGTTCCCGCGTCGTTCCAGGATTTCCGTGATTTGTCCGAGTTTGCCGGAGTTTTCTCAACTTGCTCCCTCCGCGCCAGGAAAATCCCTGTGATTCAGTAAAGAATCCATCACCTTTCGCGGACGATTTGTTAGGGAGGGCGAAATACATGGGAAATTAGGGGAAGTTTAAGTTCATTGCTTTAATGCCCACGCGATTGTTTATAACATACAACGCTACGAATTTTTCAATTTTCTCCTGCTTTCATTTTAGGCGATTCTTGTCAACCTCGGGAACACTTGCGAAATTAGGGGATGAAGGGTAAATGTAGAACCCTTAAACTCAGCACGAGAATAGTTTATAGAAAATTAGGAGGGCTTTAAGTCATCACTTTGTTACTTTTTCAATTGTTTATAAAATACAGCGCTTTATACTTTCCCAATTTTCCTGAACCATTTGCCTGAGTGACTTGAATCTTTTTTATTTACTAAACATTTTTTTAAATATCGTCACATACTTTTAAGTAACCCTTGAAATAAAAGCCGTCGTTCAAGTCACTGCCTCCAAAATTAACACCACAAAGATCTCCTAAATTCAACAATTCCCGAACACTGAAGTTTCAAACTTCGCGCATTCACATCTCGCAAAAGTTCTTGGATAACGTTAAACTAAAGAGCTGAACAGAAACAAACAAATATTAGAACTGCGCTACAATTATACCCCGAACTAAATAGTTTCCCCAAGGAACACCTATAACGTTGCCCGCGCGTTCTGAATAGAACCGTCTGACCATCGCTGGTCTCTTCTACTGCAGGGAAAAGCCCGCACTTCAAACTCAATTTCCTCGGAAATGCAGCCACGTATTAACAAATATTATTCTACATTTTCGTCTCATTTTCCCATGCAGAATCGCCGCACCTCATTTTCCATTGACCAACTATAACACAGCTCGTGAAATACCTCTCTGAAAGCGACTGAATTTCCTACATACACGGTAGAACCACGATGGGGAGAAAGCTACGATGCTCGTCGAGCTTTTTCGCGTCGATTGCTCGGACAATGTATTTCCAAATATTCCAGACGAATGGCAGGGAAGTATGACGGTCGATAGACGGCCGGTGTTTCATGGCAAAGAACGATCCGCAAGGTTTTATCGCCGACAGAGAGACCGATCTATCGATAGAGCAAACACTCGCAGCAAATTGATTCGCCTCGATTAGAGTACCGTCGAGGACCATCGAGTCCACGACTCCTGCTCGAACACATCCCTCTGATACAGAGTCAATTATATCATTCGCGGGCAACTTTGCCCGTTGGTCAATAATCGCGCGCGAATCCGATCAGATCGATTTGCCGCGAAACCAAATCGTCGTAATTGGATCAGTCTAATCGGCCACTGCTGCTTGCGAGCGATCACCGTTTCCGGTTTTGACTCGGATAGACCCTCTAATACACCTTCAACAACACCGCGTGAACCTCCGGAACAATTTTCGAGAGAAAACCGTGCAAAAAGTTGATACAAATTTGTTTCAAGTAAATTACTTTCGCATTCGCTCTCTAATGAAATTTTAAATATCGCTCAATTCAAACTAAATCTCAGCTCAAACCGGGGAGTCTTAGATCGGGAAAAAACGAAGTGAAAATCCTATTGTTCAACCCATTAACGCCCAAGAATTTTTTTTTTAATTTTAGCAAACGATGGACAAAACATCTAGGCAATCTTAGATGGCGCTAGAAGCAGACAAATATAATCTTGTTATCGTGTACTGAAGCGAGTACAATGGGCGCTAATGGGTTAATGGTTTCTTGCGTTTGACAAATATTCAGAGGATGGAAATTCGAAGGCATCTGCAATGTAGATACTGCGAGTCGTCCAAATATTTTTCGATCGTTACCGTACTCGGTGGATGATTGGTACCAGTTCGATTTTCGAAAACCGTCGAAATTGTTTCCCGGAGCAATTATCACGGTTTGTCCGTCGCGATGTAAATCGATGGAGGTAGAGTAGAAGTCGGAAGTTCGCAGAGCCGGAAACCAGCGGTTTGTCTGAGGGCGGGACGGGGATTTCGGCGGGGAATGCGGTCGGGAAACTTTCGCGAGGCTCGAAGAGTGGACGAATCGAATGGCAATTAGTTTCGGGGTGACCTGGATGCGTGCTTTCTCCTCTCTCTCTCTCCCTTTCTCCCTCTCTCGTCCTCCCGGACTCTATCTGTGTTCTGATCTTCCAAAAAGCTTCCGCTTCAACCCTCCGTGCTCGGGGGTGGCTGGGGATCGCGAAAACAAAAGGGATGAGCGAATGTGGGTGACCGAAAGAAAGCTGTGTGTCTGTGTGCACACCCACGCCCCGAGTCTTCCTTTTAGATTGCTGATGCTACGAAGGGTGCAGTTCATCCCCCTATAGCACAATATCCGTGCGAATTTGCGTTTTGCATCGATTGCAATTTATGCAGATTTTATACAGTTCCTTAAAAAATGGGTGAATCAAATTTAAAAGCGGGTGGAAGAAAAATTTATTGCTGTCAATTTATTGGATTTATTAAAGAGAGAGAGAGAGAGGTGCATTTTTGTCTATATTACATGAATTTATTAGTGTCAATTTATCAGATTTATTAAGG
The DNA here is from genome assembly GCA_028454255.1 of Halictus ligatus. Taxonomy (NCBI): domain Eukaryota; kingdom Metazoa; phylum Arthropoda; class Insecta; order Hymenoptera; family Halictidae; genus Halictus; species Halictus ligatus. The sequence goes on from CM052143.1 coordinate 7,597,876, forward strand.
GGTGAATTATATTCTTATTCAACTCGGAAGGATTTATTATCTTCATTTTAGTAAATTTTCCAAGGGAGGAAGTACGTTTTTATTCAATATAGAAGGATTTATGATTTTCATTTTATTCAAGCTTTTATTTGGAAACATGTATTTTCATTCAAGTTAGAAGAATTTTTCATTTTATTAAATTTTGCACGTGACGAAATATATATTCGTGTAATTCCTACTTCTTGTAATTCATTTAGAAAATTCTTGTTTGGATTCTTAGAATCGCCTCGGAACAATTTTTATTTTAGAATTATTGACGAGAATATTTAACTCGTGTAATCGGCTCAAAGAATTTTTGTTTTAAAATTGCTAAGAGAAGAAATACGTGCATACTTACGTGAATCCAGCTTCTTAGACTAGGTACTTCCCAGTCAGAAAAATTTAATCTGCATAAAAATGCTACAGTAATAAACATGCGGCGCTGCTTTGCTGCGTTGAATGTTTAATCTTTACACTAAATGCACAGTTGTAACGCTGGTGCGGTTCCCTTTGCTGTTGGGAAATTGTTAATCCTCGGACAAAAGCGTCCACCAGTTTATTTATTTAACGTTATTTCGTTAAACGTAAATAGTAAATCCTACAGAAAAGAAAAAGCAATCATTAAAAGACACAATTTCTTCTACAAACTTCAAGTTCGTTTTAAAGCTCCGACCCAAAAACCATGAAACGACCGCGATAAAATACGGAAATTGGAGTACCTATGTCCACAGCAGTAGCTTAACGACTAACAATTAACGATCGACGATTAACGGCCAATAATTAGCAAGATCACAGCGATAAACATTCGATTAAAAAGTGGAACGAGGTTTTTGGAAAATAGAGTCCATTTAAACAACTAGCGAATGATTTCATCGACGTCGGGCCGCAGAGAATCGACGCGCAAAAATAAGCGATAAATCGACGGGAAATTACGTGCACGAAACTGGAACGCGTTTTCGCGATACCGATTACTGTGAGGGGTGGGCGGAGGGTGGAAAGCTTGCAGAAACGATGCTAGCAAATTTCGGGAGGGGTGGAGCATAGGGGCGGGTGAATTAATGCAACGAACGTTTCCCCGAGAGTTATTGTAAATAAACAACAGGCTGGTTACGGTAAGAGGGAGGGCGGCGGACACGAGGCTCGCGATATTTACGCCGGCTGGCTGCGAAGATAATTATCTCGCGTATTATAAATCACGCAAATGGTATGCAAATGTCGCGACATTGTTTCGATTCGCGGAACGAGTCGCGACAGTCGTCATTATTGATGGTTTATTCGGGGCCGCGTTAATGTTAGCCCCCGCGCGCCGGTTATCGCGATTCCGAGTGGCCCGTCCGACGCGACACTAAATTCTTCGTCGAATAAAATCGCGATTATGCCCCGCTGCATCGATACTGCACGCTGATAAACTCTGGACTGACCGGCGAATGCTTCCTTTCGCCATTCTACGAGAAATTCCGAATTGTTTCGCTCGTTGCTGCTTCGTGCATCGTTTGGTTGATTTAATAGTAAATTCAGGGAGTGATGAATGTAACTGACAGGCGCGCGTTCCAGTAAACATGACGATATTGAGTTCATTTTCCGAGAAAATTGTTCAGTGATTACTCTAAATGACGTCATCTTCGTCTGAAACGTCCTCGTTTTTGACATGTATTATTGTTAATCGAGCGAATTCTTGTTTCTTAATGAATAGTATCTAATAACTTTGGTAATTTCATTTGCTTGATAAAATACAAACATTAGAACAATTTAAGCATATTGCTGCACTATTTCAGACCTTCTAAAGTCGATAATGGAAAAGATTGTTCCAAGAATTGTTCGAATTGACACCAGGGACGGTTTCTGAAGTCAATAGGAGAATGTATCGAGCCAGTCCCGAAAAAGAAAAATGTTTCCCAAAGGAAACAATAAGAAAGAAAAGAAAATTGGAGGTAGAACACTAGGAAAATTGTTGAAGGATTTCTATAACAACATTCAAACTCAAGTGCTCTCCGAAGTCAAAGTGTTCGGAAAAGGTAACTGGATAGACAAAATGGCGAAATTGAACGGTTAAAGGGAGCAGCAGCATGTAGAACGTCGGAGCTTTCATCGTGGAAGTGTTTTCCTTCAGAAAGAATCGGCACATAAGCGAACGTGTGCGTTCGATGAAGTTTCAGGTCCGGCAACGAAGTCACTAATGGAGCTCAAAGGATTTGCGGAGGATTAAAGCTGCCGTGGTTCACGGGCCGCGACGAAGTTTCGCCGACCCCAAACACAACAAACTTCTTCCCTCCACTTATCTCCGTCGACGATTCCGACGGCTGCAGAGTGCACGGTGCACTCTTTTTTTAAGCCCGGCTCGTCCGCCCTCTTTCTCTCCCTCTCTGCGATCGACCGTGGAGAAAATAAACGTGTGCCCCGGCGTCGAGGAGTTTTAATCTCGCCGCCGAGTGATTTCCTGACCGCGAATGCACTCGAGAGTTGCGGGAATGTTGACGGTTTTCTGACAATTTAGCCTTGGCTATAAATTCTTTTCTTTTCTTTTCTTTTCTTAAACTTACAAGAAATTCAATATTTAATGCTTAAGGGATTTTCGCTGTGCACTTTCAAGATTATCGGTTATTAGAATTTATAAAAAAACTCGGAGGACTCGAGAGACAACATTATTTTCTCGCACATGTTCCGCCACTCATTTCTGTTTCGACTCGGACCGAAAATAATTAAGGCGAGTGAGCTGATCACTGTCTGTTCGTGCTAGCCAGTTCGATATCCGTCGCCGCGGCAATTACCTGACTGGATCGAGGATCGCATTCGGGCCTGAACTATAGCCCGAACTATGGCCGGTCCAGGCTGCGGTCGGAATTGGTAGCTGCAACGCTGGTTGGCCGATGTGCCCCGCGTGGTTCGCGGCAAACCCGACAGAGAACCCGATCCTCTTGCAATTTAAATGAACTTCTGCGTTCTGGTCTATTTACCACGCGTTCCGGATAGAGAGACGAAGAGAAACAGACACAGAGAGAGAGAGAGGCTCCTCTTCCTGGAACAAAGGCTTCGGCGGAGACAAAAGCCCGCAGCGCGTCCGGGAACCAAAGTTTTTCCAAGACTTATCCCGTTCCGCTCGAAATTATTCGACTTTCCTCGAGACGCTCCTCTTTCACCATAGATCTGCTGGCAAGGCCTTCTAGAAGTCTGCCGTGGTATTACTTTGAATTATTACGCGTCTATATTGCGTTGGGGATTCGGTTGATTTGCTGAAAGCTCTGTGATGCAACTGCTATTTGAATTTGAGGAGAAATTGTTTAAAATATTGCGACGATTAAATCGCACGATCTGAAAAACATCGTTGCACAAAAGATTCTTGGTTATTGTTAGTTCATTTTTCGTTCGTACCTAAAGTTTGCCAATTGTGTTTCGCGCACAATTTCATATTTTAATAGTTTGCCTCGGGAAGAAAACAATCATTCTTACGAGGCATGTAGTAGCTCCCTGATGAAGGAATAAAATAACGTATTCGTGAAGGAATACAGGAGTACCCTTGCTATAGAATGTAGTAGCTCTCTTGTGAAGGAAATTAGAAGCTCTGTGGCAGAGGAATGGAATAGTTCTCGAGTGAAATAATATTATAGCTACCCGTGAGAATGGTTCTTGTTCGAAGGAATGTAAAAGCTCTGCATCAGAGGAATGATGAAAATTGCATTAAGGCATGTTGTAGTTCTTGGGTAAAGTGTAGAATGTTTCTTGAGCCAAGGAATATAAATGCTCTCTATCATAGGAATGGGATAATTCTCTTGGAGAAAGGAATGCAAAAGCTCTCCATGGAAGAAATGATGAAACTCTGCTTCGTTGAGGAATGTTGTAGCTCATTGATAGAGTTATAAAATATTACTTGAGCCAAATAATAAAACAACTCCGTAACAGAGGAGCAAAACGGTTCCTGTTCGAAGTAACGTAAAAGCTCTGCATCAGAGGAATGATGACAATTGCATTAAGGAATGTTGTAGTTCTTTGATAAAAGAGTAGAATGCTTCTTGAGTCAAGGAATATAAAAGCTCTCTATCAGAGCAATGGAGTGATTCTCTAGAAGGAAGGAATATTAAAGCTCTGAGAGGATCAATGTTGTCCTGTTTCGGTAAGGCATGTTACGGCTCTAGACCGAAGAAATATAAAAGCTTCTCCGTATGGACACAGAGTAACTCTTGCATGAAGTAACGTAACAGCTCCCTAACAAAGGAATGTTTGCGCAGTACTCTCGCAAAGGAATGCTCTTGTGTTCGCCTCTCTTCCAGGGGTGTGCGATAGCTCTTGCGTGAAGTGAATAAACAATTCTTCAGCGGGTATTGCAGCTGTCCCGCAACGGAGTGTTATAGTGCTCAAACGGAGGAATGGGGTAGTTTAGGACTCCTTCTGGCGAAGGAATGTAGCGAGTCTCTCGCAGAAAAATAGAATGACTGACACGAAGGAATGTCTGTGCTCTGTTCGAAAGGAATGTCTGTGCTTTGTTCCGAAGGAATGTATTGGCACTCCGAAAAAGAACTATAGAGGAGCCTTGTTTTCAGCGGGAGCACAGCAGCTCTCGCGTGAAGGAATATAGCAGGTACGTCACAGAGGAATGCAATAGTTCTCCCGGTTAGGAACACGGAGGATCTCTCATTTAGAAACACGGAGTGGGGGGTTCTATCTCCAAAGAATATAACGATTTCTTGGCGGAGGAATGAACCAGCTGTCTCGCGACGGAATCTAATAGGTCTCTCGCGGAGAGACGCAATAACTCTCTGGCTCATGAACTAGAGTACTTCTCTCTCGAAAATAGTATGTCTGCGACCAAGAAACGTAACAGCTCCCTCCCGAAGGAATGTACGTTTCCGGCACAGTTGCTTCGGCATTGTAATTTTTCAGCGAATGGGAGAACGAATTTTTCTACGATACTAATTTATGAAGGATCGAAGCAAAGGAGGAAGGGTTGACGTCGCAGCTGTTGACACGATTTTTATGTCTCCCCTGCGATCCATTCTAGATCGCGTGTCAGCGTCGACCACCGTTTTCCCGCGACGGGTTCCCGGGTTGAATGGGACACGCGTGCGGCCGCGCATCATACATTGTTTTCCCGAAGTCCATTCGTGTCAGCGACAGGGAGACAGCTGCGCGGCGTCACGGCTCGTTGAAATGCCTGGGCCGGCCCTCAAATAAATCACGAGCCGCATAATTAATCGGGACGATTGTTTGTCACGCGGTGGTATCGATGAACAGGCCGTCGGCCGAACGTTATGAGCGCCGTTGCCATCGCTCTACGCTTACACGCGGGAGAGAATCATCTCTCTATCTCTTCATCTCTCTGCCTCTCTCTCTGTCCATTTCTCGCTATAACCCTCTATCTCTGTTTCTCTCTCTGTCTCTTCTTCTCCATATCTCGTTCAACACAAAACCAACCGAGCACTAAAAGTACCTAGACTGTGTTGCCTTATAAAACTGGAACGAATGAATTTTTTTAAAGTATGTGCAATTTTTATTATATTACAATACCTACGTAAATGAGGCAATGCATTTAATCCTTTCCAACGGGAGCATCTTTATAATTTCAAGCATAGTAAAATAAAATATTTGAGTCCATTCATAGAAGGTTAAGTGTTATACAAATAGTGTATCGTTCCATTTAACAAAAAAAAAAAGTAAATACGGGCTGCAATCTTCATGATGCAACCCCATGCTTTTTCGCTTGAAACAACGTCACCCAATTTTTTGCACACAAACGATTGCACCGGAAATGATTCTCGCATCCAGTTATGGTTTTTCTGTGTCCAGTCGATCGTGACCGACAAATACGAAGATACACCGCGTTCGCGGTCGGGAATTATCGAATCGAGGACAGACGGAAAACGGAACACTTCCGAGGGAACAGCTCTCATCGATAAACGTTTTCCACGCTAGGCGGTTAACCAAATTACGCTGCCGTTTCGTCGTCGTTCGCTTGGTCGGAAAGAAGGGTGGCTCTCTCGTCCCCCTCGGAATAGACTCGCCTACCTTTCTTTTTTTATAGCCACTCCGACTCCGAGTAATTACTCTAATAAAAACGATCCAGCGCCGCGGGCTAATTCGAAAATTAGTTTCTACGCCGTTCGATTCGCCCCGCGGGAAATGGAGGCTCTATAAATTAAAAGCAAACATCGTTTTGGCACCCGAGGAAGTCAAGAATGATCTCTATACGTTGCAAGAATTGCTCAATAATTTAATTGAATCGGCAGAACTGTGCCCGCGTCGAGAAAGAAATTTCGAACAGTTTCCACATTCAAATAGAACTTTTGAAACGTGACAGGTACTCTTATAGATGTGTATAGAAGTAATGAACTGAATAGAACTTGTGACAGTAATTATAACAGTAACAGGAGATGCAGATAATAACGCTACTTTTGTAAATCCGAACACGTGTGCAACCGAAATTCATTTAAAACTCTCTTCCCGCATACACGAGATTCCATACGCAAAAATTTCATTTGCGACTCATCCTTTCATCTCTTATCACTGTGACTGCCTTTTTTCATCACTATTGCTGGACCACCCTGTATAAAGCAACCAGCGAAATACACATCGCGTTCCCCTTCCCAGCGGCCCAGTGAGAGGAGCATCGAGTTTTTCGAAATAATTCCAGGCTCGGCTGTTACGAAAAATCCCATCGTTCCCCATGCGTCCAGCAAACACCGGACGATCCATTTTCTGCTGCCCTTTGCAACCAATTCGAGCGGCGTTCCGTGCCGGCCGACCTGCCACGAGTGTTCTACAGTGTCGCGTGACTGTATTTAATGGTAATAATAAACGTCTTCATTACACGGCAGCGAATTATGAATACGGAACGGTGTAAAGGCGAGGCACCACCACCACCAACCGTAGCCGCGTATCGCGTCGCCGGTAATAAGCTCGAAGACGGAATTTCAGAGCTCTGTTCTCCACGGGAGTTTCGAGCCGAGCTAAATCTTGAACACTTTGAATTCTCCGGCTCGGCGTTACGGGTAATGTACACAGTGGCGCGCGACCATTAACACCCTCGGTGTACCAGGAACACCATAAAATATACACAACGTTGGAACTATACTTTGGACAAAATGTTACTGCTCTACTGTTTATTACAGATCACGTTCCTCCAACTTCCTGTGCATTTTCCGCATTAAATGCGTCTCTTTTTGCACTCATGAATGTTCGCGGCTTCGTAATTGGACTATACAGTATCTTTAGAGGTAGTCAACAAAATGGTACTACTTTACTGCTTATTACAGATCACGTTGAATTATCTGCATTAAACGCATCTATTTTTATACTCATTTTATGAATGCTCGTGGTTTTGTAATTCCATTAACACGTATGGCGAGGGGTAGTAGTTTAACTCAGGGATTTATGTCAATGATCGATGTGGAAGTGGTTCAAGAACGAAATCTAGTAGTGCAGATCAACGACGAATACGTTGGGATGTGGATTTGTTGGTAGTCTAAATCAGCGATTAGTCAGATAGGGGTTTAAAAAATAAATAAAAATGTAGTGGTCCGAACGAAAGATTATTTAGTCAGTATGAGTGGTTCAAGTGAACGATTAATCAGACAGGATTAGAAGGAATATATAGAAATGTAGTGTTTCAAATCAACGATTATTCGGTCCGTATTATAAAGAATGTATGAAAATACAGTAGTACAAGTTAGCGATTAGATGGATAGGATTTCTAAAAGTATGTAAGTGGTCCAAGTCAATGATGAATCAGACGAAATTTTAAAAGTGATATACTAGCGATCTAAGTGAACTGTATTGCAAACGGAATGCGAGTGTTTCACGGCTGAAAACATGATTGAATTCCCATTACGATCGATAAGATTTACCTTGTTGCATACGACTATCTGGCTGCTGTCACTACCAAACCGCTCGCTTCAGCTTCCACTGGCACAAAACAATTTCATCACTGCTTCGCAAACAGTTCAGCGACGATATACGGTTGAGCGCATGAACTGACTTTTTCGCGGAGCGTCGGGAATAGCGATCGTCGACGGTTCCGTTTCTGTCGTCGGGTCGGGACGAGCGCAGCACCGCTTGGACGCTCGCCTCGCGGAATTATCCCGGTCGCGGCGTATTGTGCGCCCGTGACCCTTATCTCGGGGATTGTACCGCGTTAAATAAGAACAAAAGCTTGCCCTTTTGTGTCGACCGGCCGCTTTGTCTCGGCGCGACGCTCGAGACTTCTGAATTAATCACGCGGATACTCTGTCCGTGTGGTTTCTCCGTCGCCGAGAATTCCCGAGGATCTTCGAGAGCTGAAAGATAGAGAGACAGTGAGAGTGACAGTGAGAGAGAGAGCGAGAGAGAGAGAGAGAGAGAAAGAGAGAGCTTCTTCTTTCCGTGTTCCAACTCAAGCTCTTCCGCGGGTAATTAGACGGGTTTTGCTTCAATTACAAGCTAGCCGCCCCGTCCGGAAGTGGATACCAGCTTTGCTTGTTCAACCGGTTGCTTCGCAATTAGACGGTCGCTTGTTATCGCTCGCAACTTCTTAATTCTTCGACTAACGACCATCCGATTGCTCTCGCCCCGTACCGCTAGAACTTCCCATGACAACGGCGCGGCGTGATTAATTGGAAAAGAAAGCGCTAAACCGCGCCTTGTTGATCCGCCGAGAGCTCCCTCGAACTTGCAGAACACCTCAGAGAAAAGGTTTTAATACTGTTCTCGACTGCACAAAGAAAAGCAAAGCGATTTCCTGTCGAGCAAGTAACCTATAACCGCGATTCATATTTTAATTCCCGTTATTACCATGTTTCTAGTTTTTAGAGAAATTATATTATCGTTTCATTTTTGATTAGTTAATGCGCTGTCCTAAATTGCAACGCCTGCATTAACGTCTGTAAAATTTATGTCCATACGCTGTACGCTTCAGCAATAAAGTTACGATTACGTGTTTCACTATTTTACTGCTCACTCTGGCAAGATTTTAACGAAGTTCTGTGCTCGAAAGAAATTCCAGTCGTACAAACAATCATTTAATTTAGAAAATTCTAATTGAGCCTGTCCTTGATTGCAGACTCGATTAAATCCGCCAAACTCGCGCCCCAGGGCTGAATGCATCGGCAATAAAATTATGATTACGTGGTGCATTTTTTAATGCGCACCGAGATAATATAATTTTGTAGCAAACGCCACGAGTCGTACAAATGGAAGAATAAATAATTTAATACGAATCTAGATGAAGTTACGTGCGCCCTGAAAATTAAGCGCGACGTGACACATGCCAGTGCGAGTCGCGCGGTCTGCAAGTTAATAAATCCTGTCCCTTCGTTGACCAACTTCCCTGGTGTATCCTCTTACAGGCTCGCCGATAGGAAGAGGAACGCGAGAGAAGCGTCGTATTTACATCGAGCACACCGTGATTTAAAACGTGCGGAAACTGTTTGCAGAGATCGACGATTAGCTCAACACTGTTGCAACGGGTGCAAACAAGTGGATGAGATTGATGATAAACTCGACGCCGTTGCAACGAGTGGGCAATCAGTAGAAGAACTCGGCGATTAACGCGTCGGTGTCACGAACGGGAGGCTAATGGTACGAGTCGACGATTAAACCGATCGTTTTTTAGGAGGAGAACGAGTTAGTGATTCGAGTCAGCGATTGGTCAGGCGGGCTTGTAACGTACGAGAAATAGTAGTTCAAGTCAAAGCCGACAGCGTTTTACCTGGAAAAATTTGTGGCACGGGCCGCTGATAAAGCCTGCAATGTTATGAAGACGGAAATAGTAGCTCGAGTCGACGAATGAGAAAGATATTTAGCTGGAAATTAGTAGTACGAGCGGGAAATTAAGATGCCACGAGTTACAACCAACACTTTAGCTACTGCAATAGTGTGCTATATTTAAACGAAACTTTATCATTCTTTTTTTAAAGACAATCTTTATATATAATCTTCAAATCAAAAATCGAATCTTCAATGATACAGTGTTTCCAATAAGAATAATAATAGCGTTTGAATCACTAACAACTCTATCGTTGAAGGGAAATAGTAGTTCAAGTCAATGATTAATACGGCAACCTTTCAAGAACTATAATTAAAAGTCGTATGTCACTCACGATATTAACACTGACTCATACACCTAAACAAATAGTCCAACTAAAAACCAAAATTCAGTAGTCCAGGTCAGTCATTAACAATTTCATTTCCCTGCGCAAAGTCAGTAATCAAGTAGACATTTTCTCAGGGAAACAAGGTTCGCAGATTAATGAGACGCTCGACCGCTCGGGATAGAGTAGTACAGGTCAGCGGATGGCGCGACACAGTGTTTTATTTCGCGCGATCGCCACCAATTAAATCGCTTGTTATCGTCACGACTGAGTTCCTCGACTAACGATCACTCGATGGCATTCTATCCCGTCGTGCGAGTCTCGGCTGATCCTTATTCCCATTCGATCCGCGTCCTACGAAACCCAAGTCGGCTCTTCTTCGTTTGTTTCCTGACGCCGGAGATCATATTTCTCGACTCGGATGCCACACGGACACGCAATCTGTCGGCGGAACGGAGGAAGCCAGCCTAAAAAACCGGCCTGATATTTCGAGGCTGAGTTTTTGCGGTTGAACGCGCACACCGAGAATATCGATCGTGCTTCAGAGGCGGCAGGGATGCAGTGCAGCCTCGTTGTAAGGTGGTGCACGAGCTAAAAATAAGCGAGCGTCCGACGGAGCCGCGAAACGACCGTCGACGAGCTATCTCTCATTTTCGTTTTGAATTCTGTCATGAGGAACGAACAATAAAGCGAGAAAAACCAAGTGTTTTGACGCTAGAAACGCTCTAATCGTTGTTATCGTTGCCTCATAAAAATGACAATCCCGAATGTACACAAAACTTCAGCGATTTTTATCACAACAGATGGTTCAGCACCAGAACGACGAGGATTTTTTAGAACACTACGAATATATTCCTCGAAGAGCTTAACTGCTGTATCGTAGTCTCAAATAATGTGCACAATTAAATTAAAAGTCAACCGTTATTCCAGTAGAATTTTATTTTTAGGAATATATAAAATATAATGATTCGGGTCAACGATTAATCAGACAGGATTTTAAGGAATCTATAAAAATACAGTGTTACATGTGGTCGATTTCTACGACAGAATTTTCAGAAATATACATAAAATTTAGTGATTCGGTTCAACTATTATTTAGGCAAGAGTTTAAGGAGTCTATAAAAATACTATAAATCAGTCGCGATTTTAGGGAATGTATAACGATACAGTGATTCAAGTGGACGATCTATGCGACGTGATTAACAGGGAAGTTTACTCCGTCTTTTCTGCGAATGTATTTTCATAGTTTGAAATATGTCCAACGGGAAACGGATTGCTGGACGGTTATGAGTAGAGGCGTTAATGTACATTCCGCGCGAAAAGTTAGACCAGCGTTATACTACCGAACTGTTGGCATATTTTCATCGGGATCGACAGTGCAAACAGCGATAAAAGTAAAGCGATATACGCGGTAGACATTGCCGGCAATTTGGCGACGGGCGGGAGAGTTCAATTCTCGCCAATTACTCGGTCTCGACGGTGAAAATTATATCCCGTCGATGGGAAGATATACGACGCGATTAACCGTCCCGATCGGTCGTCGATCCGACTGTCAATTTGGCAATAACGTAATCTGTTCGCGAGAAAATCCTGGGCTCCGATCGAGTTTCCCGCGGAGTAGCCTGAATTACAGTCGTCCGGTTTCGACCGCCTACAATTGACGCCGGGGATCAGTGTAATCTGGAAACTATGGCCGCGGAAATTATCAATTAACAACAAGGCTATATATGTACGTGTCCGCCCACCCCCTTCAACCCACGGTGTCTTTGCATCGCGCGATAATTTATCCTGAATTGATCGAATGCCAATAACCAACGTCGACTCGCTGGTTCGTATCGCGATAATTATTCCGGAGGAATTTATGGAACGTTCCACCGAGCTGAATGGTGGAGCAAAGAATTTATATTGTGTATTGAAACTGTGCTTTCATAGAAACGAGAGCTTGTTTGAGGTCAGGCAATTTACTTGCTAGTTGTAGACTGACCATTGCATAAATACGTATGTTATGTATTTATAGAAATCGCAAAAATATTAAAAGAATTGTACGTAATCTTCCAAGATTATGAAAGCAGGAAATTTTTACGTAGCAGACGATGTAGATTTATTCCCAAGGATGATGCAGATCGTTTTCATTTTGCATAAAAAGTCGCAGTCCAAATTGATCACCGGGGTGCAGAGTTTTCCTGTTAAGAATTCGGCGGGGACGTGGACGTTTATGCAACACGGGAGTTTCGTTTAGCAAAAGGAACGGAAAGAAGCTGACTGGGAGATCCAGTTTCGTTCGCTGGCAATTTTTCGGCTGTTCCGTAAACGCGGCTCGTTTATCTTGCTACTTTAATTTCGGCGGAGCGCGACGCGGCCGTCCGCGGATATTGCTGCCGCGAAGACGGAAGAGCGGAATAAAACCAGACGACTTCCATTTATAAAATTTTCCCGGGAAGCTACCCGGCGATCGGTCACACGGAATTTTTTGGATTAACGAGGACAGTTGATTTTCCAACCTCGGCAACCACGCTAACTTTGCTTTCGGGATTTCTGTTAACGATAGCGATCGCGTTGGAAGGGTCGTTCTATTAAAGTTGCCCGGACACGTCACTGGCTCGTGCAATCTGCGTCCTATATACAGAACACTGCAACCTGCACAGAAACAGCCCAGCTTTTGGAAACTTTTGCGAAGTGAATAAGTGAAGGGTCGCTAACAAGTATTAAAATCCACTGGAATATGTAGATCATGAGCTAGAAGAGAGTTAAATTGATTTATGTGCTGTGAATTAGACACTAACCTTACTAAACTGAACCTTACTGCCTAACTTCATACAGACTCGACCTTACAGGCCCTAAATGGACGGATCTAATCCTGCAAGCCCTAATTGCATTTGTCTAACTTTACAAACTCTAGCTATTAGATCCTTGTAACCTGGATCTAATTTGAGTCACATATGTACCTAACACTCAGGGCCAACTCGTCCCAGCTGGAGTCAATAATAATAGGTCATCCCTAATTTACATAATTAAATAACAAGTCAAGTGTTATTCCTGCAGGATAATAAGGAATATATGAAAATTCAGTCATTCAAGTCAACGATTAATCAGTCAACGATTAATTAGTCAACGCTTTAAAGGAATCTGTAAGAATACAGTGGCTCATATGGACGATTTCCAAGACAGTATTTTAAGGAATAAAATACAGTGGTGCAACTCAACTACTATGCAGGCGGAGTCTTCCAAGTCTGGCTAGAACCACTACGCTTGTTTTGTCTAAGGGTCAGTATATACTCGATGTAGGTATAATCTAACAATCCACGGTTCCAATTAAACCTAGCCGAGTCCAATCTAAAGCTACCTAGCTGCAAACAAATGCTTAATCTTGCTCGATCTTGACCCACCTTTAATTTATTTGCAAGAAGCCTGAACCACCTTGATCAATTTCTGATCTGAATCAAACCCGGAGAATACCGGAGCTCAATCTTGCCCAGCTAACTCGATTCCACCAATTACCCAGCGCAGATCTAACGGAATCAGGATTGTAAAGCGACCAGTCGGGTCCTGACTGTTTCAAGAAGCTTTCAGGACACGGTTCCCGGATTCCTGGCACGAGTTCAGGCGCCCACGGTCGATATCGGGCCGGCGTTTCCGTAAAACTCGCGAGCACGGAGGGTTGCATTATAGGGTGTGCGGCGTGTTTCGCGATATTTAATTAAATCCCGGGGTTCTCTCGCGGGTTGGAAAGTTCTGTCGATAGTTGGGCAGCAGTTAGCAACCGCCGTTCACTGTCGAGCGTCGGACATTTCGCGGACACAATCCACGTGGCCGTTTTCCCAGTATCGGAACGGCGCAACGTTCCGCGAACCAATTCCGTCGGTCGATGGGTGAACCTGCAGAACAGCTATCTACACTCCGAGTTCGACGATTTCTAGATACGCCCTAAGTCTCAACGTATTTGAGTAATTTCTATCATGAAATTTTCAGAATATATCTGACACATAATCTACCTCATACAGTTTTTAAATTTTCCATACAGGAGCAAATAAAAAAAAATTGAAAGTATTTAAACCAATTTTCCTTAGCTAGGAAACGAAGCGAGGCCGCCGCTATTTCTACTAGGTAGACAAAAACCATCGAAATCGAAGGGTAGGTAAACTGTTCTCCGGGTTTAGCGATACTGTACACTGTTAACTGATTGGTTTTCCCAGCTAGCTGTCTTTCGTGCCGAAATTAATGTTTCCTCGAGACGCGTGTCCACTTGGAACAAGCCAATGTATTACAGTAAATTGGAAAAAGTGTTGCGCATCGCAACGGGAAAACGGTTCGACGCGTTTTTCACAGGCTTCCGGCGGGAAGGTAATTGGACAATGCTGGAAAACAAATTCTCCGGTAGAGTATAGAGGTGGAACCGCGTCAGCACGCTCCGAAAATCGCCGGGAAACCGATCGAGGCGTCGAAGAATGCACCGGTCCGCTCCGTTATCCCGTCGAGGATATCTCCGAGTTATATTTCAACCCCAGACCGCGGTGACACGCTATCGCCACGATCGTTTCTACCTCGAAAAACTCTTTTTCTTGGCATTGTACCCGAAAAACCGACGTTTTCATCCGGGCTCCCGTTTTTCCGCGACTCGGATCGCTTTCACCGCCTCTGAATCCCCCGATGATCTCGCTTCAATTGACCGGAATCGCAAAAATCTGCAACCGAAAATACCATCTCCTTTACTCGAACACATTATCGACTAATCTAGTACGGAGAGTTAATTTTTTTTTAGACTAGAAAATATAGTAAAAAGCGTCAAGTGCATATCTCTATTAATAAAATACAATATCGATCGGTGTATCATGAAGGGTTAGTTTTTTATAATAGATTGTACACTAAAGAACGCTGTTGCAAAATAAATTTCAAAAAAGCTGAATGATCCTTTAACATGCTGAATGCGAAGCAGATTAATTTTTACAAGTTACATTAAGTTTTTACAAGCATTGGAGCACTGTAAAATATAAGCCAATTTTCTGAATAATTCCACGTATTCATAACACTGTAACAAATTTTCTGTTTATTTTTGGAGGAATTTTAACTTTTTGATGGTTCAGATATATCAGGGGTATTTCTTTTGGATGTCCGAGCTGATCTTTGATCGCATTTCAGTGCAAATTCAATGTTATCGCGACATCCGAAACGGAATTAGAGCGGACGGTTCAAAGGCGACGGAAAAAAAGCGTTTTGTCCCGGTTCCGCTCACGAAAGCATTTCCGCGTCGACGGAGACGGTCGTCGTTGATCCACTTTTTCGCTGACCAACTTCATCCGGCCGTGTATTGACGCACCAGCTTGTTAGGGGATAGCGAAACGCCGTTGAGCATCGAGTTTATCTGGTTTTTCAAATCCTGCAAACACTACCGAGCCTCTCCGGGTGGTGCAATCGTTAGTTGAGATCGATAGTACACTGCAGAGGAACGAGGAGAAGAGATCTCGGCGATTAACAAGACTCGAGGCAGAGAGAGAGAGAGAAAGAGAGAGAGAGAGAGAGAGAGAGAGAGAGAGAGAGAGAGAGAGAGAGAGAGAGAGAGAGCCAGTGGTGCGAGTCAACGATTATTGCGACGCCCGGAGACCGTAGAGAGAGTCCGAGATTAATACTACGGACCCGGAGACAAAGTGGAAGTGGTTAAGATCGACCATTAATGCGACTGTAGTTCATTAGGTTGGAGTTAGTGGTGTTGGTCAAGAACTAATGATACATTTATGGATCATTC
The DNA here is from genome assembly GCA_028454255.1 of Halictus ligatus. Taxonomy (NCBI): domain Eukaryota; kingdom Metazoa; phylum Arthropoda; class Insecta; order Hymenoptera; family Halictidae; genus Halictus; species Halictus ligatus. The sequence goes on from CM052143.1 coordinate 7,613,689, forward strand.
CATTCAATCGACTTTTACGGGGTTTATTCAATTTATTATTATATCTTCTACTTAATGTATCTGTATACCATTTATTTAATCGATCATTATACTTTCACTTTCTTTAATTTTTATGCTGAAATCATGTTGGAATTTTGGTATACAATAAGCAGATTGCAAATTCTCTGCATACGTAACAAAAACAAGCAGCTGCAATATTTTTTCTAGAGCAAGCACTAGTTCTTCTTGGTTAGGTCTGGTCAGTTTTTGGATATTTTTAGAACGTAATTCAGAATAGAGGTATTATTAATCAAGATCGATGATCACCACGATTCTGTCGGAGGTAGATGAGATCGTTGATAAACGCGACGCGAGAGCGAGGCGCAGTAGTATAAAGCAACGATTAATGCGAACGTGTCACGAAATAGAGCTAGTAGTTCGAGCCAGAGATTAACGTGGCGCTATAGCGAGCGAATGGAAGTGGTCAAAATGATCCATTAACGCAACGATGGTTCACCGAACGGGAACGACTGGTATGAGTCAACGAATAAAGCGATATTTGCGGTTTCGTTCATCTGAACCCACATTTGTACCGAAAAGTCGCCTGAATCTTGTTACACACTCGTACTTATATGTCTGTCAAATGCATAGACTACCTCCTTATATTACAAATTGGCCAATTAGCTCTCAAATATCATTCTGGATGACAAGTTAATGAAATCATGGCTCTAAATGAGATACAGGTCGGTAAGTGGTGCGAATCAACTACAATAGCAAAGACTAGGAAATCATGTTAGCAAATCGATAAATAATTTTTCAACTAGGCACAAGTAGTACAAGTCCCCAAATTAAATTGCTACAAAAGCAAGTACGAAGATAAATGCGACGAAGAACCAGGAGATCAGTAATACAACTCAACGAAGAGCGCGGCGAGGAACAAACGGGCGACCCTTGGAACCGGGTTTTTGAGTGGCAATTCCAGCAAATATTGTGCAACAATTCCAGAGGTTTTCACCGTGCAGTCGTTGTCCGTTTTGCCTCACAGGTTCGTTGATCCTTGCTGCGGGACGAAACAGGCGATGGACGGTTAAATAGTTTCCAGGGAACGTTTCATCGGCGGGCCGCGTACGGAACAGGCAATTCCCGGTCCCGGAATCAGCGATAGGAGGAGCGAACGAGCACACGTTCTCGCGAACGCGTCGCCGCGCCGCGCCGCTGGATCCGCAATCACGAATAGAATATTCGATGGGCTGAGCGGCGGGCCGGTCCGCAGACAGCAAATGCCGGTTAATAATTTTTTAATTATGTTAATGCACCCCTCGATGAACGATTCATATCTGCTCGCTCACTCGCTCCCTCGCAGATATCGAGCCCAGGGTCCCGTTGAATTTCATTGGGCATAATCGTAATTGGACGGTGTAATTACGAATGCGGGGCCAGCAGTCCGCCCCGAACTTCGCGCGTCATAATTCGCCCTCTTTATACTGGATCCGCGAAACTTTACCGCTCGAACACCGATCGTTTCGATTAATAATAACACTTTTATTTCGCGAACGGCGCCACCACCACCACCGTCGCGGCGCGTCGGTTTGAATAACGATTTCGCGCGGCGAGATTAATCAGATATCTCGCGAACTCGGCCGGGCAACTTCCAATCAATCCGCAACTTTGGATTCCGAGGTTCGCTGAAACTTGAACTTTGTTAGCCGAGATGTATCGGCCCCGATTACACGGAATGATCGCGGCAATTAGTATAATTACGGAGGCGCGCTCTCCGATACCGCTGAGATTAGATAAAATCTAACCGATTTGTTTGCCAGAACAGAGTTAAGGGCAGATCCACTGTCAGCTATTTTGCCATTATCCAAATGCCATTAACTAGAGCGTAATCTCTAGTTTCCCCAATCATGATGAAATCTCTAATGTTTAGAAGTTTTCAGAGAGTGTTATGATTTTTATAGAAGTTGAAAAAGTGATGTGGAATACTGTGATATAACGATTCTTTAATGAAAAAGTCGATCAAGTGGAGTTAAGCTCAATTGTCGACAAATTCGTTGAGTTGTACTGCTTTTTGTACCCTGGAAAAGTGTTCTTCAGTTAATGAGTCTTTTCAATTATCTTTTTCGAACTAACCTGATTTTCATTTAGAGGTGAAGGGGATACATGTAGTGCCTTTCGGAAAGAAGGGCAAGAACGATGGGTGAAATTTATGATAATATTGCTGAATTCTGGATTTTCTACAGTGGAACTTAACTTCGGGACAAGGGAAACGAGAACGGAACGTACGATGAATTTATGATATTTCTATGATGAGTGGATTTCCAATATTGTGGAATTTAGCATTGCAAAATTTAAAACGAAAAACCTGTACTCCCCAAAGGCCAACGAAGCAATTTGAAAAGGGGAAAGAAAGAGGATGTTATGAATATACGAAATGATCGACAAAGGGAATTCTATATCGACGAATTTAAAAAGGAAAAGGATGTTATGAGTATGAAACGATCGACAAAGAGAATTCCGTTCTGTCGAATATTTTTACAATTTCATTGAAGCCACTACGAAAACCCAATCGTTTTTAACTCACTGAAAGCATTGTCAGACTAAAGGAAATTTTTCCGTCCTTCAATCTTCATAAATCTACGATAGTACAAAAATCCTCAAAAACTCTGCTAACCTACTAATGAATCACTCTACGAACCTACAATTCAGGAAGTTGATTCGTCATTGTCAATACTACGCTACCATCGCCGACTACAGGAAACTCGACCATGTAGCTCACAGCTGTCAGGGGAATGATCCGTCATAGTACAGACACTGTTCAAACATTATCAAACCGAATATCATTAAAAAATTCAATTAATGCACTCACAAAATCGAACAATTTTATAGGAATAATATATATTCAGACTCCGGTTGTGATATTTTATTTCGGTGACAAGGCCCGCTTGCAATTATATCTGCGAATGCAAGTGATCCAACCGAACTAGCAGTGACCGATTAATTAGGGTTGCCGTAGCCGGTACCGCGGATCGCATCTGCAGATCCTTGCCAAATCGATCGATGAATCATGAGAGAGAGAGAGAGAGAGAGAGAGATGGACGAGACTGCCTGCTGTCACGCCGAGTGATTGCAGCTGCAGTAATTAGCATAATCGCGACGGAGGCACGCGCTTGCACGCGCGTCCCATAGACAGAGAAAGGTATAGGAAGAGAGACAGAGACAGAGAGAGAGACGGTGAGCATTTTCGTTTGCGTGAAGCCGCATCCTCATTACCAACGAGCCACGAAACGATCATCGATCAGAGATCGCAGACGGATCCGATCGGGATTAGGACAAAGAAGTCATTGGCTGGGGTATCGCGCGAACCGAGATCCGCTAAACCTCATCGATCTGCATTGTTTCGACAGCGAACGTTTCCCGACGGGACCTAATTTTTGCTTCCGGTGTCCCGTCTAGGGAAATCGAAAGTGTCACGTCGGCTAACAAACCTGATATTCGATAACACATGGTACGAAATTTAATACCAAATTTTATATTACAATCAATCGTGTTTTATTCTCATTTTTTTATTCATTTCTTCTCCTTGTTCGAAATTTAATGCCTTACAGTACGTTCAACTGTGTTCAATTCTAATGATTAGTTGTTGTTCTCATTCGAGATTAAATTATTTTAGTAAATTTTTCTAAACAACCAAAAATGAAAGAATCAGTTTAAAAAATCCGAGGGTTGGACAACCCTTATCCAACCAGAGAGAAATAATTTTGACCACAAATCGAACAGTTAAATACTCGAGAAAATGATACACAGACGACTATTTCGTCTCTTTGTTGTTCGAAATTACTTTGACTCCTACAGATTTTTACAGAATGTCTTCAGAGTAAGAAACACTGACTACCTCTCTTTCCTTATTTGCCGCACGCAGCCATCCCATTTTCAGCCACGTCGATCCAGTCATCCTAATTAACGTTTCGCCTTATCTAGACACTGGCGAGCAACTCCGCGATTCCCGTGTTCCCGGATTCGCCAGTACTGGAAAACGGACTAATCCTCTGCGAAACGGACAATGGGAACGCGCATCGATCGCTCGGGACAATTACATTAACGGGCGGCATAATGACACGCTTTCAGCCTGGCGATCATTTTATGGGAAGATCGGCCGCGTTTACGAGCCGTTCTTTTGTCCGGAAATTGCAAGCTCTTGTTTCCCTTAATGTCGTGGACACCCGTGAAACGCTGGTGAATGTGACAGTGGAACGATACGTCACTGCGCCGACACGATTGCACAGTCCGTTCTGAGAAGTTGCTGCATTCATTTGCGATTATGTATGATGAGATCTGGTTTTGCACTGCTGACAATTATTTGCTCGTGTTTCTCGCACATTATGAGCATACATGCGCCATTCTAAAGCGCAGGATTTAATAGAATGAATTGTTGCAACTTCTTTCAATTTAAAAATTTTTTAATTCATGTGCACTTCATCTTTCAATAAGGCTGCTATATTATTTTCAACCTATTGAACCTTTTAAGCAAGAAAGTAAATTTCCATTACATTCGAGATTTTTACGACTTGGGTATCAAATTTTTATTTTGTCTGGAAATGACAAATATTTGTTTGCTTTATTTAGCCTTCGAACAATGTCTATCACTGTACTTTCCACGAGTGCACCGACTAAGATTACTGCACTCGGTGCAATTTCAACCGGAGAAATTTCTATCGAATGAAGCATCGAAACGAATCCTAAAAACTCGGGACGAATCTTGCGAAAACGGGACGAACACCAAAAAATTAAAAGGTATGGTCACCCTAATCTCAATCGATAAGTCGTTCGAGTGTGTAGCCGGGGGCCGGAAGTTCGTTTCCTTGTTCACGGGTCAGAGAGCAGGACCGAGGGCCCCTCGGCATGCATAATCCGAATTTCCAGCTCGGATCCCGATCTAATGACATGATTAATGGGACCATTGTCTCGAAGCCGATTTCGGCGGAACGCACACCGCCACTACGCCAACGCGTAGTCAGCCCCCCGGAAATCGTTCGGTTCTACGTTTCTGCATTGTAGTCGCGGAATGCATTCGGAAAGTTTCGCCGCGAGCATTAATCGCAGCGAAACCAAAATAAGATCGATGGTTCTCCAGAAGCGAAATCACTGAGTCGAGAATCAAATCACCAAAGCAGTCTCTGAACTGAATTTTTTCACAGACTCATAAGCAGCATAATCTCCAGTTCACCAACTGATATAGTTACTGCGAACGTTCTACCACATTCTGCAAAAATTCTAGAGGCTTTGCTGAAGACGTTTGACTTGGGCAAATTTTTTTATTCGAGATGTTTAAGGCGTTGCGACCTGTTCCGAATTTTTGTCAGCTGTTCTAGGAGGGAGATCTTAATTCTGATAGTTGGAATAAATTAATATGATTCTTTTCCTATATACGACACTAATTTTGTAGGATTCGGCGTAGTTATTATTTTTATAACATAAATCTTCGCACGAGGATCGACGGTCGAAAATTACAAATTAATTATTCCTCTCGCTACAAATTCGGCTACAGTCATTCAATGGGGCTTCAGTCATTCAACGAGACTCTACAAAGGAAATTGTCCATGTGTAGAAGGAGTGTGTGCTCAATAATCCATTTAAGAGAAACGGACAGCGAAAGTTCTAAATGGAGCCAAGCACCACCAATTGCGCAATCCTCGGCGTTTTAATTCTCGCCGGTCTTATCCACGGAATTAGTCGTTCTAATTAGAGTCTAGCGGCGAGTTAAAAAGGGTCTCGAGGAAGCCGGAAGTGTTCTGGAAGCGAGGGTGCCAGGGAGGACCGTTGGGCAAACGATAGTCTATTATGCGCGGCGGGCGGAAAGAATTACCATGTTGATGAATGGATTTCCATTTCCGAGGGGACGCGGCACGTGGCGGTTCTCAAGTGGCGACACGGTCGCGAGCCTGTCGCAATCCGCGCGCTATACTTCAACAGAAACAAGCAGGATTCTTCTCGCAACGCGTGCTCTAAATCACCAACAACAGTACACGTTACAACAGAAAAGCTATTTTTAAATTGTACAGAACGACTTGAGATTTTTGCTGGAAATCTTATCAAGCAAATGGATTATTCGAAAAAATCCAAGAATGTTGTTCAACCTAGGTTTAACCGGAGAAAAATGTTCTTTACAAGAAATCGATTCGTTGAATAATTTTAATAAATTCTAGAATATTAAGTATCTCACCTACCTAAAGAACCGTCTTTTCACATTTTTCTGAACGACAATGAATGGATGGAATCGTTCTATGAAAATCCAAGAATGTTGTTCAACCTATCTTCAGCCTGAGAAAAATATTTTTTATCAAAAATCGAATAGCGAGGGGCTGGAGAAAATTGCGAAAGATGAGACCGGCGCGTCATCTCGCCACAAGAATTCAGCCATGGATCAATGAAGGTTGTTCTGCGCGTCGGGACATACCTTATTGCATCGGAATGGTCTCTCTTCCTTGCTGGCGCAAAGATCGTATATCCTCACTCATCAGCGGGTTCCGATGCCTATTTCCCTTGGATCGCGATCGTGGTGCTTGTAGATCGCGCTCGGCACGTAATTTTCCCCAGTGGCGAGACATCATCCCTCTCGCGTGCCATTCCCACCCCTTTGCCGGGGAACTATATTAAGGATTCCAGAATGCTGCCGCATCCAGCCTCCAGGATCCTTTGGTCCTTCGAGAAGGAGGATAGAAACGAAGAGCAGACGCCGCCGCCTGGTGGTGTTAAATGAGCATTCGCCGCATTCAATTCGTCCGTGTTCGCTGTGGAAAAATGCCTGACGGTGTGCATGACGCTTTATTAAGTCTGAATTGGCCCGGGCGCGTCCTCACGGAATAGAATTTCCCCCGGCCCGGAATTAAAAGGCTCTCGAACGATCCTGCGGGAAGAGAGTTGGGGGGACGGAGAGAGGCAAAGAGAGAGAGAGAGAAAGACGAAGAAAAGATCCGCGTGGGAGGTAAGGACTCGAGCCGGACCTATTCACAGGCCTCGCCCCCGCAAATTGCTTCGCGCCTCGCGAGGAACAATCGCTGACAACGCCTGCACCGATCGAAAGTAATCTCGATCGCCATCTTACCGTTCCTTCGACTCTCAACAGCTGCGTTCGCCCGTAGAACACTTCGAAGAAAAATTCTGAGCTCGATCTACTTCCAAATGATTGCCGGATGTCCTGAGAACCCATGTTTTCTGCCAACGTCTATCCCAAGTGTGATCGTATATACGATCATATTGTTAGAGCGATTGTATGAAAAATATTTGGTTGGCCAAAAAATTCATACAGATTTTTTGGAAACTACAGTGAATTCTCGATATATGTCGCCAAGGCCTGGATGATAAACGTCGCGGAATTATCCCCACTAGCGCGGGGTATACGCCGTAAGAGGCCTCGGATGCCGAGAAGTATAAAAATAACAATAGTTCGGACAATACACGACGCTGACAAGACCCGTGTTGTTGACATATATCGAGAATTCATTGTATCTGCACGTATACTATGATCTATAGCAAATGTAATCGGTTACAAAATTCTTTTTTCTTCAAAAAATGAAAAATACTTCTCAGAACGATTTATTCTGCTTTCTATTCGACGTTCAGACCGATCGGCAAAACGAGTAAAACGTGAAATCTATTACGACGAATGGGCGCAATTCATAAAGTGAAGCACATCCGGCAAGAATTCTCGTGGTGAAAATTCGCGAGTATATTCCGAGAGCCCTTGGTGCTCGAAAGCTCATTGGTAAATCGGTCGCGTCCCAGCGCCTAATTGGTCGGCCGATACGAAATAAAATGGTCACATAAATTAATCTCGGAATGGAATCCCGGGGTGCTCGTTTCGCCGGAAGTGGCTCGCGGCTTGGCCATTTGCTCGGCCGTTTTCTCTCTTTCGCCGGGCATTTTTCTCGGTTTCTCGCGACTCCATTCCGCGGCGTCATCGGAATAAAACGCGGAGTTTTAAGCACGCCGACGGCCATTGTTTCTTTCCCTCGTGGGGTGGAGAACTCGCGGACGGACATTAGCATAAGACGGAACGGGCTTGAACACTTAACGAGATTTTAACGAGCATCCAGCGCGGCCGGCGTTAATGCTCGCCGGATCGAGCTCGTTGCGGTTTCCGGCCTCGTCGAATCCGCAAAAATCATCCCTTAACGATATTAATTATCTGTCAAACCCCTGGCCACACCCTGTTAGCCCTTGACAAACCCACAGTCTCCGTTGAAATCATTTCCAAATTGATTCACAGTGGAGGCGAAAGGTATTTGAACATTCTTAAAAAATTGTTGATGTTTCAACTGTGATAATTACGTTACAAAAAATAGTACAACAATTTACCTAGACTCATTCAAAAGATCGAAGACTCTACTTTTACATCCTCTTGTTCATTTTTTTCTAATATTTTTTTGCACTATGTGGCAGGTGGGGCGTTGGTGATACGAAAGACGCGTTTTCTCTCGATAATGGTACAAATTGAAACGTCTGTAGAAATGTTAAAACATTTTTTAGGGGGATGAATCTGCCATGGATTTAATGATTAAAGTTTCCTCTTTACACTGAGATCTCAAAAATTCATTTCAATTCATTTTTCTTATCCTAAATTAGTGGCAGACTTGGATGGTTGCTACTTGAGAAAGTAGGAAGATTGGCAAAATTTAAGAACATTAAGATATTATTTCATATTGATTAAAGCCATTAAAGAAAGAAAGGGCCTTCTGTATCTTGCAATCGATGCAGCAAGGTTCTATTTTGCATGCTGGGAACAACATAAAAGAATGCCGGATTGTTGAGCGTTCAAAGTTTCCAGCGCAGAATTAATTGAAAAATGGTGAAGAGCACCGGGGAGGGGCGAAGGCTTCCAGAAACTTTCTTTTTCAATTTCTCCGGTCTTTCTCCCAACGATCCGATTGAGGGGGCCGGAGGGGTACAGGTTAGAAGTTAATTCGAAGTTCCGTGGACACGCTTCGCGACAGTCTGTTGAATTCGAAACGAAGGGGAGAGAATCGTCGGGCATTTGCATTCGGTGATCCTCGTTCTCGAGTCGACGATTCAATGGCTCCGGATCGACGCATAATCGAGTGTTCTCGAGATTCCCCTAAACTCAATCGTTTATTCTCGCGGGCTTCATAATTTGGATGATTATCGCGCTCTCGTACAGCTCGGCGAGCATTCACAAGTTTAAAGCTTGGCCCACCGAGGACCGAAATACACACTAAATAGAAAACAGTTTTTCTTCGAAACAGTTGCGTGTCAATTTTCCTGAACGTGCATTTATGGTTCTCTGGCATTGATGGAATTTTTATGTTTGGTCAATACAGTGTTCAATTTATTTAAAAATTGATGTAGAATACCACCGACAAATAAAAGCGGAAGAAAGCATAGAATTAACAGCAAAATATCTAGAACATATGCAAGTAGCAGTTAAAGAAGAAATATCTACAATTTACCAACATCGCAACGATAAATTTCCAGTTCCGCAACGATAAATTTCCAGTTCCGCATCGAAGTGAAAAGACTTCCATTGTTATCTCTACGGATTGTAAACGAAGCAGACTCTGTGTTTTCTTAGTATACCTTACGTGTGTGTTTTGCACAGTTGTCATCCGTTAACAAACAAATAAATAAGTCGTCTTACAGGAGGTACCTTTCGATTTTTCGCCGACGAAACTTTCCCGGGATCGCGTTACCGAAGATTGGAAAAATATCACCGAAACAGAGCGGAAGTTTTCTCGAGTTGATAGTTTTGAAAGAGAGAAAGAGAAATGTAGGGATGGAGAGGAGAAAATAGAGAGGGAGAGAGAGAGAGAGAAAGAAAAGATACGTAACGACACAGACACGAATGGAAACATTGCGAAGGGCCGAGAGCCCGATTCATAATACAGGCTGGTAATAGAGGCGCGGCATTGTTCCCGGCGAAGAAAAGTTTCTCAGCGAAACGTTGAAACATTCAGGGAACGGCTGACAAGTATCTCCGGGCCCGTGGAGCCGATTCGATGGCATTAATAATGCAGGAATGGCCGAAAAGGTCGGGGGTCGCAGAACAATTTTTCGCCCCGGCTACTTTTGCCGCGTTTCGTTCGAATAAAATAATCAGGCTCGTTCTCCGAACGGGCGCGAGCGTCGCAACTTTACCCGAAAGAAGTTTACCGAGGCACCCCCGTTCGCTTTTATCGGTGTTCTTAAGCGGAGGAACCGCTCGACGGAAAATACGCTTTTACGCATATTAGACAGGTGTTTTCCCTCGATGCCAATTACAATGGGAAGCGCACCTCCTCCGCGAGATTCAACTCGAAATTTTTCTACAAAGTTAAATGCCTCCATCGCATAATACAATCCTTTAGCTTTAATTCGAGCCCTAGAACATTGAAAAATTCCTATCGGAAGACATTCTAAAGTTAATTCGAAGCAACCCCTTACGATCGTATTTTCTGAGAGGTATACTTCGAGAATTTTAAATTTTCTATATGGTTCTGAATTTTTCTAAAAACCTAAATAACCCTACCACAGAGCACGTTTCTTCAGCTTCAATTTGAGCCGTCAAACGTTCAAAAATTTCTAGGAACCTCGAAATCATATTACAAAATCGAACCCGATCATAATACGTTCCACCTTGGGACGCTGCTTCGAGTCAATTTTAGAGCATGTTCCGGTAGGAATTTTTTAATTTCACAAAGCTTAAATTGAAGATCACAGTTCGCGACAGCTCCAGTTTGGTTGCAGAAATCTGGAATCTCGATATTCGGTTCCGCACAGTGGCGCACAACCACCGAAACAAGAATGCGAAAGGGAGAGCAGAAAATAGGGAAGAAAGAAATCAAGAAGGACTGAAATATGATAGTGTGCATAGACCTGAGCGTGTGCCCAGGGAATAGCCCTAATCCCCGAATGGCCAGGCGTTATCCAGTGGCGTAAAAACGCGTCGACCACAATTTCGATGGTAGTCGGTGTTTCCTGGATAAGAGCGCGTTACCAGTCGTTCCAGGGCCGCGATAATCGATGTCACCGACGCGGGAACGCGCTGTAAACCCCGATGCACCGAATGCACCGACGATAACGAGACGCGGGTCCGCTCCGGATCGGAAACAGAGGGATCGGTAATGGCTGTGCGGAGGGATTCGCAGAGCGATCGTGCGCCGATTTTCGAGCATCGATTCGCAAGATAATCCCGGCGATACCGTGCGCCCGCAGTTTTCCACGGAATTTTCTTGGTCCCGGTGCTATGGTTGCACCGGTGCGAGTCCAACGATATTATTGATTCCGACTGATTTATTTGCTCGGCAGATATGTTATCCATTTTGGGCTGCTTTGCGTTCCGCGTGCACGCCCAGGCTTGCACAAATTCAGTTTACTTGTCGTTCGTGATGCACATTCGTTGAATTACGTAGACAGCGTTTCCGGAGATTAAATCAATTATTTGGCGCAGGATGTTTCGCTCATTCCATTTTTATCACTGGTTTCACGAAATACGGAGAAACATTTAGTTTATCGATCGATAAATTCTTCGGAACAATAAATACAGTGCTGTGTCCCAGTTCATAAATTTGCTGGATCAATTCGCTTAGAAAATTTTAGTTTTTGATCGAGTTGATAACATAAATCCTATTAGAGCGTCTACAATAATTTTGTCTGACTAGCACACGCATAGTCGAACCATAAGAGCTCGTGTTTCATGAAAGACGGGAATTTCTACAGGTTTCCGTAACGCATTCGGCTAAACTTTATCAAGAAAGACAGTTTTCCACTTTTTCCAAGAGAAACGAAGCATAAAACCGTGAATTCTGCTGAAAAATGCTGGCAAACGCAAATTGCAGAGAGTTTACGAACACACACAGCGCAGTAGTCAAAGGCAGGCAATTTCTTCGAAGAGCAAGGTCGCCGGAAAAAAAGTATGCGAATTCGCTACGGATCGATCTCGCGGGATCGTGTATCTTTCGGTCGGGTAGCGGCGCATTGCCGTAAAATTCCTGACGTGGACTTTTAACGCAGCCAGTGGCGATGCTATGTCATTGGAGGCGGCCCGATATCGGACATTTAATAACGCCGGTACTCGAAAAATGCTTACACGGAATGTTGCGCCAGGAATTTCATGAAAATCGGTTTAGAGAAGTTGGCCCGATAGCGTGCGAGAGTAGCTGCGCGTTTGCCGATTTTCCAATAACGAGGCTCGAATTTTATCGCGTAGGCATCTCGTCCGGCAATATCGGCCTGTCACTTTGCGCTACAGGATTAGTTAACGGCAATAACAATAATAACACCGTGCCAGGAACCGCGCTGCACGATTTACGCGGCCCATTGTGCGGCACCGACCCTGTTTTGGCCCGTTGCAAGCTACTTTTCCGCTTCCCTATGCAATATTTACTTTCGAAATGTGCATTAATGAACCGTGGATTTTATGCGTTTAAAAATGGATTTGTCAAACACAAAAGTGAAAAGAATATAGCTTGTTAAAATTGACTTGGACAATTTTTATTTTACGTGAAGCTCCGAGGTGTACTTAAAATTGATGCATAAATATGATGCATATTTTTATTTTGCATAAAGATCCACAGTCTGCTCATTAAAAATCCAGGTAGATTATAAATGTGCTCTGGTAATTTACTCTCTTGAATATTTATCAACACACGTACAGTAGAACCTCGATTGATCCATACGTTCGATATTTGTATATAAACAATTCAATACTATCTATTATGCAACTTAATATGGATTTGGTCTAATGTTTTAGCGAAACGAAAATTAACAACTGCAAGAATCCTCGTAGCGAAAATGATACAGAAATTATCACGTAATTGTCCGAATGACGAGAACAAAATTCATAATAGATGAGAATTTCGACAAAGCTTAAAATTAACATAAAGGTGAAGGAACGGAGCAAAACAGCTTACCAGAATTGCTAAATACGCAGAAACTCGCTGATACCCGCGGTCGTCCCGCGACCTGCCCACGGTCACCGCAAACCAAACACTAATCTCGGTTCTCGAGCTGCTGTTTACCTGGTCCCCTCATTGCTCTTCCCCCACCATAATACTTATTCATCCGTGCAATTGTCCGATACCTGTCACACCGTCACGGACCACAAACAATCGCACAAGTCGTGCAGGGCAGAGATTCACGTAAACAACGTGTAGCCAACATGAACGAGAACTCCGAAGAAAAAGAGATCAAGCTAAATTCCGTGAGTAAACTTCTTCTATTTATCCCCAAAGTACAGAATTGTTGTATTCAATTAAATTCGTGGCTCCCGCGGTTAATCGTATTATAATACGTCGATGTGATACGTAATGAGCAACAAGATCATCTCGTTTGGACGATGTCTGAATACATAAAAATATGGCGGCGCTCTTACCTGTCAAAAACGCTTTAAATCACTCGACTTTAAACATAACTTTCGAACCAGTGAATTCCTCATATTAAAACTTGGGTTTTTCACATTTTCTCAAGATCTACAGGATTATGTTTAAAAAAATTAAAAACTTCTGGGTTGCCAAGGTGAAATTAAGCCAGATCACCTTTAATTCAACACATATTTAAAGTAACTTACTATTTTACTATTTGCTCGATTATTTTATATTTTAGTTTCCCACGAGGAATCTTCTGCCGGATACAAAACACATTTTCATCGGTCACATTTTTCTAAAATAATTCACGAAGTCGAGATCTTGCATGAACACCGACAGTTTAATAACCGCGCGTGTTGTTCGCATATCTGCACAGATATCTCGAGGTAAACCATGCCGAATAAAGATCGAGGGACGAAATATACTGAGGAAAGGGTGGAGACGTTCCATTAAAAGAAACGGCGAAGTTCTTACGCGAGGATCCGGTAGATTGAACTGAAGAAAATTCGCGGGAACGATTCTGATCGTCCGGATCGGGAATAATAAATCTCTTGGCGCTCGTTGAACAGGCTCGTTGTCGCCGGCAGAGGATCATGTCGCTTCTCCGGGGACGTGGAACATTTTGTTAGCCGACTGCTCGTGTAAAATGTAAATTACGACAGGCCGTATAATCGTGTTGATTTTATCGCGGACCCCGGCTCGAGATCAGCCGCGCGATGTGAGCTCTCTCTCTCTCTCTCTCTCTCTCTCTCTCTCTCTCTCTCTCTCTCTCTCTCTCTCTCTCTCTCTCTCTCTCTCTCTCTCTCTCTCTCTCTCTCGGTCTCAACCGAGCATAAATTCCGAGAGGCGAAGTCATCTTGTAACGGCACCGGGAAATCCATGTAATACCCGGAAAATCTGATCGTTCGGCTACGGAATTACGTGAACGGTAATTCCACCGTCCTGCGGACGATTCCCCGTGTCAGCCAGCTCTGCTCGATCCGCGTGCATCCGTCGCGATAACGCGGCCCAATCAGTTAGATAAGACGCGATATCGGGGTCGAACAACTTATCGAGATTTCTTGCTGCGAATCCTGACCAGTCTCGATCGTTTGAGATTCTTGCCACCGTGCGAAACCCCAGTTTTTGCACTGTGATGCTTCCTCTTTAACATTTGGGAACTTTCCCAGAGTTCTATAGAGTCTTGTTGTCGAGGGTGCCGATTTTTTATTTTATATTCGTGAATTTCTGGAAAATGTAGAGAAAAGCTTCTGTGGAATAATAATTGTAATTAATCTAGCGCGACGATTCGAGTGCTTCGTCACTTTTCATTTGGAATTCTACGAACTAAAAAATCGATGAAAGAAGCTTGACACCTTTCACGTCTAGCGAAATTTATTATTGTAGTAATTTATTTGTCGCGTCCGACCATTTTATTCGTGAAGAATGACAGATCGTTGGTAGTAAATTACGGTAGATTGTTGTACGAGATGTACGGGTGAAGTTGTTGAATTTTTAAGCGATCTAATAAAAAGGGTTGTAGAAATATTGTAGATAATAAGGGATGAAGCAGTGCAGAGGTGTAATAAAATGAAAGCGAGCCATACAATATCTTGTTTCTAAGTTTAATCTATACGAGTTGGGTATTATCGCAGTATCACGCTACCACGAACGATAAACTGCGGATCTTTATGCATTGCTTCTTATGAAAGCTTCCAGAAAACAATAAAACACAGTTTTAATAGAATTTCATAAACCTTTATCTTATTCTTAACTCGTTGGAGCCGGCAGCACATAAAATAACGCCCCTATTTCACTCCCACCGAGTTTGCGTATCGCTATTCTCTGGCACACCATCTCGGACGAATGCACAGTTGTTGTCGAGAAAACTGTTCTCACACAGCAATAAAGTCTTTTTAATCCGACTTTATTGTTTTGCTAAACGTTCGTTATTGTGCGACCGGGAATTTTAATAAACTTGACAAACTATTCGTTAAAATTGCTTTCATAAATCTTATTTGCTGGATAATATTTTGCGAACCAAGCTTTTATTTCCAACGTCAAAATTTTCAACAATATCATAGGAATAAATCCCAAAATCAACTAAATGCTAATCTTTTAAAATTCTTGCACTTTTTGGCCGAGCTATTACAAATCTAAATGAATCATAAAGCACGATCTTTTAGCTTTAATTTTAGCCCCCAGAAGCTTAGAAATTCCTATGGGAACACACATTAAAATCAACTCAAAACAACCCTTTAAAATTCAACTATTTTTCTCAGACCCATAGATCGAGATTTACCAATTTTTTTCGTCATTCAGAATTTTCGGACATGCCTAAATGACTTCATCATAATGGACGATTTTCTAACTTTAATTCGAGCGGTCAAAAGTTTGAAAATTCCCGCAGGAACACGTCTTAAAATGGATTCCAAATAACCCTCGAAAATCCATGTTCTCCACGCTTTCCATCTAGATTTTTAAATTTTTCGTCAGGTTTATGAATTTTTCCAGAACCTTAATTAACTTCATCCAAAACTGCGAGCTTTCAGCTCTAAGTAGTACCCTCAAATCTTAAGAAAATTTTGCTCCAACATGACGAACTTGTCACCCTTAGCTTCTATCAACCTCGACTAGAATCCCGATCCTCCAATCATAGTTCACCGTTCCGCACCATAACTAAACAAAGATGCCCCATCAACAAGGAATCAGGATACCCCGAAGAAGGGTGTGTTGATGTGCCCTAGCTCGAAGGGTCCGATACCGAGTACAGGATCGGGGTCGTGTCGATATCCAAGGGTGTTGAAGTAACGAGCACGATAAATTACTCGGCTGTCGTAAAGCTCAGGCCAACGACGAAAATATAAATCGATCGTAAACGAGATGCATCGAGACGAGCAGGTCCTGCTTGTACACCGGACCGAGCTGGCACGTAATATCCGAATAATGCGTCACGAGCGATCCGCTGGCCGCCATTAAGACGTCGGAATTATAACGTCCCTAAGGATCTAACCTACTTGATAGCCGATAAATGGAGTACGGTGGTACGCAAGGCTCTTTGACTCAGTCACAATCGATTAGGATGGAAATGGACATGTTACGTTGATTACGGTGTCCGGCGTAATTACTCGTTATTCGGCACCGAGAAGGTGAACAATATTAATACAGACCTAATGGACAATAGAAACGATATAACTACGATATAAACGATATAAATTACTATGGACGTGACTGGGTCCGTTCTGATTTAATTTTTTGGACAGTAATTTGGGAGGTACAGTCAATTCTCGATGTATGTCAACAACACAGGTCTTGCCAGCGACGTATATCGTTCAGGTGATATAGCCGAGCCTTGTTATGTTTACACTCCTCGGCGGCGGCGGCTCTCGAGCTTTGTGAGTCCACACACCTCGCAGTAGGGGGGATAATTTCGCGACATTTATCATCCAGGCCTTGACGATATATATACAGAAACCACAGTATTAAAAATTTGAAAGAGGTTAAGGAGAAACTTCAACTCCTTTTCTTTCCTACGAAAGGAATAATCGTGCAAACCAATGTTGCACGGATAAAAGCAAAGTTTCAAATGGTAAATTCAATGTGAACGATGCAGAATTTCGTAGCATTTCTTCTCATCGAGTGTCAGACTATCGCAGCATCCAGAGCACGGTGTGCAGGAGCTCACGTGGGTCGAAAAGACAGCAGAGAGGTCCAGGCACGCTAAAAGTGTCTTGTAACGCGAGCGGCGACCATCAAAGGTAAAGGGAACAAGGGCTCTCCCTCTCCATTGTCGGGGCTGGTTCACAAGGAGCTGGAAACGTAGATACGGGCTCGTGCTGTGGCTCAAAGGCCGACTGTTCCGTCCAATGGTCAGATTCCGAGGTCCTGTTCGCAGCCGCGAAATTTCCCCCGTTAACAGAGACATTCGATACGTGACTCTCTGACGGATAACATTCACGAACCTAACTCCTAGAGATGCAAAGTTGCTGGGATTCGTTTCTGTCAAGGCAAACGTAATCGTGCTCTAAACTGCCGGAGTTCAAACTGGATTCTTCTTCTGTCTGCGAATACTATGGCTGCCGCCTGGATATTAGCAGGTTCGGGGATACATTGGTGTGTACGTGCGAGATGCTTTGAGAAACTCTGCTCCAGCGGAGACCTGGCTCGTGCTACGATCTTCTCGACAAAAGCCACCGGCCGGCGCCGCAATCCGAAATCAATAGCCCCGCGGTCTGTTGCCGCTATCCGTTTCGATGACTGTGAAGGCTCCGAACACCCTGCGAGCTGTGGACCAACCCTGACTAATCATTTCTATAGGTTCTTCGAAATTGATATCGTCTCATTTTGGGGTGGATTTCTTTCTTCTGCCGATTCTGTAGTGTCGTTGATTTATTTCTTCTAACAGTGAAGTCTTCATTAGCAGATGGCAAACCGCTACTTAGTAGTTGCCTATTTTACGAAATAGTGCAGACAGGAAGACGACGTTAAGGGGGTATTGAATGTTGACGATGTTCCCGTAAGAAAATCTGCCACCCTCTGGCAGCAACGCATATAAAATATATTTTATAAAGTAGAGGAGATAGTGGGGTCCATGGAGGTTGATTAATACAATGCTATGGAGTAAAAAATAACCGTTCACGACGATAAGGGAGTTTCAAAAATTAAAAGCACCTTTAGACTGTCGTGTTCAAGGGGTCATAGGAATCAGTGAACGCCGCCGTCGTGAGTTTCGTAAGGTGTCAGAGAGCGCTGCGCTGTTAGAGGGGGAAGGGGAGAATTTTTTAGATTGGGATCTTGAAAGGGCCAAACCTCTGTGCCCGCAGCTTTTTAATATCCCCGAAGCGGCCCCCGGTTGGTCGCCTGCGAGGCTTCGACGGATATATTTATCGTGCTGGTCGGCAAACATGCGACCAACGAGAAGGCTTGCGCGGGATCGCAGGACACCGGGGCCAGGACGCGCTCTGTTTGCTCTCGGTTTTCGTTTACACCGGTTCGCGGTGAACGGCCGGGCGGTGTTTGCCCAGCCTGTTTGTTCATTGCGCGTCGAGCGGCACGCACTCGCCGATTGCTGACCCTCCGATTTCGAATGCCCGCACGACACCCGGTCGAACCGCACGGACACACGCGCGACAGATATCTCTGGGCAGACACACTCACAGACTGCCCGGAAAAATCCGGGACCCTCGAAACACCCGGTTTTCTTTCGACGTGGATCCCGAGAGGGGCCGCGCGGAGCTAATTCCGTCTGCTCGGGTTCCTCGACGTCAAAGTGAAAGCGTGTTTGACCAGCGCGACGGCGATTAAAGAGACTTCGAGGACGCGAGAAAATACTCTCCTGCCACCGGGAACCTTTGTGGCGAACCTACGCGGGTCGAAAACGCATTTGTACGGACTTTGCCGCGAGAACCCCGCGCGGCGAAAGCCCCGTGCTTTGACGGAGCTCTGATTTCTCGTCGCCATTACATCGCACCGTGCGAAAGATTTCGCGACGCGAATATCGGCTACGATTTTAATCTTCGCTCTTCTCTTTTGTTCTGCACAAACGGGCGAAGGTATGCCGTCTAATTAGTGCGTGGCAACGTGCACCATTAAATAAGGATTATTGGAAACGTGTGCCGAAAATGTTGAAACATAGAAAGCTCACCAGCATACATACGTTCCTAAAAGAGACTTTTGATCCTTTGTACGCTGAACTTTTTCCAATTTTGTTCCCGACCCTACCATTTTAAGCGTTTCTTTCACTAATTATATTGCTAATAGCTGAATACAAGTAGATTGTGCACCTAATTGTAAGAAAAAAAATTAATATCGTAAAATATAATGCATATTGAAATTGGTAATTCAGAGTACGTGTGCATAAAATTGTGCTTCAGTATGTCAATAAACAAAAAATCCTACAGCATCCGGAAAAGGGAATGGTTAAAACTTCCCTTGAAGAGCGTGCGAGGATTAAACGAGGTTCCATTAATTAGCCTCGAAAAATGTTCCCGGAATGAATGGAAATTTTCCAGTTACAGTTTTCCAGTTGAAATGAACTGAAAGTGCCAGTTTTTTGAGTTACGAACCTATTCAGGACACCCGGATAATTTCGAGAGTTTGCGCGTCATAACCTGTAATCTAGTCTCGGTAGTTTGTCTCCGTTTTGGCAGGCGCGATGCATTTTCCGCTTGTGTAATTCGAGGCGAATACGAGATGGAGGGGCTGTAAAACGTGCACATATGCACTGGAGCCAGCGCGATGCTATTTGATGAGCGAAGTGCAGGCCCCGGGACGTTAACGTCGCCGTTAAGACGACTTATCCTCTAAGGATCAGCAGTAAAAGAGCGGCGGGATGCTATGCCGCGCGTGATTTCGCTGTTTATGTCTTGGGCCGCGCCGTGCCCGGTGTCTCCAAGTCCTGGAAACTCGGAATTCCTACGGTGATTCGATGACTTTCGGGGAATCGAATTGAAATCCTGCCACCCCGGAAACACAAATTCCGCGAGATCCCCAGATTCAGCCCTTAATCTCGCGCTTTCACTGATTTAGCGCTCCGAGAAACAGATGAACTCGACACGATTTAATCCTGGCCTCCTAGATTATACACATTCTTAAAATTGCATGCTGAGCGAAACCCAACGCGGCCACATCTTCTTAAATATTCTATTCAATTATACTTGATTAATGGTGCAGTGGCTTCACTTGGATCATAGGCATTTTCATAAAATTGTATTCATGGTGAAACGCAAGGCAATCTTCAGAAAAATTATTTAAGGACTACCCTCAAGTTATTAAAATTATCGAAGGATAATCGAATTATCGAATTTCTACTTAACCCCTGTTTCTTTCAAGTGTGCTCAACAGCGTATGTGTCACAGCAAAAATTAATTTTTCAATTAATTAATCAAATCTTCGTAGTCTGGAGAAAATATTTTTAAGGAATATGGACGTCGTGGGAAATTTGAGTCTCTCGCGGAGGGGTAACAACTGATTGTCACGAGTGCCAGAGTCACGTGGTAGCGTTAATTTTCCGGGACTGCAGCTGACCTAAACTTTCCGGGGAGGAAACTTTTCTGTCAAGAGAGTCTCGGCGACCAAGTTGCAGGGTAGTTTCGCGCAAATATATTTGTAGAAATTAATTTACGGAAACCGTGGATCCCGCAGCCGTCTCCATAAAGGTTTCGCAGTGAATCATGCTCGTCCACAACGGTTCCCGGAGAAATTCCAGGAAGTTCGCGGGGTTCCTTATTCCGTATTCACCCTCGTATCTTCAATTACCGTGTAGCGTCTACGGTTAAACTTATTCCATAGAATCACCGTACCCGATACTCCACCCGGCGGAGTCTACAACTCGGTTTCATTGTTCTTGCGTTTTCCATTGTGACCGTCGCGAGCGTTACTTTCTAACCTTGTGCACGTGGACCTCCATTCACTTCCATCGCTGAACCCTTTTGCCCTTTTCTCCTGGAGAATCCTTGCAGGCGGTAGGAAACTGAGAGCTATCGGGTTCCTTGACCCATAGGAAGAAGTACAATCAAGAGATCTATCTTAGGAGATCCGTCGGATCCTTTCAGTAAAGATTATTATATTGAGAAGTACAACAAATGCTGCTTTTGAATCTTGTCCTGAAGTTAAGATTCCGTCTTTATATTCTTGGCAGTGTATTGTGTTAATTTATACACATTTTCCACTGTTCTTGAATCAGTATTATATTAATACTAGATTACTGACGTCTTGTAGAATTGTATACAGGGTGCCCCTGTACTTCCTTGAAAGGGACGATTTCCGACGTCATTTGAAGTAACTTTTCCCTTTGCGAAAATCTTCTCCGCTTCTTCGTTAAGGAGTTATTAACGGAGAGGAACGGCCCAATCAGAATGCGCCTAAGGCGAACCGATTCCGGCCGGCCAATGCCAACGCCACGCTCAGCCGGGCTCGTCGTCGAGGCGCCACCCACTCTCTGTACCTGCGCACCGATTGGTCCAGTGTTTTTCGTTAATAACTCTTGAAAGAAGCCTCGAAGAACATTTTCGCAAAGGAAAAAGTTGCTTCGAATCACCTCAGGAATCTCTCCATTGAAGGAAATATATTTTTGGGGGAAACCCTGTGTATTTTTGCTTTTAGTAATTTAATGACTGGCAAGATGGCGCCGCTGGAAGTGGAATAAGAACCGAGGACACAGGAAGAATTGTCTGCGGGCATTGTTGGAGGAAATTTCTTTTCGAACGGCGGGAAAGAGTAATCTTGGGGCGATTGATGGGGCGATTCATATAGCTCTGCGGCCGATTCATAGGTTGCAGCAGCGCACACCGCCAGATGCAACCGGCGTGGCGTCTGCGATTGAATTATCGGGCCAATGCATTTTACATCGCGCGGATTCGATTGTGATCGATCGGCCGTCGCGGCTCTGCTCCTTTCGCTCCGGTTCCTGGAGCGAACCGCGAGAAACAGACGCGCGAACCGGGAGGATATGATTGATCGGTCAGGCTTGAATTATTCCGGCTGGATGTGCCGATTTTCCGAATAACATTAGCCGGATCCGTTGCTATCCGCGTTGATTCGCGAACCGGACCGGCAGCATCGGAGAGGGATGAATTAAAGCGGATGGTTGATGGCCAACGGGCTTAAAGGATCGCGGTATCGTTGTTACGGATCTGTGACACAGTTTTGTGACCTAGAATCGGCGCAGCGTGGACCGGACTCCGGAAATAATGCGATTTTTATACGGGGGGATTATTTTTATTTGGCCACTATATTTGCTGGCTGTGCTGAATTTATTCTGTCTCGTAAGGTGGCGTGTTAGTAGGATACTTAAGAGTATTATGGGTTCTTTGCATTCGTTTAACAAATTATACATTCATGGACTCCTTTAGGAATACTGATTCTTTGTATTTTCCAAGGATCTGTTGGGAACACTAGGCTGCCGTTGTTATCTCCCTAACATTGGAATCTTTTTAACAAGAAGTAGTAGAGCTTTCAATCCCAAACTCTGTAGATCCGTCAACGCATGTTTCAAGAATATGTCACATTTTTTCCAAGTAAAAAAACTGACTGCTGCTAGAGCAATTCCGGGTTGTATCCCATAAGGACTCCACTAGAGTTACAACAAGCATTTAGAACAGGTGAAATTTAGGAATTTCCTGAAGGAAAAATATTGGAGCTACCAATTCGAAACTTTGTGAGTTTGTTAACGCACATTTCGTAAACATGTCACATTTTTTTCTAGTAAATATATCGACACAGTCCAAAGTTATGGGAGTCCATAACACGCGGCTCGGTAGGAAGAAATATATAGAACTCACTGCGCGGTGAGATTAAACTCGAAACTCCACTGAATTGAATCGTGCTGTACAATTGAATTAATATTTCTCTTGATGATGTCCGCTGTCCATGCAGCATTTTATGCTTGCACGATTTCTGGCGAATCTATTCCCTACACATAAATGAGCAGCTTCGAAAATGCTGGTGAGGGGAACACGGAATTGCGGACGGAGAGGCGTGCAGTTCTCCGCGGGGGAGCCGCGAGGAGGTCACCTGCCGTTAGTTTCGTTCCCGGTTTCGAAATCTGATTGTAACGCGAGGCCCGCCGGAAAATACCGCGGGCGCGCACACAGCGGGCAGATTGATCGGCGAACGTTTACGCTCGCTTTCACTGGGACCGCGCCGTTTTTCCAGCGGATTCCTGGCCGCCGGCCGATTTACGATACACACCACGCCCGACAAGATATACGCGATTTCCACGGAAATGAAATTCCACTTCCGTCCCGTGATAGTAATTGGATTTTCGGGTTCCGATAGGGAATCTCGAACACCGTTGGGACACGGATCGAGAGCGAGAGAGAGCAAGGGTGAGAGAGGAAGAGACAGAGAGAGAGAGAGGGAGAGAGAGAGAGTCAGGGTGAGCAAAATAGTGTAAAAAAAGAGGCTCGATCCTATCGACTCGCCATCGAGGATCACGCTCCAATTCCTGTCCTCCCCCCACCCCCCGGTTGACTTTTTCGCGGTGGCGTTTTACATCGACGACACCGGCTCTTGGCACCGGACCGTTAATTAATCTTCGGAACAAAGCCCGATCCCGAAACGATTCGAGACCGTTACGAGCTTTAATGGAAAACCAGTGAAAGCTATCGGAAAGAAAAGCCGCCGGTTGGCCGGAGACCCAGCCTCCTGGCAGTCCACCAAACTCCTCGATCACCGAGGAACCGTTTTTCTGGCGCACGATGCTGCTGGGACACCTTATACTTCGCCCCCGGTGAACATGATCAGCTAACCGGCCCTGTTGCGGTGTTGTTACACGGGACAGACTTGTTGAGAGATTTTTAATTGGCCGCCTGGAAATTTCTTCGGCTGAGAAACGAATAAGGAAGAATTCCCTGTAGAAGAATGGAATCAATTTCAGCGTTTTAAGGATATTGCTTAATTACAGGAAGATTTTTTTATTTTCCTTAAACTTCCTACGAGAAGTACGGGAAATATGTTCTCCAAAAGTATACGCTAATGAATCCATAAAGGTTAGATAGGTCCAATAGTATTACTTTAGGTAATTTCACGACTGATCTGCTGTACTAGCTGTAACACTATGTGACAAGGGATACAAGCTGGAATTTCTCAGACAGTGGTCAATATTTTTACTAGAAAAAAAAATTGAACACATTCTTCAAACATACAATAATGAACGCCTAAAGTTTGGAATTGATAGGTTCGATATTTTTCGCTCAGGTAATTGCGAAAGTCCACCTATTCCGTTTGTCGAAATTCTAAGTAACACCTTAAGGGATACAAACTGGAATTTCTCCGACATTCATCAATATTTTTGCCTAGAACAAAATTCAACACATTTGTCAGACATACTTGTATAAATCTACAAAATTCAATATGTGTGTCTGAAAAAAAACACCGTATTTCACTTGTTTTTTTCTGTGTGTTATCTTCTATCTCGCATATCCTCTACAAAACATTCCCCTCAACTCTGACATTAATTAACTAAATTTAACCACAAATGTTACAGATAAAGAAGAACATTTTCTTCCGAGGAAATGCATAAATGATGATATTCAAGCCGAATCTACATTTTCATTTCTAAAATTTAGATTCACACAAAAGTTTCTAGTTAAAACTTTATTACACGCAACACTATGTTACATCTTTGATGACAGTGGTACGTTCAAAGTGCCATTAGCTGAATGTATGCAAGGGAATCGGATTAAAATTGTTTCTGGATCGACGTGGAAAGGATTAACACGCACTCAGAGAGAACGTTAATCTCGCGGCGGGCATTCTGCGGAAAGTATTTTCGCCTGAATTTCCAAAATGGATCCTAATCTTCAAAGGGACGAACCGGCGAAATACATAATGGAACGAAATCCCGGTGTCGATAAGCACTCGGGCCACGAGCTCTCGATGGCGGACCTGCATGGCGCTCCAGCCAAATTAACCGTGTCTTATCTGGGCCATGCATGTCGCACAGCCTGAAACATCTTGTCCCTTCCTATATTGTATATGTGTATATATATATACATATATATATATCTCCCTATATACATATACAGATACGTGTAGAGGTGTATGTAGCACGGCCCTATTCACTCGGCCCCTATACACAGCCGTCACCGACCTCCCGTTTGATACTGGAATTAGAGCATTATGCGTGTTTCGACAAACGCGAGACCAACTATTTGGGGGAAACTGGGAATCGACCGTAATTGCGAGCAGTTTTCAGCCCGATCTCACTTTGCCCCAGTATCCAACGCCATTTTCTGATCCAGTTACGAACCGAGAATTATCTAATAGCGATCCCACGACCACTTTAACCTATCAGATCACCTTGAAAGTAGCGTAATGAATTTCTCTGCAATATTATACTTCTTTTTCGATCCACTCGTAAATCTCGATGATGCATTTCCCGGCAGAATAATTCATCATACTCGAACAATCCGGCAAATGATAATAAAATGTTGCATATAATGGTTAATACATAATTGATTAAGATAGAATGCGAATTATTTGTAATTCCATACGCAATATTCCACAAAATTGAAGCATCGCTAAATTCTGAACAAAAAATTAATTGATATTTGATACTATATAACTTCGTATTACAAAATGGTACGGAAGTCTATCTACGTTCATTTTAAAGGGCGAAGTCTCTACTTTTAGATCCTCCAAGTTACATGTCTCTGATACCCCTCTTCATTTTATTATGAGTTTTATTGTAGAACTGTGTCGCAGACTGAAATTGATTCTCGTCGTTTGAAATTTTATGAAAATTTAAACGCTTGTACGGAGCGGAAAAATATCTTTTCGATGAACTTTCCCAAGCGATCTCGTAGAGGAAAGTCTCCCCTTTTCGATCATACGTCGAAATATGATCTGCGATTTTTTTCACGATTTTATGGGTACTCTGATGTATCGATTTATTCATCCGATTAAGAGCATCTCCACCGATAAAAATAAAGCAAGAACGCCTGATTCTTTCCTGTGAGCGGATCTCGTGGATGTTCCATAAACGGGAGAATGAAGACATAAAAGACAAATCAAAGACGGGGTAAAGCGAAGAAACAAAATGAGAAACCGAAGTTCCGGGGAAGTTATTAAACTGGCGGGGAATTGTTCGCACGTTGTCGCGGGACGGGGCATCGTAAAACGTGAGCTGGGCTCCGTGGGGGTAGAACGTAGAAGAAAAAGGTGGAAGGAAACGCGGGTAGCAATAACAGCGTCTGCGGAGCAGCCCGCGGATGTTACGTATCGCGACAGAATATCGAGTCCCCTGGATCCGGTCGAGCGATTCGATGAAATCCGGCTCCGGTAACGATAAGTGATCGAGCGGACAGAGGTTAATGCGGCGTGGTGGGTCGGGCTGGGCGCCGCGCCGGTTCCATATAAATTTGCGTTTACCCTGTTTATTACACGAGTATTTTATCGAGTTCCTGTCACAGCCAGGCACCGCTAGATACAAGGGGCCGACGATAAATCTCGGCCCCCGGGCCAACCATAAAGATTTTTCTCTTCATACCGACACCGCGCCGACCCGCGCCGGAAACGAGAGCTAATAGCAGTCTGATTAATCCCGAGTCGACCCGATCGGCACAGCTTTGCAGTTTACCCCATAACGTCGCCTCGTGCTGCGAATCTTCCAGCTCTTCTTACAGGTTTTTCGCAGGTTTTACAGGGAGAATGATTTTTATGTGAAACTTGGTGTGTATCCGTATTGATTCGTGTTTTATGAAATAATAGTCACATTTTAGACTTTGGATTTGGTTGCGAATTTTTTCTCATATTATTTATCATCAAGTCCCTGTTACGTCGTTCAGTCTTCCGCTCGCAATGATTAATTCTGTCTTGGGTATTTCGAGCAGATTCCCGAGGAAGAATCTGTCTCCCAGTGAGTTGTTTTTCCGCCGGTTTCTTCCTCCCTCGCAGTACCTCGCCGCAATTCCATCGCTATCGCGGTTTTTCTTGGCCGGATCTGTTATTTTTGCCGATTCCACCCCGCGGAATCCATTATTTCGCTCAAGTTTTTCCTGGTCGGCTGATCGACTCCGCTTTTCGAGGATCCGGCTGCTCGTTGGACTGTTTCTTCCACGCTTTAGCGGCTCCTGGAAAGTTTATCCTGCATTCGCCATTTTCGCGACGGAACACTTTCTCGAAAAGAACTGCTCCCGTTTCCATAGTTCATCGTATCTTCTTTCTTCAGTTTTTAAGAGGATGTTCGAAGATGCAACAAATCCATTAACAGATTCAGTATAGACTTCACAGTACAGCAAGCGGAGGAAATGGATAAAATAACGTCCATTCTTCTTGTATGGTATTAACGTGTGCAAAAACCAGCTCTGAAGAATAAAATATTTTTTTCAACCTTTAGTAACTGATCTAAAATTCTGGAAAAAATCTCCCAAATAAAGCTAGATCGTAGCCTTATTTTCGCCTTTATTTAATCTACATATCTCAAGTAATAACTGAGAAAATAGAAGGTAAAGTTTAGGCTTTTCACCCCCGCTTCATCCTTAATCGAAGGGGTAGAAATTTGGAAGTTTAAAGGATAGTGTTTCCCATAGTGATCCATTGAAGTTACTTCGTTCCAATCCATTTTTTAGCGCACACATCGCGCCTCGATTCGTCTCAGGAAAATAACGGGGTGAAGAAGAATAGGCAGTGATAAATAACGCGGAAACTTCGGGTATTTCTCGGCGATTTAACGCGGCGTGGATGGCGTTGATTTTTCGAATTATGCGAGGCGGATCGCAACAGACGAGGTCGTTAAAACTTTCGTCGTCGCGCTGTCTTATCTGGTCGTCTTAACGACGACGAAATCGCTGACGCGGACTCCTCTCGTGCAAAAAAGAAAAGAAATGTGGACGTGTTTATTTGACGCCCCTAAGCAACGATGACGAAACGCAAGAAGGATCGTTCCTGCGACGAGGGATCGTGCCGCGAAAAGTATCCTGCCACTTTCCACGAACTCGTTTGCATCGGACTTTTCGCGAACGTTCTTGCTGTTCGCGAAGACGAAGCCAATACAACGCCGATCGAGCAGTTCTTCGAACGAACGAACGCAATCGATGCCTCCGACGACGAGCGATTGCTCCGCCGCGAACGTGATTTGCGAATGCACGGCCGAGTTAGGCAAACGATCCCACTCTCTCACTTCGTCCCGTTTCGATGGCAAGCGTGCCGTGTACGGAAAACTCGGTTTATCGCGAGAACTGCGAAGCCGATTCCACCCCGTGCAGCGCGTGCAATTGTCCGATACCGGGAAAAACTGAGTCTGACTCTGATCGACCGATTCCACTGCACAGTTGCATCGCGAATTTCCTTAGAACAACCGGACAAACGACTTCGAATCGCATCAAGAGAAATCAACGCTACCACTCTGAAAAAATAGCAACTAACCCACCAAATATAATGTCACAATACCTCCTACTTCTACCACAAAAAAGATTCGCAAAGATCACTGATTTCAACTTACCCAGAAAATCATTTCTCCTTGAAACAAGCGGGATTCGCGTCAACAGACATCTTTCGCGGAAACATGAATTTCCTGTGTTCGTACTGGTCGTTCTTTCGTCTGACCACGGTCGTCCAATTCCACTGTGGAGTCGGGAGAAAGTAAACGATGTCCGAAGTTGCTTTTTGATTTTTCAAAGTCCAGGATCACTGTAAAAAAGGCGACGCCGCCGGAACTTGTCGACGAGACTCTCGACATTGATTTCGAGCTTCCCTCGAAGGAAAACAATCTGGAACGGTTCCGGGTGGTTCTCGCGCGAGCTTGCCAGTCCCACGGAAATTCGAATTTCCCGTGGACCCGCCGGCAGAAAAGCTTTTCCCGGGCACGATGGCCCCGTGCTGAAACGATTTCCTCGGGCGCAAAGTCGGGCTAGCATGCTTCCCCGGAGTGTCTGAGAAGTTCGACTCTGCCTCTTAGGCGCAAGTTTCAGCGTTAACCGAACGGTGCCTCTGGCCGGGCCGCAACTTTTCATTGCGATCGTTAACCCTCGGCTACGACGGAGTTCGGATTATCAGCAACTTGCCCGATAATCGCTTATGGCTGACGCCAAACATCCGCAGTTCCTTCGGAACACGGTGCCAAGCAACAACAAGCCCACGAGTACAGCGATACACTTCGTAATCAATGGTGAACTTCATACAGAAAAATTTGTGATGCTTTTCCGAGGTGAAAAATGACGAGAAATGTATAGAAACTTTTTTCGTAATACACAATGATTGTTATTGACCTGACAAGATCATTTAAAATAGAATCGCAGATAAATATTCAACGACTCAAAGGACTGATTAGAATCATCACAAATTATAGGTAAATGTTCACAGAAAAATATTTGACAATTCGTAGGATAGTTCAGAACCATTCGATATCATCCACCTAACCCAGGCCCTGTCTGTGAACAACTTATGGCAGCGAGATTATTACTCAGAAAAATAGCAGAATAAATATTTAGCAGTTCGTAGAACAATCCAAAACGGTCCAGGGTGTGGTGCGTTAATTTCATGTTGGAGCATCGGCCAGGACCGCGTCCGCAGAGCATCATGGGACATCTGGAGCGCTCGTACCGAATCCCAGGGTAGAATTTATGATCCTGGTTGCTGCCTGGCTCCGAGCGGACGACGTAACGGGGACAAACGTGGGTAGGCGGGGTCCTGGTTCAAAATCGTTCGGCGTCGAAACATTCACTCTCAAAGAGAGAGTGAGAGAGAGAGAGAGTGAGAGAGAGAGAGAGAGAGATATACGCCTCTCGAAGTTCGCAGCTTCCATCGGCGCTGGCTCGTCGCCAGCTGCCTGGGCGCGCGATCAAACGAATCCATTGAATTCCAGCCCGGCACGAAGCTCATAAAGCACAGATATTAAATTTACAAGCAATTCCGTTTAAAGCGGACTCGGATCCCGGAGCCGATGCGCCCTAAATAGGTCACTATCCTGCCGTGTGTTTGCGAGAACGATGACGATCGGGAATCGCGAGATGCGTGTTTTCAATCATTGGGATCAGCTCTTTCTTCTTAGGGAAATCGGGTTCGTCTTCTAACGTTCAGTTCTCGCAGGGTCGATCGAACCATCCGTAAAAAAAAGTTACTGCCTCGTAAGCGTCGCAGCACTACTCAGAATAGCTGTGAAAATCTTGCTCGACGCCGGGGAGAGTTTATACGAACATTGGAAGCAGTTTATGCGATCGCTAAGTCACTCGTATGGTGGAGGACAGTTTCGAGCTTTTAGTGTTTAGACTGCCGATGCAGCTGTTCAGTGACTACTGACGAACACTGTACCATCTCAGATAAAATTTGTCAGAATTTATTGTCGATTTTCAGCCGAGTCGCAACTTTTCCTACTCTTCTCCAAGTTATTTAATCAGCGTGTCAGCAAAAATTTCTATGCAAAAACAAGGAAAGAAGTTCTATGAAACTCGTAATGGAAGCAGTTAAAGTCCCAAGTAATTGCAGTCATACCAATTAAGTGTCCCAAGTAATTGCAGTCGTTCTAATAATGTACAAAAGAAATACATGCTTCTGATTAATATCTTCCTCTGAACGAGCGATGTTCCCGTGAACACAAAGCCTGCTCGAAAGACTCGCAACGAAAATCTGCAGCCCTCAACTTCGGTCCAGCGATAGGGAATTCCGTAGAAAGGAGCTCATTGGAGCCGCGTCCCCTTATTCCAGCGATCATAATGCGATTTCGAGGCTGGAGACACCGTTCCTAGGGACGCAATCCGATTCCGAAATCGCTTCAATTCCGGCCGCATTGCTCGGGACTATTACACCAGTCTCCCGCGTGCCTGCTCGCGACAAAGCCTGAGATTGGATCCCGACCGTCTACTCTCCCTGCGTCTCGATCTTCATTGCGATCTAAGGACCTGGGGACCTTATCTTTGTTTGCATCTTCTTGGTTGCATAGGGCTCTTGAGCCTAGATGAAGCAGTCTTCCGCAACTGTTTAGCCGGTGAGCAGACAGCGGCGTGTCATGGATCGATCGTTATCGATAGAAATATAGATGGACATGTCTCCGGTGGACAATGATGGATCCTGATGAATCCCGATGGACTCTGATGGACCCTGATAGATCCTTGTGGACATAGGTGGACCTTGATGCTCCCGAATGGATCCTGGTGGACCCTGGTGGATCCTCATGGATGTCTTTCCTTTGCTGTCCTCGTCTACCTTCCCATCCCTCTTTCCCTTGATCCTTCTTTTCCCTAGTTCCCCTAAATTCCCTGCCGTCTATAACTTTCCTAGATCCTTCACCTCTCTAGATACACCCTTTTTCTAGATCCTCCCGTTCCGCAGTCAGTTCTCCCTTCCATTTGCTGAATTTCATAACTTTTGAAGGGTCCTTTCCCAAGTCCACTGGGTTCCTGGATCCCACAGACTCCCCACGAACCATTGATTGCTTTTCCGAGCAATTTTTCAACCAGGACGATCTCCTCTCCGATCTTGGACAAGTGAAATTCCTATAGGGATTGATGGGTCCAAGCGCGTCTATGGGATGAAAGCTACCGTGAGTCGAACGCTCCGGGTCGATGTCGAGGAGTTCGATGTAAAATCGAGGCAGACAACGGAGAGGGGGCTCGAGGACTCTGCACGTCGTTGCCCCAATTACAAAGGTATCGGGTATTGCGTCTCCGTAATCGGTGGCGCCGAGTACACCGCCGCAGCAGCAGCCCTCTGAATACGTCGATTCCCGTGAGGGCTAATCGAATCGACTATCGCACTTGTTACGGCGCGTGGAATAGTCCCCCGCCTCCTCTGCCTCCTTCCCTTCCTGCTCGTACTATTCACTTGCTCTATCTGCCTAGCGTTGGTGTTAGGTCGATTCGGGTTAACGATGCCAACGGCGGCCATGGGGAATCGTCTTATTGACGAGCTCGCGATCCGATTTCCGCTTCGATTACGCCGAAGAATTCGAGACGACTCCGAACACCTTTCCACGTGTCATACTAGTTTCTCTAGTTTCACGTGTGGGCTACTTGACATACGATGTCGCCCCAGGAATTCCCATTGATCCTCTGCTACTTTCAATGATGCACTTTGTTGCTGCAGAGAGCCTTCCAAAATGAGGATCCCTTGAAATTCTCAAACTCCTATGAAATGGTCCGGTATGCTTCTCAAAGTCCGCCAGGATCTCTACAATAATCCACCAGATTTTATGTGGATTTCAAATTCAAAATTGGCCTGTGGATCTCCTAAAGCCCTTGGGATCCAGTGGATCTTTCAAACTCATTGGAGTCGTCTCAATGAATCGAATGGATCTCCTACAGTCCTTGGAGATCCTTTAAATTCCTTAGGATGTTCTGAAGGGATCCAAAGGACTGCACTCTGCACTCAGAATAGTTTGCACGCATCCAAAAATGTCCAGTGGATCCCTGAAGAGTCCTTAATGGCAAGTAAAAAATAATTCAGTGGATCTCAGAGTCCTTTTATTCCTTCAAAGAACACCAAACGCAATAGTATTCTCAACAGCTCAACGACTATTTCATAATATGCATATATTAAAAAAAAAAAAATAGCGACTGCTTTCTAAGCGAGTTTCCTCGACGGAATGTATCGGAACCGCAGTCACAGAAAACTATGTACAAACCACACAGATGTCTGACACACAAAGCTCCGCAGATCTCGCGGTGAACAAGGAACATATATCCAACCGAATGACATACAGAAGCCACCGACACGAGTCTCTCGCGGCCCTACTGTCCACGATATCGCTGTTGCGGGCGAAAACTTTGGCGCCAGCTGCTGCCTCCGGCTTCAATAAATTCGATCAGCCGCTTCTTCCATATCAACCTGACACACCGAATCAACCTCCGAGTTCGTCTGATAAATCCTACCCTCGCCGCGAAGCAACCCAGAAACAATTATCTCCGTCGAACTTCGAGAAACGAACTCCTTTAATCGTTTACTCAATCATCTAAATCTGATCCCCGTGGTTCTACACGATTAAGCAAATGTAGCTCGATCAGTATCAATACCGATAAAGGAATCGTACAACAACAGATTAAATAATAGCTTATTCCACTCTTACATTGTGGATTTATGGTATTTATAATAAAACTGATAAATTACAATTCCTAAGAAAAAGATAGGACGTTTATATGGCTCTTCTAGTTTGAAGTTAAGACAGACAATTTTCCATAAAAATCCGCAGTCGTTGCACTGCACGTTTCACGACAAATTAATAGACGATATTAGTTTCTTCCCCCAGTGATTCTACATTTTATTTGAGAGACCGTCAACCGAATCCGATACTTTGTGTGCAAAGTTTCAGGCACAGTCCTGATCGTTGGCGAGATGCGGTTTCCCGGAGGATTGTCAAGGGAGACAGCGTTTCCGGTTGGCTAACGAGGAATCGCGTGTTTTACTGCGGGAACGGATTAATATCTGAACGCGGTTGCCAGCCAGACGACTGTAAAAACGTTGTCTTAACCCGACCAACGAAAAACCTGACGTCTCCTTAACTCCTTTGTTTGTTCAGGTCGAACGTTCAGCTAGCTGAGAGAAAACGCTCGCGGCGATCCGCTCGTGCGAGCTGTTTCCACGCGACAATCACGTCCCCCGCCTCGTTATAGCGAGAGCGACGGCTTCTTCGTTCATTGTCCGCGTGCTCTGAGAATTTGCACGGGGAAATTAACGTAGCCGACGCACCGCGGCGAACGATTAAATTTATAGTCTGTCTGAGAAGAAGAATCGCACCGTGAAACGCGAGCGTCCGTCTCCCCCGGTAACTAGTGTCCATTGTTCGCCGAAGAAAGACGGAAGAATGCCACTGATTTTACTCTTCCCTCTTTTTTTTTCCTCCTTCTACACTGTCCTTCGAGCCTGTGGAACTCTTCTGTAGACTTTCCGGACTATCACGGTGTTTTAAAAATTTTCATCTTTCGGGATACTTTGGAGAGATCTCGAAGCTTTTCGGATTTTTCTAGAGAAACCAGAGGACTAGAAGAAGGCTATTGGATCAGTTCGACGATTTCTAGGTTGTAGAAGATTCTGTAGAAATTTTAAATACCTTCTGAAGACCCTAAGAACCATAGGGCATCCATTGGATCCCTTCAACGAATCCCAAGGACTGTAAGGGGTCCAATCCAAATTATTTTAAAAGTCCCTAAGGATTCTAAGAATCCAATGGACGTTTTGAGAGCAGAGAATCCTCTGGGTATTCTGGACTCTCAGGATCGTGCACGACCCTCCTTGCAAGTACCTCCAAGAAATCTTTAAGGATTCATAGGACCTTCTGGATCTTCGAAAACTATTTTAAGAACAGAGTGAAATCCCTTCAGAGAACCCCAAGCGCTCTAGAAGATTTATTGGATTATTTGAAATGCCTCTAAGGACTCTGCAATGATCCACTGGACCCCCAGTACCCTCAAAAAATATTCTGATCCCAGCAGAAAATCTATTGGATCCTTCAGTCAACTTTGAAAGCTCTTGTGGATCTGCAGGGCTCTTTCAGAGCATTTCTCAGCATTCTTGGATCCCTGGAAGGATCTCGAAGGAGCCGGGAATCTCCAGTGGATCCCGTCAACAGTCTGTAAACACCGAATTCCCTTCCCAACGTCTCCACCAATTTTCTCTCGGGAAACAGAGGTGCTGATAACGAATCGCTATCCTGTCTCAGAGCAGCGTTATCATTTATCGCGTGACGGATGCGTGAGGGCGTCCCGTTGAAGGGTTAAATCCTCGGAAGGACAGGGAAACCGATCGCGAGGCTCGGAAACTCGCGAACACGAGTTCCAGTCGCTCGATCCCACGAGGCTGTGCGAAGATACAGGAGGACCGGGCGAGATTTATGGACGCTAGCCAACCGAATGCGCAAAACACGGACGCCGCAGCATAGATTTATCGTTCCGTTCCGTTCCGTTCCATATCCCCTCAACAACCCCTCCTCCTACTTGGCCGAGAGAGTCCTTCGAAGGTGTTCCCATCGGCTCCTTCTCCATCCACGACCCTACTATCTACCTTCGCCGGCATCCGGATACCGTTAGCAGACGCGTGGGAGGCAGTAATAGCTGCACAACCCCTCGACGTGTTTCGGCCCATTCGTCTCTTTGCACCACCCACTTTTCTTGAGATGCGGATAATGCAGCTCCGAACAGCAGAATGCTTCTCCTAAGAAAACCTACGTTCGTTTATTCGATGCATTACTCGATTTTTTCTGGTTCCATTCATCCGCTTGCTTATTCGATTTGATTCGTCCCCCTGTGTCGAGTAAACCGACAACAACCTCGTAGGTAGATGAACCCTTTGCTTCTATGGTGGTAATAGAATTATTCTGCTAAAGTAAAAAGAAATAGTATTTTCAAAGATTCTCCACTGCAGAGGGTTCAATCGCCTCTCACTCTTCGCGAGAATCACTATACTTGTTCCTTCAGGATGTGAGAATGTTCCACACACTTGGCGCACAATCTCGACCATAATTTCCAAGCAGTTGCCTGCGAAACCGGAACCAAAGGAGACTCGCCCCCGAAAGCATCAGCTCTGAGGTTACTGAGGGTGGTGTCATGGTGGCTGGGGTAGTTTAGGTGAAAAAAACAAGGGTATTCCGGTCGGTTAGCGGACGCACTCAATAATCGTTGACCTATATCCCTTAACGGCCGATGGAGAACCGGGTCACGAGGGACGGGGGTGTATCCTCCTCGGTTCTCGATTAATTTCCGAGGCCGGTTTGATGGGGCAGGATTGAAATTACCGTCGGGCCGTGTGCCGGCGACAGAGAGAAGAGGCCAGAACCCCTCGAAAACCCCGTGACTGGACGTCACCGGTCCCTGTCGCGCAGGGTGCCGATCTTCTCTCGTTTCGACGAGCGAGAGGAGCACACACGCGCGCGCACACATGCCCACACATGGGTCGCATATAACGTCGCGACGCGCGACGTGCCGTCGAGCTCGACGGACATCGAGGGTCGTCCTCGTAAATTTATCGAGTGTCATATCGAGTGCTGTCACCCCTCGGACCTATCGCGTCGATCTCGGCCGAAGTGGGCCAAGATAATCGCGCGGATAAACCGGCCAGGCCCTGACACCAGCCTGCCTGTGCGTGTCCTCCCTCTCGAAACGTGCCCTCCGCGCCGCGCAACTTTACGCCCACGCCAACTGCGAACCGATATTAGAACCGCCGATCGATGCACGCCGTCGATGGATTCGTGACGAATTTCGTTCGGAAACCGAATTGCGGTTCGTGAGACCGCTGTGTCTATTCAGGATTGCAAAAGAAAATAATCCTCCGCTTGCAATCTTGTTTTTGGCAACGGAACATGGAGACTGAATCGTGGATTTGTGCAATTTTTTTTTAGGTTGTTGGGTTCTGAAAAATTTCAAAAAATTCCTCAATACTCTTCAATGTTCGTAGTATATCGTCCAGGTATTTTTATTGCCATACGTTAGCTTGATTTCTCTGGCCGAAGCAAAATTTAACGAGAGGTATAAAGAGACTTAAAAACTACAGAACTCTCAGTCTGCATGCTAGGACTTCTAATGAAATTTTTTATTTAGGTGCTTGGGTTTTGAAAAATTCCAAAAAAATTCTTGATTCTTGAATGTTTGTGGAATATCATCCAATTATTTTGATTAACGAATCTTACCCTTATTTGTTTCAGGTAAGCAGAATTTAAAGAAACGTGTGGAGAGAATAAAGAATTACTGAATCGTCCATTTTCGTACCAGATCGTGTAAGTTTATGCAATTTTTCTTTTATGTTTCTGGGTTCAGAAAAATTCCAGAAAAATCCTGTACAACCTTCCATGCTTGTAGAACATCCTCCAATAAGTTTTGTTCAGCAATATTATTTCAATTTCAATTTTAAGCGTTCTCAATTTACATGTCTCTTACATATCTCCTACGAACCTGCTTTTCTTGCCATTGCTTGTAGTAAAAATGAAAATCGTCTAAGTCAAATAAATGAATATATTTGTTTATAAGGTGGGATATTCTGCGGCCTGAAAATCCCGCCAGCAGAGCGCTAGTTTAATTTCGCACGGAACGATTGCGAGAGGATCTGAGGGTGAATATTTTCTCTCTTTCTCTCGTGTGCTCTAGCTGCCCTAATTCTCCTGTTTGTTTTCGTTCCCCTTGATCGAGGGGGTTGCCGGGGACGTGTTCGATTTATTCCGTTTCCGCTTCGAGTTCGCCGAGGACAAACAAAATGGCCAACGGTTCGCGGGGACAAAGGGGCAAGTAACCTTTCGACTCGCGTGCCGCTTACTTCCGATCCGTGCACTGTCAACTGTCCACCCCTCGTGTCGGAAAACACCTTGGATCGTCTGACATGCGTGCAAACAGAAATCATTTTCTACAACGCATCGCACACGATTTGTGTATTAAACCGCAAAAATTTTGGAGCGTGTAAAGATCGTCAAAAAATTATGATAATCATTCACAGTTCTCCAAAATCGAGATACCACATCGTATCAATCTTCACTTCCATAGCAAGTTCAAACTAAAATATTTAAAACATCTCTTCAAACAATTTACACCCTTCACGTAAAACTCCCCGGTGATCCAACATTGAAAATTCTACAGGCTCACAGTGAACAGTACTGTTCGCACCGGCGGAAATAAAATCATAGTACACAGCTGTCCAGTCTTTTATCATCTTTGCCAATGTAAACCGCGGTGTGTCAGTGATCAAACTTCAGTATGACAATACTTGGCTTCGCTCAGGGTGCACTCGTGCGGCCGCAATTTTCACTTAACCGAGCACAGCTGCGTCCTCGGATCGATGGACAGGCAAAGAAAATCCAAGCAAGGATTCTTCGAGTTCCACGGTGGATCGTGGACACGAAGGGCCGGAAGGGCACGTGCGGCTGGCTTTCATGAATAATGAATCAGGTCCTGCGTGGCAAAAATCGCGCGTGCAAAAACGCGAAGAGACTGGCGATTTTCTACGCGATTTTTTTTTCGTCCTACCGAGTGGCATAACGGAGGAAATTAAAACGGGAAGAATCGCCGGAAGAGGCTCTCGCTTCCGGTCCGCGAGGAAAAAGCAAACCAATTAGTCGCTCGCCACTCGACTCGAGCCTTTCTGCTTGCTGAAACGTTTCCCGAACGCCCACGCGTTCAAAGATCGTGATCTTTGTCCACCGGCGATTAAATTCTCCCATCGAGTCTTTGTGCTCTTCAAAATCCCACCGTGGGGGAAATTAAGATTTCGTTCGGGGAAGCTGGTCTTAGGGCTTTCAGGGCTTTTGCGATCGTAATTAGGTGGCTGATGGAATGGTTTCGTCTCTTACTGCGTCAGAGCGATCGTTCGATATAATTATATTTGTTAGTAGTTTTCCTTAAGAATTCCTTCTCGAATTCAGGAAATAAATTACAATTCTATTTCCCACTGTCGTGGAATGAATATTTCTCATAGAAGTTGCAGAGATACCGATTTTATAAAAATTCAGAAGTGAGATATTATCGAACGCAATGATCTTGATTTTTTCAGATTTTTCCGCAAAGTGCGTCGTAGTTAAGCAAATAAAAGATCGAGCAAAATCGCAGCCGTGTAAGAATCGGCGCACTTCTTATTAGACGTGTGTTGGTTTATGGAATACAGATTCTTTATAAACTAAAAACCTAATCAACAATTATTTAGCGAAGGTGTCACCAATAATATATGTCAAGCTCATAAAAATTAGTGGAACCTACCCATAAGATTTTCAGCAATTCCTTGCGTAAGGATGACCAAAAAAGGGGTAAACTCGGATTTCGTAAGTTTGTTTATTTCATGAGTAGTAAAGGTTACCCTCGTGCGCGCCACCGACAACCTTTATTTCTTCTCCGCTCTACACTTTTAAAGGTTTTCGCAATGTAGGCGGTTACTTTTGAAAAACCAATCACAAGTAGCTTAACATTAATGTACACCCTCGAAGAGGCGACGGGGGTGAGGGAAATTGACTGATTTATTAAGGTACCGTCGCCCCGAATCCTCTTCGCCTACGTAGGACCCCTAACGGTCCGCATTTGGTCCGCATATGTCTTACGGTACGTCAACGACTATTGAGACCTTTAGCTAAAATACGAATTCTCTAATAAATCATCATAAAACAGGAAGTTCCGCTAAATCTCAAAAATAGCCTGAAGTCACGTCCGCACCGTAATCATAAACTGCGCCCTTGGTCGGTTTATGGTACCTTGCTGCGGCCGCACGGGTCGCGGTCGCCGAATTCCTCACACTTGAAAGAAAATCACAACTATGTACAAATCGAGGAATTTCTTATTGGACACGTTTGCAGAGTAAACATTACCCGATCATTCAGCAGGAATGCTCAGGGCCTTTGGTGGAAGAGACTGGCGTCTCCACGAATAGGATACATGTCGAAGGATTCGAATCCTGCCGCTCGTTATCGTATTTCCGCGACAGCTACCGACACGCGTTTCCAATTGGCGGTGTGTCGCGGATTCTCGGCGACACCGCCAGCAAGCGACTTGTGCATAATTCACGGATAAGAAACGGGATACCATCTCTCGAGGCGGTTGGATACACGCGCGCGGGAATATTCGTCGCGAGGAATAACATTTGTCCCGGAATATCTGCGAGCCGAGCGACAGCGATCGCTGGATGCATTTTCCTCGATATATTTGCTGAACAATTCACCGTACTGTATACTACGCCTGCTCCATTCTCTCTCCCTCTCTCTCTCTTTCTCTCTCTGGATGGCACGCGCAATATTGTCTTCACCGTTTCATTTCCACCGCTCGTTCGCTAATTAACACATGCTCGCTGACGGTTTACTTCGGAACTGGTCGCTCATGTAAATACGCGATATTTTATTCGCAGCGGTGTGTTTAATAAGCGGTAATTGGACTGCGGATTTTGCGAGTAAATTTTTAGAGATACTTTTGGCCA
Source organism: Halictus ligatus (assembly GCA_028454255.1). NCBI lineage: Eukaryota > Metazoa > Arthropoda > Insecta > Hymenoptera > Halictidae > Halictus > Halictus ligatus. Next base: position 7,653,309 of record CM052143.1, read on the forward strand.
GTTGGGATTCTTTTGGTTATTGGAGGGACGAGAGCGTGCGGAAATGAAATTGTTGGTTGAGTTGGAAATGATTCTTTCATTGTTTTCGTTCGTGTTCCGTCGTTTTGCCCCGTAGTCGTTCGATCGTTACAGTTCAGACAGAAGCTAATACACAGAATTATTATTGTCCGCTTATCAATTTTAGCTCTTCCAATTTCATTCCGATTTGAAATCGTCTTACCGTGTTCCTCATTTATTCCGGAAGTAAAACGGCACTAGAAGCTGCACTAAATTGTGTCCAACAATTGCTCTCCGTCCCTTTCGATTTTAGATCTCCAAAAAGATTTTCTTTCGGCAGCGTTGAAATGCGAAAACATTTTCGCAGCACGCCGCTATCAAAACTAGCCGAGTATGGTAATCCACCGCGATAAATTAACAAGATAAACAGTCGCGTATGAGGACGACTTCTCCGCGCGAGCTATAAAATTGCGGTCACGTATACGTGAGAGCGGCTTCTCGCGAGAAATCAGAGCTGGATTAAATTTATTAGACAACCTCGGAGTACCTGCTGCCTACCCCGTAACAAGAACAACATGCAAGAGCGAAAGTATAATATCTTGTTCCCGTCCAAAGCTAAACGCTACCAGACCAGTTCGACTTAACTTCCACCACAGGCATCGAAAAATTAACAAACACGAACTGGCAGTTATAGCGAGAACAATGGCACGGAAAAGCAATTACTAACTTTATTTACAATTAGGACCATGCGTTCGCCGAATAGTAACAATGAAACATTCTGCGTAGACGTAATCAAGACATGTTTAATCCAACGGGGACTGAGGATCTTTCGAATTCAACTTAACCGAGGACCATAAGCAATTCTTTAAAGAATTTCACGTGAAATAATTTTCTCCAACGAATCTCTCAGACGCCTGTTTTGAGCGAACCGATTTCCTAAAAAATCGGCCCTCCCGCAACCAAGTAAACGGAATCGTGCTTTCTGCGATTCCAGGGCAAGCTTCTTTGCCCGTGGATCCGCAGTTTCGCCAGCAGAGCCCTTTGGCAGGGTGCAAGAGTGGCAGGCAAGCTGCGCTCTGTTGGCCAGCTGCCAAGCAACGGCCAGAATGGCTGCCCTGTTTCGTTCCCGCGGATCGAAGCAGCGGAATCGGGCATGACGTCGTCGTAACGTCACGAACGAGCTCGCAAATCTGCCCGGATCCGAATTTTACTGTCCGCGGAGCCGCCGCCTGGCCAAAATTCGCGATGCAGTCTCCTCTTGCTCCAGGACTCGGATCCAGGAAGGGATCCTCGCGGTATAGGACCTCTGGGAACCGGTTCGAGAACTTGGAATTTAACTGTCCTCGAATTGCTTGGGAAGTCAAAAGCTAGCAACTCCGCGTGATTCAGTATTTTTTGTTCCTCGGCTAGCTGGCTCGAGGATTCGGATCCAGGAAGGATCGCGGTACAGGACCTCCGGGAACCGGATCGTGGACTTGGAACGAGTTTGTATGCGTTTACGCGGCTCCCGTTGCACTTTTACGGTCAAGTGGTACGAGTCAATAACTCTTGTTACGGCGAGTCGTACGCTGCGAGAGATCACCGGTTCTACTTCGCTCTCGGATGAGACTAGCTGTTCGATGTTTGCGCGCTCCAATCGTTGGACCACTCGTAAAACCAACAATCTCGGCCGGGAGTCCCCGAAAGCCGAAATAATAACTGTTAGTATCGCGTTCGTTACCGCGAGTGAGCCCGAGTTCGCTTCCGCATCGAGCACGAGGCTGCAAAAGTGATTAATAATAAACAGGAGGCAGGCTTGTCGGCAACCGCTTGAAAGAGTGAAGAGTAGAGGATTTTTCTGCAAAATTGTGTGTCAGACATGAAGTTTTTGAAGAATTTTTGTGAAAATAACATGTTAACATCGTGTTCTCCTCTTCTCTTCATCGAGGAATTAAAGTACATTAGGCTTGTTTTCCGAAGAAATTTCCCGTGGAAATCATTATGGGAGGAGGAACGAGTCCTTCACATCCCAGAAACGGAATTCCCGGTTGGTCGATATTAAAAATTCCTGGGGTAGACGGACAGGGGTGTTAATTACGCGGTGGTGAAAAGCAAAACGGGATAATTGATATCGTGGGAGACGACGGCTCCGGCTCCGGCGACGGCGACGACGATAAATATTGGCCGGCTCTTATTGCGGATCTTCTTGTCGTCCCGTCAACGTCCATTTCTCTTAATCCCAGTCTCCTCTTTCTCTCTCACTCTCTCTCTCTCTCTCTCTCCCATTTCCTCTCCTCCTTCGGGACACGCCCGTATCCATTAACCGCGCGTTAAGAGCATGATATCTCACCGTTAGAACGGGACACGCCGGTATTACGCTCATCGGGAGAAAGAAGATCGTTGCGAGATCGTTATCGATGCTCCCCGGGGAACACTCCGAACCCTCTACCACCTTTCCCCCACCCCCGAAATTTACAAGTTCCGTGTCTCGTCGGCCAGCGTCCCGACGCCGGAATTTCCGCCAGAGCAGATCCTCCGGCAGTTTCGACGCTGATGGCCCGCCAATTACGCTAAACTTGCGTTTCGACCTGGCTTTCGGTTTTCGAGAGTGTCGCGCCACTTTGCCCTACCTCCCCTCCTACCCCAGGATCGATTCTTCAAAGATTCTGCCTCAAGATGAGAGGCCATCTTGACTTAGAATGTCTCATGTTTTCGCGATTTTTTCTTCTTTTTTTTTTGGACAATTAATGAGTGAAAAATTCTAGTTCTTTGGAAGGGGCATTAACACAATGCTGAACTTTATTCACAATTTTTTCCCAAACTAGAAGTATCGTAAATGTGGTATAGGATTTTTAAGGAATCCTAGCGTTTTTAGCAGTGGTATTTCGAATCGAAAAGTCGCTTTTTACGTTGAAAATCAACTTGTCTAATTTATAACACCGAAAATATTTGGGGCATCTAAAAAACTCTACACTACATTTTAGAGTATTGTATGTAGAATATTCGTGAAAAATTTGAAGCAAATAGATTTTATTTTTCATGCACTGAGACCGAGAACAATGGAACTGAAATTTTAATTGGTATTATTCGCCTGTAAATTCTTTTGTAAAAATGAAAGTTTGCGTATTTCCATCGCTGCAACGTATGCAGTCTATCGTTATCGTTATCAGCGAGCAATATGTCGCTGGAAAATGCTCGGTAATCCCTTCGCCTAACCGCGATATGTCGAGTCAGTGGTTGCACTGCAAACAACTTGGTTATCGCTGGCCCTTGTCATGTTCCAATACGTTTTATCATCGAGTGTTCCTACCAAACATTGTACAAACTATTCCCTCCCTTGTTAAAGCATTAATATTAGTGGAGCAATAATTCAAATTAATCGCCTAAAACTGACAATCGATTCTTCAAAAATTCGTTGACGTTTCACTCTGCTTTAAGGCGATAGACCTATCTAAAAATGTACCACGTTTTCAGGAACAGTTTCACGAACCATTAACAAGAGAAAAATTCCGGTTTTTTTACAATGATATTAACACAACTCTTAACTATATTGTCCATTTTTTCAGAATAAACGGACGAGTAGATGAAAATTAGATTTTTCGTTTGCACAAAAATCCGCAGTCTAACCACCGCGAAATTAAATTCTCCAAAAATCCAAACCAGTCCGAATTTCGCAAGTTCGTTTCAGCAAAACCTGCAGAATCAATAATCGAGACGTATCGAACGTCCCTCGTGGAAATACGTTCGGAGAGAATATCACGGGCCAAAAAAAAGAGAAAGAGTCCACGTACTCGATAATTCCGGATAGACAAGAGAAACGGTATAACCGGATCTAACCGTGAGGCGAAACGATTATACTTCGGGGCTACGGGAATGTAGTATAAAAATTCGCGCTTCCGGCACGCGTCCCCGGGAACAAAAAACGAGACGAACGGGGCAAGTCCGCGGAAAAGAGCTCGATGGATTTATCGCCGAGTCGGTTGATAAACGAGCGGCCCGTAAAGCAAACCAGGCCCTCGTTCTTCCGTTTGCTCGTCTCGTTCCGAGTTAATATCGAGCGACGTTAATGCGTATTCCTTCTACGCTGCTGACGTTGCGAGAAGACAGAGAGAGAGAGAAAGAGAGAGAGAGAGTATCGACGTCTCGAGTCGTGTCCCCCGTGATGATTATTGTTGCTATCGCCGGGTCAGGGCTGCGACTAATGGCCCTTGAACCTTTCCCTTGATGAGCGCTACGTGATAAGTAGGCTGAAGGGGACCGGTCCGGATTTTCGAGCACCGATTTAGACCGGGGACTATCAAAAAGGAATTTGGCTGGTGCGCTAAATTCAAGAGCTCTTTATCTTCCAACGCTGAACCTACCAAAACATCAAAGTGATCTAGAAGTGAGAAAAATTCAAACTTTGCACGGTTTTTATCGTTTCAATAATTGTGATTTGATCATCTTAGGTTTAATGGTAAGTAGACCACGGATCTTCATGCAAAATAAAAATTGTGTGAACACGAGAGAATGAAGAGTCCAATTCAGAACTTTGGCGGCCAATATTAAAAAGTAATACTGAAAATAAAAATTTTCTAATTCGGTCCCGAGGAACAGAAACAAGACGAAAGAAAGTATGTAATTTTAAAAAGAACAGTGGAATGATGTTCTAAAAATATGTCCGCGCCACTTTATATTCCTACCAGTCAATTTTCCGAAGTCTACTAACGACACCTCCGGCGACAAAATGAGGAGATGATCTCCGACGATCTACGACCATCTTTGAAAGAATGGGGATCTGCAGCGCCGGATTCGGAACGCTTGTAATTCCCGTCCGGGTTCCGATGGGTTCACGGCTCGATAAAATTTTTACTATTATTGTATGATACCGTTTCATCGAATCTCGAAGGGAAGATCCACTTTCGAGGGACATTGTCGTCGAGAGGAAGCAGCGCGAGGACGAGGTCCCGCCCTTGCCGCGTTCGCTCCGTCCCTCTTTGCCGATTTGCTTTCGCCATTCGTGCGCGTAACCGAATTTCGCCGTGTGTTCTGAAAATTTATGCCCTTAGTTTTTCCAGAAGAGAGAGAGAAAGAGAAAGAGAGAGAGAGAGAGAGACCTTATCCCTCCCTTGGCTAGTTCGCATTTTACGATTACGAGGAAGGTTCTCTCTTCCTATACGTCAGGGATACCGTGATGCCAGCAATCGTTGGAAATATTGGATTCGCGTCGAAACTCCCTTCGTCCAACCATTGTTCCAATATAATATATCTTCGAAAAAATCACGAGCACCGTTCATCATCCCTGAACCGTTCTGATTCGCTATTTTACCCGATATGAGAAAATTTAATGCGTGTTAACGGGAGGAAAATAAAAGTAAGATGTGCTGAGAAGCTGAAAATTAATTTGTTATTGCTTCAGGAAAAGAAGAATATATTTTTCAATTATTTACACGAAACCTACCACGGTCAAATACATTTTCTACTAGGTTCTACATTTCACAATTATTGAAATTACAAAAATATTATGGAAATTCAATTGAAAATTACGGACGGTCTCGATAAATTTAGCAATGATTAAGAAGTATACACTTACATTATTATTGTTATTATTAGAATCGTTTTTAGTATGTTCCCGTTGCATAAATCGTTCCGTTTCAGTCTTTTATCCGTCACGCACCGCGTCAGGTCTCCACAGGAGCATTTGGTTTGAAAAAATGCAATCCTCCGGTGGATAAATGAACGAAAATTGGTGAAAGGGTTGGACAGTGATTAAAGGGACTCGTTCGAGAGCACGTAGAATTTCGAGAGTCCTCTTTTCCGGGGCACGCACGCGAATTATCGAGGCTCAACTAGCCGGCTTCGTGCGTCGAGCAGAGCGCCGGAGCCCCGAACAATGGAAAATCGGCTGGTTTTATTGTGTTCGCAGGCTAGCGGGCCGCCGAGTTGGAAAACTGCGGGTTATCAGAGCTGATTGTTTCGGAATTTCACCGGGTCGGCTGCGGGCCGTCGCTAAAACACGGCCATTAGACACCCCCCTCGTTTGCAACCCCTCCAGAAAGGGGGGAGAGGCGGCTCTCTGTTGTAAAATTTTGCTACAAGCAGCCGCGAAACTCGGCTGCAAATTGCCGGTTCGCGTGCTCGCTCGAGAACCTCTCCTTTCGCGTGAATTCCTACCGCGAAAACTGGAGCAACCGAGGGAAAATTCTGCAGCTTATTTTTTTGGCTTCGAATTTTCGGAACTTGAAAATCCCAAAGTTGACCGCGATTTCAACCCTTAGAACACGATCTTCCGTCACTTACAGACAAAAAAGCCGTCTAGATCTTGGCACGTCAATTTTTTTACAGCTTCCCCGATCTATCAGCTCTCCATACAAAAAAGTCGCCTAACTTCCCCAATATCGGCGCAAATAATAAAAATTGAAGTCCTAACCAGGGACCAAGGGGTTGCACAGGATTTCGGGGCCTTGACAAACGATCTTCTGGTAGTTCGAGATAAAAAAGGAGTTTAGATCACGACACGGCAACTTTTTGCTGCTTCCCAACTCTCTATTCAACCAGCAAAAAGTCGCCTAACTTCCCCGGTATCGTCGAAAATAATAAAAGTTGAGGTCTGGACCAGGGGCCACGGGAATGATCAAGATTTCGGGGGTTCTACAGTCAAAATGGCCATTTAGGGGTCGAGCGGGGGTTCGAACGGTTAAAGGGGAGTGCCGCTCGATGTTTCATCGAGAATTCTGGCACGGCTATAGCCCGACAGATCGTGGGCCGAGTTGTACGTGGTCAGGTTCGGTGATTCGAAACGGGCTAGAGAGAGGATCGACCCGACCGTCCCCGGAATCGAATGTCGACGGCCTATCGTTGCTCCAGATCTCCGGTTAGGCCACCTCGGCATTCTGGGTTAATCCGTTGGCCGAGCTCCATCTCCCGTTGACGCGTCGATATACTCCGGAATATTCAGACGCTCTCGAAATTAATGAACCGTAGGCCCTAGGGTCCGTCCCGGACGCGAATTCTCATTAGCCGCGCGACGATTGAAACGACCCGTCCTGTTCCCACGTCTCTCTCTCTGTCTTTTCGTTCTTTTTCCTTCATTCGGCTGGCTGTTATCGTCCCGGTATTGTTATCGTTATCGTTATCACGTCCTTATGGGAACGGAAGCACTGCAAATACGCAGTGTGTACAATTTCGCGCAAGACCGAGCCCACCAACGCCGCGAAACCTGACCCAGAAACTGCAATTAATGCTGCACCACGGCAGAACTAAATTACGGCATGGTGTAACGCGTATACCGCGAATCTTTATGCGAATTAGAACTTTTCGGCACAGGAATCATTTGGCTCGGTCGAACCTTCGGAACGTTTGCAAAATTGTTTTTTAATGAATGCACGTGAACGTGGAAGGAGAAAGAATGTATCATGAAATTTTTATGGAAATTATGATGTTCCGAGCTTCCTCCCTGGGGCACAGATATTATTTAGCTTTGTCGCTGTTCAAACTCTCGGAATGTTGTGTAGTGAACAATTAATGTACAGCCTTGCGTATATGCGCATCGTATTGTGCTTAATAAATAAATAAAATCAGCAGAGGATGATTACAATGGAAAAATAAAATACAACGAACGTAGATCTTTATATAAATTACATTTTTTCGAGGTTTTCCCTTGGTCGCAGATATTGTTCAATGTTCTCGTAAACAAAATGGAAAATTGATCAAACCTTTGACCATTGAAGGCCACCGAGCGTTGGAACAAAAGATGAATTCAAATCATTGTGCATTTTCATCGTGTTTCGCGCACACCGAATAAAATCTGCAATTCGAGAAAGAAATTTCAAAATCAAAATTGCGCGATGAAAAATTGTTTTCTTTTCTTAACAATTTTTACGAGTCCAAACCGGAAATAAACATGCCGCAATCTAGAAACTCGGTACAGCGAATTGTGCTTTTTCGCGGGGAATAAAAATGTCCAGAAACGGAATAAAGAAAATAAACATATTCTGTTCTATCTACAAGCAGTGGGCGTCGAATAAAAATATACAGCTCTTCTCTTAACAATTTCAACCAGTCCGGGACAGAAATAAACGCGAAGAACCCGCGGTGCTGGCAACGAACGACGAAAAAAGGGGTGGGGGAGCGAAAGGTTGAATTGGTACATCTCTCGATTTTTCCCGGTCGATCGGCGATTTTCGTCGGAACGGCAGATCGTCGAGGACATGTTCATCGCACTCAGGATCGTTTCGCGGCTCGGACGGAGCCGTCACACGCGTTTGATCTCTTCCATCGGAAACGACGCGAAACGACGACACGTCCGAGCGGCTTATCTGCGGTCTGCTCACCGTAGCTTATCATCCCCGCTCGTCAGATAACGGTCGAAGATTTAATCCCCCGTCCGTTCCGTCGGTGACATCGATTACCGAGCTTTTTTTTCTATCTCTGCGACAATGCCGGCAACACGCTTGGAAATTTATTCTTGTCAATCGTGCGACGCGATCGCGGTTCATTAGGTTCGTCGGGCAATTACAGCGTGTCTGTGTAAACCAATAGTCGCGTTGTCGTGTTTCTTCGACATAATGTGTCGTTTCTATTCTGGCGTTTTAATTGGCAATCACAAAATTGATACGTGACAATCTCGGTTTAACGTAGCTTCAGAAACGTACCAGAAGAATTGATGTTGTTATCGAATTGACGTTTGTATTACTGTTGCTGCATGTTCGATTTTAAAATGCAAATATTATAAAGAGTTTTGATCAAGAAACACTGTTACAATCTACAAGTTCATTCGATATCACTTTGAGGTACAAAGGTGATTGTTGAGATTTTCAATTATAATGTGGATATCTAATTTGTAAATGTATTTCTTCTTTGAATAATTTTAATCAGTCGGGAATAATGTAACGATATTCTTCAACTGTTCTGACGTCTTTACTGTTTGTTATAATCGGTATGCTGCATCATTGCACGGTCGACTAAATCGAAAACAGAAACCCGCTACCCAGAAACTTCATGAGAAAAATCACATTTGTTTCTTAAAAAGCCTCGAAATCGCCGACAGATTAATTAACCCGGAGAGTTTCAAAACACTTAATCCCCATCCGAGTCTCCGAAGAAGAAGAAGAAGAAGAACTGTACTGAAAAGAGGAAAGATAAACGAAGAGAGACTTCCCGAAGTACGATTGCGACCGCGTTGCCCGTTGGATCCTCCGAAATTTTAATTAGGAGAAAACCGTTCCGAGTACAATCGACTGCGAGATATCTCGCTCGATCGTTCCCGGATAAAAAGAAGTTAGAAGTACGGGAAGGTTGGTTCGTGACAAAAAAAAAAGAAAAAGGGCAAATGTATCTAATAACGAAAATGGAATTCCAGCCGGCACGTCGAACGCTCGGCGGTCCACGGGGCTCGGCGTTAATTGTTTTCATCCAATTAAGGGGGCGCGGAGGCGGTAGCGGGAAAGGACGTTTCATTATTTTAAGAGCGACATCGTTTCCTCCTGGCGACTTATCGAACAGAGAAGGGGAGGGGGCGAGGAAGGAGAAGAAGAGGACTCGGGGTTCGAAGGAATCGTTTATATCGGCGCCATTTTCCGAGCCGTTTAATCCCGGTAATGCGAAACAGTAAGGCTCTAGCCTGGGTCCGTAGTTACTCGTACTCGCGCGGACTGTTTTACGGGTGTCGTCGTTTCGAGTTCGATAGGTCGAGTGGCCCGTCGAGGCCAGGCTCCCAAGGAATTGCATTTGAAATTGTAATACCGTCGTCTTTCACTCTCTTTTTCCTGTCTCTTTACAATTTCTTCTTTTTTT